>VWZL01004711.1:578953-602414 GCA_013396915.1 Stercorarius parasiticus
TTCCTCTTTTTTGTTTTGCCCGCTGCTCTGCTTCATTACCCATGTTCACAAAAGAGAGACCCCTTCTTTTCTCTCCTGGGAGCAGCGAGCAATAGATTAAAACAAGCATCAATCAGGAAAGGAGCAAGTAACTGCTTAAAGGAACAGGGGCAGAATTCCTCCCCGCTTTCCCCGCGCATCTCCATGGTTTCCTAAGGTATGTTTCTGGTTGATAAATGCCGTATATCGCTATTCCCTTTGGAGAAACGGCTTGTAAATCAGCGCTGAAAGCCAACTCATAAGCAGAAGGGAATGGGGTTGGCTTTTTTTTTTTACTTATTTTTTTTCAGGAGCATCTCTCGCCCCCGGCATCCATCCCCTGCATCCTTCGGGAGAGGAAGGGGCTTCCCAAGTGCGAGGTGTTAGATGTCTCCTTGGAGGGGGGGAAAAAGGGCTGTACATCCAGTTCTCACCTTGAAAAAGATACACACAGGTTAGTTAAACCTGCCCAGGAAAGTCACCGGGGCAGGAGCCCTGCACCAGAGGCAAGCAGCCCCAATCGTCAATTATTAATTATGATTCTCCTCAAAAAGAAAGTCCTACTCTTTTTCTTTTCTTTTCTTTTTTTTTTTACCGTGATGCCATCTCATTTCTAGAGCGATGCGGATCTAGAAATGAGAAACCTCCTTGAAAGATAAGCCCAGATGCATCTCATCTAGTCAACTAAAACCTGAAGAATTTGACTACGATTTTATTTTCCCCCCTCCACAAGTAGGATGCAAAAAAAAAAAAAACCACACACACAAAAAACCACCACACCGCCCGGGGATGAATTATTTAATGAAAAGTTGCTACCTTCTGCAATTACAAGAAGATTACTAATGTGGGAAGGTTTTCCATTTGAGATCCCGGAGTAATAAGCATTATTTTTTTAAGCGATTATCCAATAAATCTCTCTTTAAAGGGCGATAAATCCACCTTGAAAACCGAGGATTTAAAAAAATATTTCTGAGGGACTTCCGCATTTTTTAAAATGACCATTGAAAAATCGTGAAAGGAAGAGTAACACATTCAGCCTGAAGTGTTTGTTTTCTCAGAAAACCCAGAAAGGAGAGAAGGAATATTTGCAGGCTCAAGAAAAATGGGCTGCTTGATTAAAAAGGTGATTGAGAGCTGGAAAAGCAGCTCCTGGTCCAGGACCAGGGAAGTCAAGTCCACACACCTTGGACATCACCAAAAAAAAAAAATTAATTTTTCTTATTTGCATTAATGCCCAGAACCTGCCGAACAGAGCAGATGGGATTTTGGGTGCAGACATTCGGTGGCTGATCCCACTCAAACCTCTTGTAATATCCCTGACGCTCTGATGCAGAAGTGCCCTCCCATGTCCCAGGAGACCCCAAGTGTCCCCAGGTAGCGGAGGTCCTTGGGCAAAGCAGCTCCTCAAAGTGGGGTAGAGGCAAAAAACAAACTGCATTTATTGCCGAGACCTGCTGTTGGTTGCAGGTGGGTTAAAAGAAACAAAGATAAGGTAGGGAACAGAAATTTAAGGTCTTTGCTTGGTTGCCCAGCTCCAGAGCATGGCCCAGTTTGCAAGGAGAGCGTCATGCTGGTGTCCAGTTCTCCTCCTTCCTCCCCTTTCTTGAGGGAATAAGGCTCTGCTTATTTGCCAGAGCTGCTCTTACCTTCTTTGCTGAAGAGGGGGAAAATGTTCCATGCAGTCAGTCATGGGGGTTTGGAAGCCCTAAAGCAGGGAGAAAACAGTTTCTTACTTCCAGGAGTATTTCTAAAGGAAAAGTTTGCTTTTTTTTTTAAAAAAAAAACCCAAACAAAACAACAGAGTGCTCCTGCACCATCACCACAGACCTACAGCTTTGCAAGGAACCGAGTTAGCCACGCTGTTAATTTGTGCGTGTAACAGGAATTCATTTGTGGTTTTTTCCCAGGGAAGGCAAGACCCAAACCCAAGAACAAAACTCCTCCAACTCCGCTCCCTGTCAGGATGCTGAACAAAAGGCAGAGTGTCACAACACCACCGGGCTCCTTGGATCTGCCTCTCCACTGGGTCAGGTTTAATTTGCCCAGAGTGCAGTATTAATAGGATGTAAGCTGCGCCCTTGAACAATTACCTTATCAAAGCATAACATCTATGGAATGAGCAAAGTATTTTCATTAAACAAATCAAAATAATAAGGCTGGCAATGGCCTTGTTCAGTCTTTGAACCTATAAGTGGCTTTAGAGATATTCAACAGTACCACACCAACTTCTATTCCACTGGTAGTCCCTGCTTAGTTTTTCTAAAGAAGATTAACTACTCCTTGCTAAAAGGCTCAGTTCTACTTTTGTCAGGGTGCACAGACTAATTGGGTTTCCCCTGCATACAACGGGATTCCTGTACTCCCGCTACCGGTCTCGCTTCCCATTTCATGTTGCTTTTCAAGATGGGGAAAACACTTTCCTCCATGCATTTGATTTGTTCAGTGTTACAGATTAGAAATAACACACTAAAATAGGACCTAACCATGCTGGGAGAGCAACTGCATTGAGATGCTGCTGGAGCAGAATGAGGGTGCAAGCAAGAGAGGATTTCCCCAATTTCCTAATAACCTTCCTGAAGTTCAGCAAATAGTATATTTTCAAGGGAACAGGCTGTTGGAGAAGGTGGCAAGGGACACACCTGGTCCCAGGGGGAAAGCACTGATGCTGAGCACCTAGGGGCCAATATGATTCAGGAAGAAAGAGGACAGGCTGGGAGCAAAGGGGATTGTGATTTTAGGGTGCCTTTCTTTTTGAGACGCTCAGCTTCAGGCATGCTAAAGATGGATTTACGAAAGAGAGCGGAGCACCTGCCCTCAAATAATTCAAGCTGCCTCCGCACTGGATATAGATCCAAATCCCTCGTTATCTGCCTCATAACTCACCTGTTCCCAGATTAGTCCCACTCCAGCACTCAGGGCCAGGACATTTCTCACCCCCATAAAGACATCACTCTTCCTTCCTTACACTGGGGGGGTAAGGACAGTACACCCAAATGCCAGCACATGACAGCCCAGCTACTCTGTGTGCTTCCACAGCTGTCTGAATTTTCTGGGAGCTGAAGCTACTGTAGCTCCAGTGCTTTGTGTAGGCAAAGGGGACATCAAGCTTGATGAAGCCCTTGGAGAGCCAGGTAAACCCGGGCACAGGGCTTGTATCTCACAGCCTGGTCTGGCCACAGGAGGTTCCAGCACAGAGGAGACCATGGCGGCGGCAGCAGCAGCAAGAAGAAGTCCTGGAAGAAGTCAGGAGCATGGAGAGGAGAAAACACAAAGGGTTTGGTTTGGTCTGTCTTGCAGTGTAGGGAATCAGATGGAACCAAGCTGCATATTTGTCTGGGTGAATTAAAAGCACAATCCTCTCTTCCCAGAGGGAGCAGTTGCTTCATATTTATACATTTAGTCTTACAGGTGTAAAATAGCTCCCCTTTATGCTTATATAATAATTTTTTCATTTGAATTTCAAGGCTTTATTCCCTTCTTTGGATTCATGTCTCCTACCTGAGCCTGATTCTCCGTATTGCCATTAATTCCTTCATCACAGAAATGAATTCCATTTAATTCTCTACAGCAGTTGTTAAGGTAGATCAAAAAGTGCATTTGCAAAGGCTTCTTCCCCTTCTCCCGTATAGTTTCCAGCTCACCTGTGTCCTGAAAAGACTTGAATTTGAAGCCATGGCACTATTCACCACCAGTTCCTCTCATTGCAGAGGAGAGGGATCGACAGGAAAAGCCCTTTTTCTACTCCCATGGTTCGCAGTTGGGGTATTTGGGCCTGACTGGGATTAATAAGGTTAATTATTGATACCAGCTGCAGATACAGCTTACCTGTTCCACCAGGTGAGTTATAATTAGGGAAAGCCTGGCCCCAAGTGAGTGGAAAGCTGAGACAACAGCAGAACCCAGGATTTCCAAGAGGATGAAGGCAAGGAAATAGAAAGACTTTAAGAAAATAGAAAGATTTAAGGAAAAACTTCACTGAACAAACACACAGATTTTAGCAACACCGGACCCCCTTTCAGAGGCACCATTTAAACATCAGGTGACCGTGGCAATGTGGTACCCTGAAACCAGCACGTCTTTAGACCACACTGGGTGGAAACACAGCAAGAATAACTCAACTAACCAACATATTGATAAAAATCAAGCAATAACAATGGTATAAGACTCACACAGACCATATCAGCCTTCAAGAAAAATTACGTAATTATATCAGGCTTGCTGCTGTAATTCCAACGTTATCCAAACTAGTTACTCGGAGCCTCCTCATTTGAAGTCCTTAATTTAAAATGGCTTGGGCATCTCACTGTAAGACCTGCTTTTTATCCCCATTTCAGTTTAGGTCAGGCATTCAGCTCCAGCACTGGAGCTGCTTTGTTGCCAACTATAGCATTACACAAATACATTGCTACGGCAATAAAAAAAGAAAGAGTAAGATAGCTAGAAACCTTCTTCTAATGCTTGATTACGGCACTGAGAATTAAAAATCCCACAACACACCTTGACTATAACCAACCTCAGGATTACACATAGCAAAACAACATTGTGATATTGTTTTATTTAAATAGCTGATGGTACAGAGTAAAGCACATACCAAGGACTGGAAAGCAGGATGCTGCCCGGGCATGGGGAAGGGAATGTCAGGGAACCATGGACTTTTATAGTGCTGGAGCCCTCTCTGGAACCCCCCCATATAGGAGGGGGCTCAGCACACTTGTATGAGCTTTGCTTGGGGTTACTTGTGGGGCTGGTTAGGAGGTGGTCGGAGTTTGGCTCGGTTGCTTTGGGGCTCACAAGGAGCACAAGTAGGTGAACAAAACTCTTAGGCAGTGCTTAATAGAGTTCTCAAACTTATTTCTAAGGCTACGAGAAAGCTTAGAAAGTGGTACATGCAAAGCAGTAGAAGTGATCAAGGCACGCAAGTTCTGGAAAGCTTCATTTTTTTTTTTCTGGACTGGCTTCTACAATGTCAAGTTAGGTGCCATGTAATTGCTTAGCTTCTTTTTCTTTTAAAAGTTGGTAATTTTGTAGTTTCGCTGTTTGTGTTCTTGGCCTCCGAACTCAAGACAGACCTTATATAACAACTCTATTAAGCAGTTAAAAAAGATCAATGTTTCTTTCAAAACAAATGTTTTTTTTTTTTTTGTTATCCTTAATTTTACATGGCTGAGCTGACTATTTATTGCTTTTCCCTTGTAGGGGTTTCTGAGGCAGGGGGTGGTAGGTTAGTGCTGGGGGGGCAGCTCAGGTGAAGGAATACACCGTAGTAAGGACCCTTACAGTGGGCTAGGTGGTAATAAGTATGGTTTGGACTCTACAGGTGTTTTCAGACAGGCTGGAAGGACTTTTTCCTGCTCTGAGCCCTGGGAAAGGGTGTTCCTGAGCATCAATGATGCAGATAAAGATGTGGATGCAGGGACAGACTGAGCTCCTTGGGAATATTTCTTATGTTAGCTATATATTTTTAATGTTCAACTAGAAATCACGGTGTGAGTAGCACAAGTCAGAAACAAGCTGGTTTTAAACCAATCCAGGCTGTTGTTGCTAAGTATGATTTGCTTCTAAGGAGGCTGGTTTGCAAACCAGTAGGAGAGAGAGTCCTTCTGGTTGAGGGACTTGGCTTTATCCTTAAAATTACTGTTTTAAT
The DNA here is from genome assembly GCA_013396915.1 of Stercorarius parasiticus. Taxonomy (NCBI): domain Eukaryota; kingdom Metazoa; phylum Chordata; class Aves; order Charadriiformes; family Stercorariidae; genus Stercorarius; species Stercorarius parasiticus. Next base: position 584,616 of record VWZL01004711.1, read on the forward strand.
TCTTCCTTTTGCTATAGATGTCCTTATTTAACTTTGGTGGGACCTTTTACTAAAAGTAGGGTAATGTTTCTGTTTTCTCCTCCCTGCCTTGTGCACAAGCTCTACAGGGCAATGGTGGTTTGCAGATCCTCCCAGGGGCTGCTCCTGAGTTCTGAAGAGCTGCAATTCTGCAGTTTCCCTGGTGTGGTTTTTGTGAGCCATCTCTTCCTGAAAGCTGGTTTAAATTGTGGATGCTTCCAGTGCTGAAGAAGAGAGAAACAACAAGCACAAGGGAAGAAAAGGTTAAATCCCACCGAGCAAACCTCCAATTCCCCTCTTTCATTCCCACCAGGTAGCTTCTAATTACTCCAAGAGGGAAAAGGTCAGGAGGTGGGAGGAGGCTGCCACAATAGGGAGGAAAATGTTTTATTAGCTACTAAGTTAAGGACTCCCACCCCCTGCCCAGACGTACCCCCACACCCTGCTACTCTCTGCAGGCTTAAGACTCTCAGCAATGCTCAGCTATTTCTTGTAGGTGATACCTTTGATGGCCAGGGTTTTTTTTTTAAGTGGAAAAAAAAAGTCCCTATATTGGTTGGTTCTAAGTAACTTTAATGCAAGGTTGTGATTTCCATGTTAATTTAGATTAATGCAATGCCATTAGCTTGGGCGATGTTGCATGGAGAAGAGGTCTCTCCACTTTGGAGCTCTTGGAGCTGCATTTGGTTGTATTAACGGTGCGTGTAGAGCCTGAAACTGTGTCTCTGTCTCCATCTCTGCCCAGAAGTGCTTGGGATGAGGGATTATTTTCTTCCCATGCAGGCAGGAGCGGTACATCCTGCTTCTGTAAGATGCTTTCTCTGAGAGCTATTGTAAGACCTTGCTAAATTTGAGATGAAGCTGTTTGCTTTTCTAATGTGAGTCTCGGTGGTGTTTTTTCTTCCTTTTAAAATATACTTTTCGAGCCATTTTTTTCTCATCCCATAATAGTGATTACACCAATTCACAGTGAGACAAAACATTAAAGGGGAAAAAAAATCCCAGTCTAAGAAATGCATATCTTTTTTGTCTGAAGGAGATAAGTCTTCAGAAACACAGAAAGAAATTTGCACGCGGCTCAGCCTCGTAGTGCTTAATCTCATGCAATAATCGCTGCTGCTTGGGTTGGCAGAAGAATAATTAAACAGATATTAAAATTGCAATCGGCTGTCACTGAAATCTAATAGGAAACCTGGGTGACGAACATCTGAACAGCTGTCTGGGGGAGAGAAGTCAAGGGGAGCTTTCTCTGGATGGGTTTTCCCCATCCCTGGTGCGAGAACCTGGATCTGTAGTTGGAGAGCGGTGTGGGGGGTTTGCGCTGGTGCGAGCTCTGCAGCTGTAGAGTCCATAGGAGCAATCAGTAGGGTAAAACCTCTTGAACCGTCTAAAGCCCATATATATTGGTGGTTTGCTTGTGTGTAGCCAAACATGGACACAAAGGCTATGTTCTGCGTTACGCTGCTGTACCGCAGCGCATCAAAGATGCCCTTGACTTAGCTGAGTCTGGAGCTGAGATGTCAACTGCGTACAAAGTCCGGGAGATCCTTTGCAGACTGGCTTTAAGTCTGAAAAAGTGTTTGAAAATGGCAAGAGAGGGAACGTTACATTTAACATTAAGGAAGCAAAGGATCGACTTTGGCTCAGGGGAGCCCCTTGCTGTGCAGCTCGTGGGGGCTTGTTTTAATTTGGTGCTGACTTTTAGACATGATTTCTTTTAGTTGAGACCAGCTCAGGGGCCTGAGATGAAAGACAATCTGGTCACTAATGCGCCGTAAAGTTGGGGAAAAAAATCCACTGAAAAACCCAATAAATAAGGCAGGAGGGTATTTTTTTTCCCCCAAGAGTCAATTCTAATTTCCTGAATTTTCGTTAGGAAGGAGGAGAGAGGTTTATTCTTTCCTCTTAGTTCCTCTCCATAATAAATGGTTTTGCTTTAATATTTGACATAGGTGACAAACTGTTGAAAGCAGGTAATTTAATTGTTTTGCTTTCAATGTACTCGAGTATTTGAAGAGCGACCTCCTGATTCTGGCACCATTAAAGCCTAGGGAGACATCCATCCCTGCACCGGGAGGAGTAAAACGGGGCATGTTAATACTCCTTGGGCAGCGGTGGTGCAGGATCAGGTCCCCATAGCACCCACATGGGAAGAGATTTTGATCTGAATTATTTTGGCCAAAATCCAAAGTAACCCGTTGACTTCAGTGCAGTTACTCGGGCTGGATGGGTGCCCAGTGTAACGGAAGGAAGGGCTGGGCCCCCCCGCTCCTAAAAGCAGATATTTAACATTGGCAAGTTACTTCTCAGCATTAAGAAAAAAAAATTAACAAGATTGCAAAAGGATTCTTCTCCTGGAAGAGTAAAATAGCTATTTTTTTTTTTTCCTCTTTGTCCCTTAAAACTAAAATCTTTCTGTCTTCAAGCCACTTTTTTTGATTTTTTTCATTTTTTGAAGGCATTACCTGTATAATTTTTTAAGCCCATGGTTATATTAGCCTTGGATGGCGCAGTATCTGTAAAAGAAGGGTCTTTTGCTCTAACACGCTGGCTGCACTTGACTGTTTCCTATTGATAGGAGATAGAGCAGCATGGAAAATAGCCTGCGCAAGGCCAGGTAAAGGGAGGGAAGTTAGTGAGTCTGCTCAGCATATAAAACCGCCCGTTCCCTTATCATAATCCATAGACCCACTTTCCTAACATCACCTCCGCTCTTCTGGGGAGAGGTAGAGCTATCTTCCCAGGCTGGAGAGAGCCAGATAGTAGACGAGCCGCACACTTATCGCCCAGCGCAGCGGGCGTAATGGGAGAACTGAAAATTGCTCGAAAATAAAGTTGCTGGGGAATTAACTTCTAAAGGGTGGAAATCCTTGGAGGAGAGGGAGGGGGTGGGATCCGTACAGAATTAAAATTGGGCTTGTGCTTGGTCTTGCTCTGTTCCTGGGGAGTTGAAAGCCTCAGGTTGGCCAAGTTTCGGGTTTTTTTTCCTCCCCTGAAGATTTAAAGGTTTTGTGCGGTAGCTCTGATGGATCAGGCCCTGGAAAAGCACTTGTAAAGGTGAGAAAGGCGATGTGATGCAAAGCTGTATCACAACCCTGGCCGCTTTGGAGCGTGTCTTTGGGCTGACCTTGCTGGACTGCTCCAATGCGAAAAGCACCCAGCACCTTGCTGCGTTATTCTTTGCTATTGAGCAAGGTTGGCCAAGCTGAAACCATAGCTCAGCTTTAAGCTGAGCCTTCTAAAACTGGCTCCTGGACTTTGGTGAAACCACGTAGACCTCGCAGGGGCACTGGAGACCTCTGCCAAGAGCCCTGTCTTCTCTCCGTGCTGGCTCGGCAGAGCCTTGTGCCTCCATCCCCACTCAGTCAGCAGAAGCAAATGCCTCCAGGGTGTCCTCTGACACTCAGGGGGATTTAAGATGCGCTTAAAGCAATTTTGATGGGGCAGGGAAGGGAGCCCCACCGGAGGTAGGTAGGTATTTTGTGGCTGCGGAGCACGAAGGAAGGAGTGCTGCTGGGAGAAGACAGTCATGTAGGCAGATCAGGGGCAGTCGGGATAGCCAGCTGCTCCCTGTAAATCCAGTTTTTCCCCCAAGTTTTTAAATCTAGAGAGCAGGGTTGCTTTGTTATCAGCTGGCCTGGCTCGATTGCGGTCAGAAGCCGACAGCCCAGCATTTCAGCTGCTTTTCTTCCCAAGACCAGGCTTGGAAACAAGGCCAGAAAATCACCCTGAAGTGCAGGCTTAATTCACCCCACCTCCCTGGAAAGTTGCTTTCCTGAATGGGACAAGACCTACTGGGTAAAAGAACAACGGCTAGCAAAAAAAATAATTTGGAAGTATATTCACCATATTGTAATCCCAAAGGGGTCTCTGGACAGAGCTGCTTTCAGCATGGGAGTCGCCGTGATGCTCCTTTCCCCTACAGTAGCGGTCGCCCAGCTCCAGCGAAGCCAAGAGACATTGTTATAACCCATGCATTGAGAGTGAGATAGAAAATAAATTGCTAATAAAAACTCTAGGGGAGGCCGTGTGAATGGGAATGGAAATGGAGCCTGGCACACATTTTTATTGACTTCAATGGCATTGCACTATGTTGTCCCCACACTTGCTTTTGGTGATAAATTACAGTGCATTTCTGACAGGGGTGGAATGATTAAGCTCAGATGTCTTATTAAGATCTCTCCTTTCCAAAATGTCATGTTGCCTTGATGTTTAAAGGTCTCTGTTGTGCAACAAACACGGCATTGTGGCGAGCAGCAGGCTGGCTGGTGCGGGCAGGCAGGGCCCGTGCGGTCCCGCTGGGAAGCGTGCGGAGGGGGAGGATTGGCAGCTCCCCTCTTGCAGCCGGGCTCTTGACTGCTGGGGTCCCAACCCCACCGATATGCCCAAGAAGAGGGATGGGATGAGCAACGTGGGGCCTGGGGTGAAATTTGCTGGTGTCTCCTATGCCAACTCAACCACCAGTGCCTTCAAATATGCCCACCGAACTTCTCAAAGCAGGTTTGCAGCCCCTCACTGTTTAATATGACTGCACGCATTGTCTCCAGCCTGATGTCCTTGCCCTGTCCCATATTGTGACTTGAGGGATTTGTGTACCTGGAGCTGCAGCTCATGCAGAACCTGAGGGTTGCAACCCTGGCATCTACCTGGAGCTGCAGCTCATGCAGGGCCAATGCGTGGTCTGAAAGCTGTGTCCTCAGACATTCCTCTCCATCAGGGGATGGCGGAATGGTTGAAAGCCTCCTTGAGCCTTCTGCTCCCAAGGCCACCCCTTTGCAGAGCCTGGAACAACAGTAGGCTGCCCTATTCTTGCCGCTGCTCATTGAGCAGTGAAGACGGGGCTGGAGGTCAAGTCCTTCTGTAGCATTAAGTATATATCGGTGTCCTTTTAGTGGTGTAAGTTTAGCATGTGGTGAAGCATCTGGGCACATCAGGAGCTTGGCAGCAAACCATGTTCAAAAGGGCCGTGCAGAAAGCAGAGGAGGCTGGCGATTGCGTTGCCCTCCTGGCTACAGTGCCTTTGGCCCAGCTTGCCCACCTGCAGGGAGGAGGGTGTTTGGGAGCCCTTGGGGGTGAAAGAGGTCACTAGTGTGTCCCCTTCACCCTGCAGCAGTGGCCAGCTGTGTCAGCGGCAAAGCCTGCGCGCCACCAGAGCTGCGGAGGGATGCTCGCCTCGGAGGGATGCTCGCCTTCCCTCCTTCAGAGGGGAGAGATAGGAACCTCCCCTCGGCTCTGCCCGAAGTTTATCATACCCGCTCCTGGGAGCAAACGGCTCCGCGGTTTCTCACCTTTGCATTTTCTAGGGGGGGGGACAGAGCTGCTCGGAGCGGAGCGTTGCATCTGCTGGTCCTCCAGGGCGCTGGTCCCTGGCTGGGTGCCCGGCTCTCCATCAGCAGATGCCTGCTGCCACCCCGTGGCCTCCGCCGGGAAGTTTCGGAGAGCGATGCCCTCCTGCCTTCCTCCCCGCCATCCTCCTCCTGGGCAGCTCCAGGCTGGACCAGGGTCAATTATGGACCATCCCTGGGACACAGAGCTCTGGGGTATGCTGGCTCTGTCTTCTCAGATGCAGGGAGTCCGTAGAGGTGAACAAGGAGATGTTTTGGAGAAATTGGATTTCACGGAGTTCTTGGTGTCTTTGGAGCAGGGTTGGTGTGTGTGAGTTGGGTTTAGAGCGGAACTGTCTGGGGGTCCCATATCAACCAGCTCCTTCAAGGCTTGTTCTTGCACTTTTGCTCCAGGTGATTCCTGCAGTCTGGAAAACTTGGGGAAAAAAAAAAAAACAGGAAGGGAAGAAACCTGATGCTTTCTATTTTTTTTTCCTTTCATTTTTTCCTAGAAGTTTAGTGTGGTTTGGAGGCTTCATTTTCTCCTGACTGGTTGAGCTTTTTCTTCTGCCTCAGGCTTGTCTGTCTCCACCACCTGTGGTCTGGGGACCCTTCCACGTATTTAACGGGTTCTTTGGGGTGGCACAGGGTCAGCTGCCCCCCAGGGAAGTCTGGGGGAAAGGGGATTTAGGCTGACTGCCCGTGGGACTGGGAAGCAATGGCTTTTTGGTTAGGCCATTGCAATAAGGATGTGTGAATAGCTTGGTGACAAGGTTTTTTTTTTAATCCTCCCCAAGGATTTTAAGGGTTTGGTTTGAGCCTATTTCTGCCCTGTGTTTTTTTGGGAGTACTTGAGCACACATTGACTCCTTCCTTTGCTTTTAGAGCAGGTGCTCATGCATTTTGCCGAACTAAATCTTGACTTAAATTTGGCAAAAGAAAACCTCAGTGTTTTTTTTTTTTTCTGCTTCTCAGTTTGATGCAATGAACTAAATACAGCAGTACAGAACAGAGGGTGGGAGGGCCAGGACCTTCCCTGATCCCAGTTCCTCTCCTGACACACACCAAAATCCGCTTAGAGGGGCTCTGTGTGGATGCTGGGTGCCACGGCACGGGGCTGTCACCCTTCTCTCCACCTCGGCTTGTAAATCAGGAGCTGGGAGTGCAGCGGGTCGGCAGACGAGCCGCGAGCTTGGCTCACGTGCTGTGGGAAGTCACTCATTTCCTGCCCTGGGCTCTCCGGGGAGAGAAACCACTCTTTGACAAGCTTCTTAATTAGCCAGAAAGTTGGGTCATAACCACTGCTGTGTCTCCCCTTGTCATGGTTAGACTCCAGGGTGTGTGAAAAATCGAACCAGTACAATGAGCGTTTAGAGGAGCTCATGTTAATTTTAGAGAATGAAAGGAGGAATTTTTTTTTTTTCCCCCTGTTGATAATGATTTTTCAATACCCTCAGGAAAGGAAGAGAAAGGGGTCTCTTTCAAAAGGCTTTAAAAACGTATCCCTCCGAAGCGCCGGTGGTTCGGGAGGGAGGCGCTTGGCTCCTGGGCTGGTGCAACAGGCTCCCGTACGGGATGTCTGGGGCTCTCCGAGCTTGGGCTTTGCTTGCTCCATGTCAGGGCAATGCAGCAGAGCCAAAAGCATTTTGTTTAACCCTTTTTTTCCCCCTCCCTTGGCAGGCCAGAAGTGGTACTTTTAAATTGTGAGCAGTGGACATGAACACAGGATGCTTAGGGCAAGCTTTTGGCTGGGGGTCAAGGTGAGCAGCTTCCTGCAGACCCTGATGCTTGGTGGAGCACGTGCTATGATTCCTGTTTTGATCCCACCGGCTTTCAACTTTTTTTTTTTTTTTCACTTTACGGGCATTTTGCGAAGTACGAGGCATGCTTTCCTTGCAGCCAGGACTTTGTTGGCAAACCTGAGGACTCATTGAAGTCTGCACTGGTCTAGGAGGGAAAGGTTATGACTATAGGAGGGTGGATTTCCAAGACAATCATCCAGACTTGACCAGTGACTTGCTGCTTATCTTTTTCTTAGCCTGTCTTTTGCTCTGCTTGAATCGGAAGCTCCTTAGGACCATAGCAGAAGCTTCAGGTCGCTGAGCCCTCCATGGGATGGGGAGGTGGCCCTTCTTCCACTTCGCATTGTCCGTGGTACATCACCTGGGTGTTTCTGTCACTGGTGTCCTTAGGTGCTAAAACATGGCCCTGGTTGCTCAGACCCTTCCTGCAGTGCCCGGTTGGATGGGTTGACACCCGTGTGCAATGAAGATGGGCTGCTTTGCAGACCGTGGGATGCGATACGCAGCAAGGATTGCTCTGCCTTCTCTAATATTGTCATTGCTGGAGTATCTGATTGCAGGATGTGATGGTGAGGAAAGGCACTTAAACATGCTTCAAATACTCTCAGTAACCTTAGCTATGTGTGAAAGCCCTGAGAAAGGGTGTCTTAGGGTAAGAGTTTAGTATTTTGTGTGTGAATGAGATCTGTCAGACTTTCCGCTGGCGCCAGTTGCCTTGCGGAGCTGGAGGATGCTGGACTTGGCGTAATTAGCAGTGTTGAAGCCTCAGATCCTTCTTCTCAAAGCATAGAGCTCCTGGTTTTGATGGGCTAAATGCCACTTAAGTCCTCAGTCCTTTTGGCATCCTTGCCTGGGGGCCCTGGACAGCATGCTGTGTGGCCTTGACTCTCCCCAGAGCCTGTGTGTAGGTAATGAAGCCTTGATGTCAAGGCTTGATGAGGCTTTACGGGGTGCTGAGTGTAGTTGTGGCCTCTAGCAGGAGCTCCAAGCAGAGTTTGAGCGTGTACCAGTGTCTAATGTACTTGCAACACAGAAGGGAGCTGAGGCTGGGAAGGACCTGCTGGAGGTGTCACCCTCTGCAAAGTGAAGAACTGAGTGCCTGGGACCTGTTTTTCCAGCTCAGCTGCATTGCTCTTGGCATTACTCTTGGCACAGACGGCTGTGTGAAGGCTCGAAGTGCTGCAGGTTGGTTGTAACCCTGCTCTGTCAGCGGGTGACTTGGAAAAACAGACCCTTTATAGATGCAGGAGGAGGCAAAGCGTGATGCGTGACCGAGCTTTTATTCACCTCAGCCCCAAACCCCTTCTTAAACCATCTTAGCCAGGGCATTTCTGGAGCTTGTGCCTCGTTTAGCTGCTATCACGTTCAAAGCTGTGTTTATACAACATGAGCAGTAAAAATAATGGTAGGAGTTGTGCGCAGATTTTTCTCAAAGGCATGGGAGTCCAGAAAAATCTGTATCCATTCAACAAATACTGATTACGTGGAAGGTTTCAGCAGCAGTGAAAACAGCCCCGCAGTGTTTCAAAGCTGAAAGCCCGTGCCAAGCCGCTGAAGGTGAACGAGTCAGGTAGAGCAAGGCTGTCTCATTGCATTTCTCAGTTCTTGGCTTACCCTGCACTGGGCACGCTGCCATCCCTCCCTGCAACACCCAGCTCGTGTTCCCTCTGCCTCCGGAGCCATGGAGCTGCTGTGAGCACGTCCCGCCTGCCCTCAGGTCTCTCTGGGTCAGGTTTTGGGTCAAGGTTAGGTCTGAACTTTCCAGATTCGTGGTCGACCTCCACCAGAAAACAGGACTGCTTAAAGCAAAGGCCAGCCACCAAGAGGTGAAATGTTGCTGGCTTCTCTCTGCTTTTTGGAATTTTATGAGTGGGAATAGGTAGGGTGGAGGGTGCTGGAGACCCTCACTTCTCTGGCATAGCAGAGCTCTTCAGCACTGCCATGAAGGCATCAACTTGTAGGAGTCATCAAAACCAACGGCAAGAAGGCGCTTACACTAAGACACTGATTTTTGGCTTCTTTTTTTAGGGCAAGTGCAAAATAAGGCACATAAAGCCAGAAAGCAGCTTTGCTGTGGTGTAGAGCACTTAAGGTCAATATAGATATATCAGCTATGGTTGAGAGCTGAGGCTGCGAGGAAAGCAAATCTCTCCAGAATGTCTGGTTTGGTTAGAGGAGATGCAGGTTCATTGCTCCAGACTCTTCTGGAGTCAATGGGCTGCCCAGTGTCACTGTTAATGTGGCAAACGCCAGACACAGAAGGTCTTACGTGGACACTAGGTCTTCATTAACCTTCCTTAATGGGGTTGGAGTGGGAAGAAAGCTGCCTTGTGATGGGGCTCTTCTCCCTTCCTATGGAGACACTTATAAGTTGGTGGGAAGTCCATGTTGGTGCTGTGAAAGCAAGTCATACCTGCTTCTTCATCATGCAGGTTCTGGGTATGGTCACCTGGCTTCAGGAGGTCTCAGAGCATGAAAAGGCAGAGGAAGTGCCCCTTAAGGCTTTCCTCTTATTTTAGAAGGCGATTATAGTACGTAGGAAAAGTAAATTCACCTCATGTGGGTAGACCTTTCCCTGTAATTAAGGTATAGGTAAAAAAAAAGAATTAAAAGGGTGAAATCTTTTGCCTAAGCAGAGTAGGAAACATCTCATTGTGGGTAAGCGTTAATAGTAGAAACAGAATAAATGTCCATTGACCACTTGCACTGTGGACTAAAAGCTCTAATCTGGGCATTTCTCTTCTCTGAAGGCTGTTCCACGTGAGACCACTCTGCTCGGGGGGCACTTTGGAAAGGGAAATGTAAGGAATAGTGATGAAATGGGACTGGCTTCCAAGGGCAAAGCTCCTTTCAAATGATAGCTGTACGTGCGTCTCTTCTCCTGCCTGATCTTGCTAGAAACCTCGCTTCAGAGCTGGCGCTATGCATTCAGATGATGACTTTGTCTTTTCAAATCCTGTTAAGAAATGTCCTAAACTGGAGAGAGATGTCAAAGGTGTAAGCTTCACCCTATACCCCTTCCTCGGACTGACTTCAAACACTTCTCCTTGATGGTCACAAGATGATAATTGATTTAAACCCTTCATTCCCACTTGACCTTTTATGAAAGCCAAATCATGAGTCCCTATGACATGCTTGCTGACCAGCACCACCAGACCCACAGGAAACCTGGCTTGTGCTCTTTGCTTTCTAAAAGGCTAAATTTCAGCAGCTTCGATGCAGCTGAGATGTTTGACCTAGCGTGTTTAGGAGCTGTGTCCTTCAATGTGCTTCTGTTGCTTTTTTTAGATGGGTGGCCCTGCGTGCAGTGAAGAAATCGCATAGATGTTGGGGAAAAAGCCCCTGAAAGCTTGCAGCAAGCCGTCCGTGTGGATGTACAGGTAAGGAAGGAGTAAATGAGGGGGGACATGCAAGGGGATGGATGGTGGTGGCTCCGATGTAAAAGCCTTGGTGGGGGCACCAAGGTGAGTCAAGGAGTGAGGACTTTGAGCCAAGGCTTAAGTGACCGGGAGAGAGCCAGCTTCCTTGGGGCAGGGGCTGAGGGAAGCTGGTGGATGAGCTCCCTTTGCAACGGGCCAGGAGATGCCTTGCTGGTGTGTTATCTCCACCGCTTGCCATCAGCCAACTGCCTTGGGGGTTAGAAGTTGCTGGAGATGCAAGACTTGTGGCCTTGGGCAGGTCCATGAAAGAGCGTGCATCAAGGTGCTGCTGGCTTTGGAGGAGACGCGGAGAGTCCTGCGTCTTCATACCAGGTGGCCCCAAATCACTGCAACACACAAAGCCCTGACGTGTTCTGATCTGCCGCAATGCTCGGCATCATCAAAGCACCAGGCAGGCGGTGGGAAGCTGGCCACCTCCGGAGCTGGGCTTTTGTGGAGGGTGGATGCTTTGTGAGCTGCTCATTGTTGGGAAAAACGTCTGCAAGGACTTTATCAGCTGGGCTGGGAACTGTCCTCCTCGTGCTGCTCGTCGCATCCCGCTTGAAGCATCTCTGCAGGATGGAGCGGGGGCAAACGCAGCACTTTTGGGGCAGTCATGTTTCTGCTGTGGGGCAGGGAGGTTCCCATCTGCAGCTCAGATCCCGCAGGGGAGCCAGCAAAGTGCTTTGTGGTCCTTCTGAATAACTGGAAGCGTATTTATAGCCAGCCCCAGGATGTTTACTGCTAATGAGATGCACACAGGGCTTCAATCATATGAGTTGGTGTTGGCGTTCTTTGCTCAGCCGATCAGTGTTTGTTGCTGTTAGTGGCATGCAAGGGCTTAAACAAGGCAAAAAAAAAAAGTTCTGGGCTGCGTCTTTGGGAGAGCTGGTCTAAATGCACAGAATAAAAATCCTTGGGGGTGTAATGGAGGTGCACAGAGAGAAAGGGGCTTGTGCTGGGTTGCAGCAGAGAGTGGAGCGGGATGGATGCATGTGGGGAGCTGTGTTCATCATCTCCCCCACTGTCAGAGGCACAGGGAGGCAGCAAAGCGCGGCGCGGGGGTCTCCGAGGACTTGTCGCTGGGAGGTTCATGTGGATCCGGTTAGGGGCGTGAAATAGCGATGCTGGTAAGAGAGCTCCCGTGCCATTTATCACTGTCTGGATGGAGGGGGGGTGGGAGATGGGTGAAGCCAGCTGACAGCCCTGCTTGGTAGCTGTAACACAGGAGTGAATAATGACAAGTGAAATCCCACCTAACGCACGGCTCCGTTCTCCTCCGGCTCACCACACGCATTTCTCCACTCAATCCTGTCCTCTGCTTAGCACCTGCAACACCTCCAGCCCTGGAAACTGCGGCTGGGGGTGTTCGTCAGCTGCTGTGAGAAATGCCCTTCATTCCTACTCACAGCTCCTGTTCCCGGGCAGAGTCATTTGTTTCTCCAACAGAGGATTTTTTTGGTAGGTCTCCTGTGCCAAGATTATGTCAAAAGGGAGGTAGGGGAGCAGGCGAATTTGGAAGACGGATGTCTCACCTGCTATGTCATGTTAGTGTCAAGGCACAGAGATCAGTGTGAATGGATATTAAGCTGGGAAACACAAGGAGGGGGGAGAAAAAATAAGGTGCGGAACACAAGGAAAAGGCGCTGTCACACTGTCTGCTTGTTTGATGCAGAAGGCCTGGGGCGGCTCTGCAGCTGCTTACCAACACTGCACGCTGGGCTGCTCTTTGGGTCTCTATTTGTCATGATTTACTATGAGAAGGGTCACTTGAAGGCACTTGCTGCTTGAGGATGGGTGTCGTCTGCCAAGCAGGAGTGGCCTGGCAAGGTGAGGAGCTTCTGGTGAAAAATACCCTTTGTGTTCATCCAGCCTGGCCAGGAGGAGTGAAGGTCAGGGCTGGCTGAACATGAGAAACTGAGCTAAACAGGGACAACTTGCACTGAAAATGAGAAGCGGTGAGGGCTGGTGGGTGGGTAGGCGTACCTCTGCCTCATAAGGAGGAGCATCCTCCTTCTGCAGTCCCACAGCGTGTGGCTGAGAGGGTTTATTTGCATGTCCCTCATGTGCTGGGGTTCACTGTCAAGGTGTTACCTCTCTCTAATCCCTAGCAGGCAACCCGGGGATGTGCGTTTGTGCTCTGAGTAACATCTTTGTGTGTTGGGTTTGGAGGCAGCTGGAGGTGGGTAGAGGTTTTGGATCTTCTGTTTTTGGGGGGGACAAAAGGCACAAGGAGTTCTTAGATTGAGAAAGCCAAACCCTCAACAAGAAATACTCAAATTTTCACATAGCAATCTTTCTTTAACTGCTACCTGTGGCTTAAGGAAGGAAAGGACGAAACCCTTCATTTCTCTCTAACTATTCCTGTCCTTGGTGTTCTGCTTTGCTTGGTTCCTGCTGGACCACCTGTGAAGCCTTGGTGTTCTCCTTCATGGGCTCTGGGCAGATGGAGCATGTCCAAACCTACACAAGCACTAACTGCAGGGTCCAGAGAGCAACCGTCTCCTTCTATCAGCAGAAGCACCCCTTGAACAGCTCCAGCAGGCAGAATAAATCCATCAAATGTCCACCAAGTGGACTGAAATCAGGTTAAGTGCCAGGATACAGGCTTGAGGGAAGGTGGTGGCAGGGATGCTGTGGCAGCCACTGCTTCTAACCATGTGCTTTGGGGGCGATGAGGTAGAGGGAGGAAGATGTTTTGAGCTAAGAAGGTAAGCTTTGGAGAAGCCCAGGGCAGGGCTGAGCAGAGAGGCTGGGTCGTGGGGGTCTGACTCTTCTGAAGTGCAGGGCTGCTTGACTTGGCATCTTTTATGGAGCTCTTCTACAGCTAATCACCAGGAAACCAGGCTCCAGGCCAAATTATTGTCATAGGAGTGCTGTGCATGCTACATGGAGCGGCCTCCGCTGACACAGGAGTGAAGGTTTATATCCTGTCCTGGGATACCTGGACTCCCAGTTTGGGGAAGCTGATGGAGCCAGAGCCTTGAACAGCCTTGAGGTGCTGCAGTGAGAACATCCAACACCAGTTCAAAACATCTTGGGTAGGAAACCAGCTGGAGCTGGCGTAGGGCAGCCAAACTAGTTGAGACTAGCTGGTATACAAAGGTCACATTTGTGGCTTTTTCCTCCCTCTGATCTGTTGCTGGGCAATGAAAGCCTCTGAGAAGTTTGCCCCTAATTAGCCCGTTGAACGAACAGCCATTGAGCCCATGGGTCTCCACTGACTCATGTTCGGCAGCCTCCAGCTAAGGGACGTGTAGACAAACATCTATCAAATGAAACGGTCTCTATTTCAGACTCGGAGGTAGCTGTGATCAGCTCCAAGTCACGGCCAAGGATGCTTGGCAAGCACAGGGCCACTGAAATAAAGCGGTCGGTCACGGTTAGGCGTCATGGGTGCTACGTTGCCACTCGAAATGCCATTGAGTCTGGAGGAGTTGACAGCAGAACTGCCAACGGGGATCTCTGAGGTGGGGTGTGAGTTTACTTCATCTCCATGAACTCTAACGGCACAAAGAGCAGAAGCAGTAACCGTATTCCTATCCGGTCTGCGGCCACACTGTGGGAATAAGCTGATTTATCTGTGTGTTAGAAGTCGTTACATACGTAAAGAAGAATAACTTGAGTCATTGTCTAGCTCTAATTTCTTTAAGCCATGATTCGGTAACTAAGCACATGTGCTTAGCTCTGAGCAGCGCTGTTTGTGAGCTTAGTGAAGTATTTGCAGGATGGGGGCAGAAAACCTGGCTAAACCCTGCTGCAGTGATGTCTCAGCGCTGATTTGTGCTTGGGCACTTCATCTCCAGCGAGGGACAAACACAAGAGCAACACTCAAAGCCTGTGGTATAGCCATTTCTATTCAGGTGGTCTTACCAATGCCACAAGACCCGCTCTTTGCGTAAATACTTGTTGCCGTGCCAGTGCTTCAGCAGGCAAGAGATTCTGAAAAAAGTCTTGTGTTGCTGCTTCTCCTTATGGGACAGGCTTCCAGTTGGTGATAAAAGCTTCATGCCAGGATCTAGATCACGCATGTCATGAGGGGACGCCATGTGACGAGGAGAAATGGCTCGATAGGAAAAGGTTGTCCCCCTTCTTGTTAGTCAAGGCTATAAAAAGTTGCCCTGACCCAGGTTTTTCCTTGCCTGTAGCCTCTGGTCTGGTGTCTGGCTTGGATAAATGGAGCTTGCATATACATAAGGGTAAGAAGAGGAATAATTAGCGATCTGAAGATATTTATAATGACTTTGCTCTTCATCTGCTCTCCCTGCAGCCATGCATGTGACCTGGCCTCTGCGCTGGATAGACTTGTTATTGTAGTGCCTCGGTCACAGTGGATGCTGCAGACACATGATAGAAAGATGTCAGGGAGACCATCAAAGCTGGCTTTTCACAGGGAGCCCTTGTCTGCGCGGAGTCCTTTGGACCGACATGAAATGAACTGGGGACAGCAGGGGGGAAGCCTTAAACAGGCAAGATAAATTAGAAAGCCTTCTGGTCATTAGTTAAAATAGTGTAGTAGGGGAAAAAAAAAACCCACACCACAGACACAGGGGCCTTTGGTAGAGGAGGAGGTGGGTTATTAGGCCGACATGTGCGTAGGGATGCACGTGATGGGGTGTGGAGGGACAGCAGAGGCTGTGTCTTGCAGGACTTGGGCCATAGGGAAATGGGGTGAAGCCCCTCTGCCCCTGCGGTTTTAGGCAAAGCCCTTCCCTCGGAGAGAAAACACTGGGCACGGACAGCTGGGTTAAACCCCTAAAATTGAAAAATACCTCTATATTTGGCTCCAGGAGGCCTCATTTTATTATTTATGACTGTATTTTTCCAGATGGGTGCTGGAATCTCGGCTTTTTCTTCCTGCACTGGGCAGCTCTGTGTATTCTTCTCCGCAGCTCAGCACCAGTCAGTAATGTCCATCTCAAATTCACCCAAATAAGCAGAAAGACTTATTTCTATATACTTATCATCCCATTATGGCTTTCTATCATGTTTCTGACCCCTTCCTTGGGGCTAGATTGCTTTGTGCCCTGCTTAACGTTCATATCCAGGCAATAAAATAATTTCCCCCCCTAAAAAAAAAGCAAAAATGGGGAGGAAGATGTCTTCATATCTCCTGTTCAGTTGGAGAGCATGAGATGCCCCCACCTCCTGGGTATCTGCATGAGGCTTTTTATTGCAGCAGCACGCCGTTAACACCTACAGCTGGTGGAGATCAGTGGTTGCGGGGAAGATAAGGACCTGAAGTCCTGGGGGCTGTAAATTATAGCTGTGCTTGCAAACTTGCTGGCTGGCGAAGCAGTGCATGTGAGTACACGAGCTGGAGCCGGGCAGATTTATGCCACAGGCCGAGGGTGCCAGATTTGCTCGGTTTTGCGTGGGTGCCGCTGAGGCACGCCTGGCCGCGGGAGAACAGCTATCCGACAGCTCCCCAGCCTTTAAATTTCCATATGCTGCCACCCTTGCTTGAATCTTGCTTTCACTTGGGTGGTTAGCGATAAATGTCAAGCGAAGAAGCTGCCAGCTGTGCTTGTGGGCAGCAAGGTTTTATCCAGCTCAGGAAAATCCTTCCGGATGGTGCTCAGGATACAGGGTGTAGTCATCCTTGTGTAGGAGACCCTTTCGCGGAATCACGGAATTTTCAAAGTTGGAAGGGACCTCTAGAGATCATGTAGTCCAACTCCCCTGCTAAAGCAGGTTTGCCCAGAGCACATTACTCAGGACTGCACCCAGGCGGGTCTTGAAAGTCTCCAGAGAAGGGGACTCCACACCCTCCTGGGCAGCCTGTTCCAGTGCTCTGTCACCCTCACCGTAAAGAAGTTTTTCCTCATATTTGTTCGGAACTTCCTATGTTCCAGCTTGTGCCCGTTACCCCTCGTCCTGTTACTGGGAACCACTGAAAAGAGGCTGGCTCCATCCTCCTTAAACCCACCCTTTAGATACTTGTCAACATTAATAAGGTCTCCCCTCAGCCTTCTCTTCTCCAGGCTAAAGAGTCCCAGCTCTCTCAGCCTTTCCTCATAAGGGCGATGCTCCAACCCTTCCACCATCTTTGTTGCCCTACACTGGACTCTCTCCAGTAGTTCCCTGACAGTAGTTTCCTTCGGCTAGGAGCAGAGTTGCATTGCTTTATAGGGAAAAGGGTGGGGAAAAGCTATTCCTGCAGGCTTTTAAATCCTGATTTATTTTTTTTTAATGAGTGTTCTGCTGCTGTAGCTCCTGTGTAAGCACTGGGCACCTCTGCACTTGGAGGAAGACCTCAGTAAAGAAAGCAGAAGTCTAAGAGAGGCACTAGATGGATCGCTTGCGCAGAGCTAGCTGGATAAGATGTGCTCCAAACAAGTTGTTCCTTGCAGGCAGGGATGGTGAGGCAACGCAGCTGCTGGTTTCCATATGCACGAAACTCTCTAACCTTTGGAACGAGTAGCTTAGTTAAATATAATACTGCTAGCGTCACTTCCCCAATTTATAACGTGCTTTTTCATCTCTTAGAACAATCTCGCATTAAAGGCACACCAGGAGGCACGCATCCTCCCTGGGGGAGGATGGGAAGCTCTCAGAGCTATCTTAGAAGCCTATAAATAGATGTTTTGGCTCCTCTTGGAATACATCATGGGCAGAAACGATGCTGGACCGTATCCAACAGTGACTCTCCAGATCTGTCCCATCACTGATGGGGCCTTGGAGTCGATGCTACCGTAGAAGCTGCTGGTCCCAAGACCTTATGGATGTCAAGTCAGGTCTCCATAATCCTGTGGAAGAGAAGGAAGGAGGATCCAGGGAACTACAGGCCTGTCAGCCTGACCTTGGTACCGGGAAAGATCATGGAGAGGATCATCTTGAGTGAGCTCTCACGGCAAGTGCAGGGCAGCCAAGGGATCAGGGCCAGCCAGCATGGATTTAGGAAAGGAAGGTCCTGCTTAACCAACCTGATCTCCTTCTATGACCATGTGACCCGCCTTCTGGACACGGGGAAGGCTGTGGACATTGTCTATCTGGACTTTGGTAAGGCCTTTGACACCGTCCCCCACAGCATTCTCCTGGAGAAGCTGGCGAATCATGGCATAGGCAAGTGTACTCTTCGCTGGCTTAAAAACTGTCTGGATGGCCGTGCCCAGAGAGTTGTGATTAACGGGGTGAAATCCTCTTGGCGGCCGGTCACCAGCGGTGTCCCTCAGGGCTCAGATTTGGGGCCAGTTTTGTTTAATATCTTTATCAATGATCTGGATGAGGGGATTG
>VWZL01004711.1:602646-634198 GCA_013396915.1 Stercorarius parasiticus
ATATGAGGAGAGGCTGAGGGAGCTGGGCATGTTTAGTTTGGAGAAGAGGAGGCTGAGGAGAGACCTCATTGCCCTCTACAACTACCTGAAAGGAGGTTGTAGAGAGGCAGGTGTTGGCCTCTTCTCCCAGGTGAATAATGACAGGACCAGAGGAAATGGTCTGAAGTTGCGGCAGGGGAGGTTTAGGGGAGATATTAGGAAGAATTACTCTACTGAAAGAGTGGTCAGGCACTGGAACAGCCTGCCCAGGGAGGTGGTTGAGTCACCATCCCTAGAGGTATTTAAGAAACGCCTAGAATTGGCACTTCAGGGCATGCTCTAGTGACAAAGATTGTAGGGGGTTTTTTTTGTGTGTGTATGGTTGGACTCGATGATGTCAAAGGTCCCTTCCAACCATGAAGATTCTATGATTTGTTCTATGATTTGAAGTTTGCCTCATAAAAGCTTTGGGTTGGCAATAAAGATCGATGTTGGCCTAAGATCTACTGTGGAGGGGTTTTGGAGGTCTGGGTGTCGAGGTCTGGCACTGGAGTTGCTCATCTGACAGTTTGGAGCCTGGTAGCCAAAGGGTAGGTGGGACGTTGGAGGGGACTATTTTAACAAGCTGAGGTGACTTTCTCAATATATCCTGTACGTTGAGCTCAGAGCAAAGAAATAGTACAGCAGTCGCCTGACCACGTGCCCCTGAATAACCTGCAGGACCCTTTGACCTGAAGGAGGAGGGGATGGGGATTTCTTTGCTTCAAAAAGCATTGGCTTGGCTCCCCCAGCTTGTGTTCGGCCAGCTCAGGGAAACGGGACATTTATCCCTACACCAGTCAGGTGCATCCTCAGGAACAGTTAACTGCACTGTGTGCTCTCCTGCTCAAGCTCTTGTGTTGCAAACGAGTCAGGACTGACGAAAGAAGCTACCATATTTGTCTTTGCTGCGCTCTTCCTCATCTGTGTGCCCTTGTCTCCAAGAAAATGCAACTGGACCTAAAACTTCTCCTTTGGCTTGATTTAAAAACCGCTTCATTGCAGTGTTGAGAAGAGCTACTGCCTTCTTCAGGGTTTCTTCTGAAATTAGGAGTGAAGTCTGTTGCATAGACACTTAAGGGAGTGCAAAAGGGCCTTCTAGGAGCACCTCTTCTCTCTCTCCTGGTCCTCTTTTGACTACATTCACGGTTCCTCCTGGCTCGCTGGAGCAGACCAAGATGCTCTTTCCACCAGTGCATCCAAGCTGGGGTCAACATGTCTACATAGCCTTGGCTAAGTGGTGTTCTTGTCTGTAGCAGCTTATCTGAGGTGTCTTCTCTAGGCTGCCCTGGAGAGCCTTCTGCTTCTCCTCCCCAGTGACTTCCTCTGCACTGGGGACTACAAGCACAGAGAAATGTCACAAAATGTCATCTATCTGCCCTGACCTGTTGCTCTGCCAGAGGTCGCCTCGAGGCTTGATTTCCACCCGAGGTTCCCATCAAGCCAGGACAGAAGAACCAGCATGACCACTGCTTTCAAGATGACCAGTAACTTGATATTTTGGCCTTGGCGATTAAAAAGAGAAAGGATGTGGGTAGAGTTGGCCTTTAGAAGTTGCCAGACAAGACTGGCTGGAGGCTTTCCCCCTTTTTGCTTCTGCTGGGCTGTTGCGTGATTTCTCTTCTCTGACTGTCCCATCTCTGCTCTCATGAGAGGCCCTTTGATTCTTATCTGTCTGGCTGTGCCTCATCAGTCTGCTAAGCTGCGTTTTTCTCTAAGCTTCCCGTTCCTTGTATCTAACTTTATTTTAGTGCTTGTTTTCCCTCTAGAGAACGTCTGCGGCAAAGCCATGTCTGTTTTTTTTTCTCTGCTGTGACAGCTTCGGAAGATGAGCATAAGGGGTTAACTGTTTTCTGGCTGCTTAAAAATGAAAATACATAGAGAAATTAGCAGTGAGGTACATCACACAGGGGAGGAGGAGTACTCCTGCATGCTCGCTTAACAGCAGCAAGCATTATCTTGCTCCTAAACATGGTTTTGAGTGGGTTGATAGGAAGAATATGCCACTGAGTAAGCACTGAGCCTTGTCAAATAGTGATTTCCAATACAAGCTACATGATGGCAGACTAAGGCGAGCTACTGCCTGTGAAAAGGCTTATTAGTATGCCGTGAAGTGCTCTTTCTGACAACTTCTGGGCTGAATGGGGCTCCTGGGAGGGATGAAATCACATAACGTGCTGCGCATGGGGTCTCCCGCTCCTCTAAATCAGTCTTGCCCTGCGAGAGCCAAGGGTCAGATCATAAATTGGCCAAAATCCACTGAAATCATAGGGTGGGTTTTTTTTTTTTACAGCTGTACTCTGCCCTTTCCCTTGTATGTGGGATGAATAGCGTTAAGAAAAGAGTGTCCTTCTCCCTCATGGAGTGGAAGAGGGAATAAGGGCCTCGGTGTGCCCAGGGGTCTGGGAGCTGTGGTGGGACATGAAAATTGCTGTGTGGCTTAAAAGATTTTTTTTGGCATTATACTTTTATTACCCAACCTGGGCCTCAAGGGTGTCCTTTTGTACCTTCAAGTTTTTCCTGGGGAAATATGCAATCCTTTGCTGTGGCGGTAATAAACCTTAGAAAAACACTGACTATAGTAGAAAGGAAAGAAAACGTCTGAAGGACCCGAGCTGCAAACAAAGTAGGAAAAAAATACAGATGGAAGAGCAGAAAAAAAAAAAGGATGGAAACAGTGGAAGAGAGGGGGAGAAATCCCCTTTTTAGTGTTTGCACTCAAGCAAAGGAGCCACTAGATGGCAAGAATACCCTGCCAGCATTTGGCAGTTGGGCTGTGATGGGGAATTTTGGGGAGATCCTGAGCCACATTTGATGTCAGAGTGCCTCTCCCCCAACCAGCACCGTCTCCGAGTGCATCCAGCACATCACTGCGATGTTTAGCTTAGGGCTGTGACGTTTGTAACATCTCCAACGCGTGCACAGGAGGGTTGGGGCAAAACAGTGTTTTAATTTCCCTGCTCAATCAAATACTTGCCTGGGCAGGGAGAAATCTTCATGTGATGCTGCGCTTTGTCATAGCCGCTGGCAAAAAAGCTCTTTGGATGAAGATGCCGAGATCCTGCAGGTTTGTTATCACTGCCGCAGCAGGTAAGAGCTGCAGTGATGGAGAGATGGTCCATGACTTGGTCAATGGTCTCGGCAAACTCTAAAACCTCTTTTTATGCTTATTCTTGGGTTGCCCGATTATTTCTCCTTTCCTCCTTTCACTGTTTTTTCTGTCTTAGGGAAGATCCTCCATTTAAATCACAAATACCACACACTGCTAATGAATCTGGCCCTGATAAAGACTTTGGGAGCATCTGGGGCAAGATGCTGTTCAAGAGGGTCCCCAGCTCTCCTTTAGGGTCCTGGCCGTCTGCAGGAGACCTCCCAAATGAGCTGGGCTGGTGTTATCTAGTTATATACCCTGTTTATAAAGTCTAATTACCCCGAGGGAGGAAAAGAGCATCAACCTAGGTCTTCCAGCCTTGTCTGCTGGCTCTAAGAGATCTGTGGCAGAACGCTTCAACCCAGGGCCGAGTGGTACAGAAGTACCTGGAGTTTGGTTAAAAAATACCTTGACCTTGGTAATTTTTTATCTAAGACCTGTGTTTCTCTGGAGACAGGATCTCAAGCATGAAGTAAACCACAGCCGGTATCTGCTTCCCTCTGGAAGGGGGACTTGTGGCTTTGTTTTCCCCAATACCCCTTGCAAGAAGGTGCTCTGCATCCTTCCCTGAGGGTACATCCCAAGTTGGGTCCCTCTCCTGCGCCGCCTGACGTCCCCGGGGAGATGCAGACATGCTCAGAATTTGCTCTTCCTTTTCAGCAAGGCCAATTGAATTTTCAGGCATCTCCTCTTCGAGGCACATTCATTTCCCACCGAGGGCAAGCGCTGATGTGTGGAAGGGGGTGATGTGGGTTTATGTGTTTATAAACTACTGAAGACGGCTCCGATCAGTGCGGCGTGCTTTTTATGGGCCATAAATTCCCACTACTGCGGCACTTTATTGCACCATAAGCAGATAGGTGGCTGCCCCTTTTACAACCCTTAAAACACCACGTTTCTCACTGGCTCTTGGTCTTGTCCTTTTACGCACCTCCAAGGAACGGAAATGCAGGTGTTGGCCTAAAGCGAGTTTGGCCAAATGTTAATAAATGGCAACGGAGAGTCGCCTCTGAGGGCCTGGACTTGAACTGGGGGTGTGTGGAGAAGGAAATGGGTCGCTCTACGTGGAGGTGATGAACATCTGCGTTGCTGAAATGCATTGCCGAACTGCGTTGCCATCCTTTGTGCCAGCTGTGGGAGAGCTCATGGGGCACCAGGGCTGCAAGGAAGGAAGAAAAACATCCGTGTTTTCAGGGACTCCAGGGCTGGGAGGGAGTTGTGGTACCCTTGGGGAGCGAACCTGGGGGTTTGAACTTCCCTGTGCCACGTGCAAGAGCTCTGCCCTCAACTGGCACTCATCCATCAAGGGGTCTGCTTAGCTGCTGGGCATCCAGCTGATGCTAAATTACCTCTGCAAGCAGCAGTTCACTGGTGAGTGCAGAAAGGCTGCAGGTATGGATTTAGACTCCTTCTGCAACTGATCTCTGAAGTCCGGTACTCACTTTTAATGATTTCTCCGGCAGCCGCTGTTAGAGCTCTCGTTCAAGTGCCTGCTCCTCTCAGCGTCGCGCTCAGGAGTTCATTATCTCACTCGAGGGCAATGACTGAGATGAGGGAGTCGGCAGTGGGGGGTCTGGGGAGATGGAAACTGCGTCTGCCTGTTAACTTCTACAGCCTCGTAGCATTCATCTGCTTCTCACTACAGAGGCCATGGTTCCCCCCAAATTGATGCTCCTCTAGGATGCTCCTCTGTGACTGGTGGTGGTTTCTGCAGGATGTGGTCCAGGGCTGCTATCAGTGGATGTTGTTCTCCTGTTCTTTTATTGCTTTGGGAAGGAGGACCTAGAAAACCTGATGAACGTCTCACCCACCCCGTGGTCTTCCTAATGTCTTTTGGTGGGCAAAGGGCTCTCCATCACCCTGGGATGCGGCCAGCAAGCTGGGAGCACGGGAGCTGAGCAGTGCATGGGTGCCTTGGCCTGACGGCAGCCCCTGGATGCTCTTTAGAGAGAGGGGCAGCACTTTTGGGAGCAGGTTGGGATTCATTCTCTGGTTTCTAACAGTGGGAAGGAAGGAGAGGTGGCTGCTTGTGCAGGCTGCAGCCCAGGAGGGGTCAGCACAGCCCAAGGATTGGGAGGGGAGCAGGCAGGGGATGCCCGGGCAAGGGACCAGGGGACACTACAGAGCACTGGCTGCTCTGCGCCACCAACACTCAGCGCATCCCTGGTACCAACCTCAGCACAGGTGCGGACACGGGGACCACCTTGGTGCCCTGGGTGTACCTGTTAGGATGGTTAAGATGAGCACTATGAGCTTTCCCTGGGGAGCTCCCGCATCCCTTTGGCCCTGCAAGGAAATAATGCATGACGAGCGAAGGTGGTAATTAATAGTGGAGGGGGCGTGTGTGGGGTTGGGGATAGGGATGCTTGGCTGCTGGCTGATACTGCTGCTAAACTGCCCACTGTACGGATTTCAAAATGCCACTGCCTTCGAGCATCGTGGCTGTGACACCGGCGACGTTAATTACTAATTACTGGGGAGTCCTCAGCTGCCCTAGATGAGTCCTCTTCTTGGGGTGCTGCCTGCCCCAGACAGTGCTTCCCTCTGCCTGAAGCTCCTGCCTGGAGCTCCCTCTCTCCGAAGCTCCAGCCAAGGCTTCGGGATGCAAATCTCCATCCCCGAAGCATCCAGCAGCCGGGGAGGGAGAGGGCTGGGAGAGACACATCTCCCGTCTGCCCGCAATCCGTCTGTCCTGCCGCAGGCTGGGGGCATTGGGCACAAAGGTGGCTCTTTCTTTTCCCTCTCCTGCAGGGATGGGACACGGAGGTGCCGAGTTCAGGGCCTGAACAGATGGCTTGGACCATGCCAGACCTTCGCACCGGCGCTGGCTGGGAAGGCAGGGAAGTGACACAAACCAGTTGCTAAT
This sequence comes from Stercorarius parasiticus, assembly GCA_013396915.1. Classification (NCBI taxonomy): domain Eukaryota; kingdom Metazoa; phylum Chordata; class Aves; order Charadriiformes; family Stercorariidae; genus Stercorarius; species Stercorarius parasiticus. The sequence goes on from VWZL01004711.1 coordinate 608,682, forward strand.
TAGGAATTAATCAGTGAACCGTGCTGAAGGCAGGAGGCTGCAGCAGATGATGGGGTTGTGGGGGGGGATTGAACAAACAGACGGTGCTCCCAGGAAGAGGCAGATAAGGTGTTTGCAGCCTCCGCTGATGAACCAGACCTGGGCTTTGCTGCTCCACGTCCTCCTCCTGTCCTTGCTGGGCTTTCGAATTTTAGGAGCTCGGTCTGGGCCCCTCGCATGGGGCTCGGCCACAAGACCTGGGGGCTGGCTTGGAGCAAGCACCCTCCTCCTACGGCATCCATCCTTGCTCCGGGGTCATGCGTGAGGGTTGTCAGCAGCACTGAAGGAGCTTTCCTTCTTTTTGTTGAAGCAAAACCCTGAAGGCCACATCTAGGAATAGGAATTGAGTAAATATCTCCAGACTTGGACCTTTGGATGGGGGCACGGCCGTTGCACAGTGCCTTAGTGATGGAAGAAAATGTCAGAGGCGGTTTTGCCCGCATCCAGATTCCCCTGCGGAGTTCTTTCTTGGTAGATCTCCGTGAGATACGTGTTAGCCTGTCAGGGTGGAGACGGAAACTTCTGTCTTCCTCACATCCCAGTGTAATGCCTTTGGAAATAGCTCACCCATCCATTTTTCCCCCTCTGATTCCAGTGGCTCATTTGTAAAGAAGGATAACGACCCTCCAAGGCTGGCTCTTGCTGCAAGCTGCTGGTTTGGGCACTCAGGGATGGAGCCAGCAATGGAGGAGAGGGGGATGCAGCAGTGACCAGGTACCCCAACACTCCCCGAGCATCCACCCAGACCTCTTTCGTGAGCGGTGGGGATGCAGAGCCGCATCCTTTCCCCGCCAAACTTCTCAGGCTGACCTGGAGCCAGCTCAGCTTTTCTTCCGCTCCTCGGCTTTCGCTTCTGCTGATGTTCCCCAGGAGGCAACTTTGCACCCTCCCTGCAGCAGAGCAAGGAAAAATAAAGTGGAAGGGCTGGTGCCGAGAAAGCAAAAAGGAAAAAAAAAGGCTGTAAAGCAGAAGTGACTGGAGTGCTGAGGTGGCTCTGAGCGCGTCTTGCTGCCAGTTAAGGGGCACAAGTGCCTAATGCATTCGGACAGGGCTGGTGATGCTCGTGCTGCTTGTGGCTGTGGGGCCCCCTTCCTACAGCTCTGCCCCGGCCAAAATTAACTTATCCTGGTCTAGCAGCAACTTTACCAGGGAGCCCAGGCAGTTCCCGGTGTTCCCAGCTTTCGGAAGCCCTAGCGGCCCCCCCAGCCCAGCAGGCGAGGGGTTACGGAGCAGCCCCTGAGCCCCCAGGGGATGAGGTGAGGTTTCCAGGTCCCCTTTACCACGCCAAGTTGGGGACTCTCTTTCAGGGCTCCTGAGATGCCAAGCCTCGACCCATCGCTTTCCTGCATCTCGGTGGCTGTTTCTGGCCTTTTCCCTTGGGATTCAGCTGCCTGAGTTTTGTTAGGCTTTCTTTGGTTTAGGAGCAGACCACAAAAGTGCCAAGTCCCTTTTTCCCCATCGCCTGTAGTTGCTTTGTTCTGGAGCTACAAAAAGCAAGGATATCTCCCCGGCTGATGCATTTGCACAGTCAGTTAATGCAGTCAGTGCTGGAGTCAGCGTCGGAGGTCTGCGGTAATAGCCTGGAGTGACATATTTAAGCCAAAAAGGCGGTGACCCCGTGGCTCTGCTCTCCTGATCCCGATCGGGGCTTTGGTCCCCACCCGGCCGCTAAATCCCGGCGAGGGGCCATGACTTACTGTGGATGCTGGAAGCAAACGGGGCCCGATGCTCTCCACCATTCACCTGGCTCCCCCCCAAACCATCCCGCATCTCATCTCCCTGCATATGCTCGCCCCAAATCTTGGCCCAAAATTCATGTTTATGGAAGCAGCTGCTGGCTGCAGGCTTCTCCCTGCCCGTCCTGGCGGGGAATCGCCCGTCTGCTGCCTTGCTTTGCCCATCCAAATAACCCTTGCAAGCAGCTGGATGCTGTGACGCACCTTTTTTTTTTAGCTCGGTGACCCCTTTTCTGAGCTGGATGCTCTGGGGAAAAAAGTGGGGAAAGTGGAAAACTTCCCCTGCTCCATAGGGAACCAGAGGGCTGGTGGCTCGAAGGACTCGGGACGGCTGCAAACATCTTGGCTTGTGGGGAGCCGGGCTGTCAGGCGGCTGTTTCCATGTTACTCCCGTTTATTATCTTTAAAGCCAACATTCCAGAGAGCTATGTTTCCTGCCTGATGCGGATTAAGGTATTTGCAGCACCTGGTGGTGATAGACTGGCTTAAACAGGCTGGTGCCCTCACGTTGCTGATGGAAACATCAAGGCAGACAGGCCCCTGCTAATGAGCCACCCTGCCCTAACGAGCTCGTGTTTACAGGCTGGGGAAAGAAAAAAAGCAAAGGAGAAAGTCAGAAAGCACAGCCATGCGTCATCGAGACATGATTCTCTTTTATTAAGGGTTGGTTTTATTGCGGGTGCTTTTCCCAGCCATCCCGACCTGCTATTTCAGCCCTCGTCTATCATGCCAAACGAGGAAGGGAAGGGGAAAAAAACCCAAAAACAATTAGCTGGAAATGAAATACTTGTAATGGCTGCATTTTAATTACAAATAGAAAGCTCTCCCAAATAGGCCTATCATGCAGAAATAAAAAATTTCGGATGCTTGGCTTGGTGCAGATGCTTTTCTTTGTGCAAATGGCTGTTATGGCTTCGTCTCTGTTTATTTGGTTGCACGGGAAAGGGGGGAGAGCAGCTGCGTAGCAACCCGGGAGATCTCCTCCCAGCACATCTGGTGCCGCCGCGGCCGCATCCTCCCCTCGGCTGGATGTCAGCCTGGCAGCCCTGGGGTGCAAATTGAGCGGGGTTAGAGCTGACGTGGGGAGCTGGAGCTCGGGCATCAGACCCCCCGGGTGTATCTGCCTTGCTCCTGGGGACAAGCGGCGGTGGGATTCATCCTGCACGGCTGGGTACCAGAGAGATGCTGCCGCCCTGGGAAAGCTGCATCCTCCCGGCAGGAGGTACCAAAAGTGGGTGCAACAGGCGGGATGCTCCCCTGGGTGCTCATATCCATAGGGCATCATTTTCCCAAGGCAGAGCACGCAGACGTGCTCTTCTCAATGTGGCCAAGCCCAGATTTTGGAGCCCATAAAAAAAATTATTACAACCTACAACAGCATGGAGTCAAACCCCCTTAAATTTAACTGTTATTTGCAGGAATTTGTTTTTTAGATGGAGGCGGCAGCGCTGATTTGGTGTTTCGGGTGTCTAGGACTCCCTCCATGTGTGTTTCTTGCCCATGTCTGTGAAATTATTTTTAATGAGGGGGTGTCAATTAGTGGGTTTGCGGTGCAGGTGTGACATGGCCAGGCCGGAGGGGAGGGAAGGGTGAGCATCGCGTGTGAGCGCTGCTAGGGATGCTGGTGTCTCGCATCTGCGTGCGAGGGGGGAGCGGGGGGACAGGGTACCACAGTTGCAGGGATGGAGGCGGCTGCAGTGGCACTGGTCACGCAAAGCATCCTCCATCCTTGGTGGTGGGATGGCTAGGGTGACATCCATGGATAATAAATCCTCCAGGATGGTCCGCATCCAAGCAGAGTGGCTGGAAAGGCCAGGCCAGGGGCTTTGCAGCTGTGAATCGATAGCACGTCCTGGGGCTCATGGGAAGTTTCAGCCTCAAACGAAATGTGATTAATTCACTGCAAATTCAACCGATGGGACATCAGGAGGGCTTCCCTTTAACCTCACTGACGTCTTGGATTTGGTGTTGATTTGCTGGCCGGGAACTGGAAAAGAGGAAAAAAAGGAGAATACATTTTTTTTCACCTGGTTTGATGCAAAATTTGACCCGTGGTAAGACAGACGTGGAAGTTTTAGGACTGTTTGCAATGGTAGCAGTTCCCTTTAGGAGCAAAAACGGTGCTGCTTTGTGATGGAAATGATATTTCGGTGAAGTTTCTTCTTTTTTTTTAGGAAGGAAAAAAAAGAAAAGAGGCTTTATTGTCACCAAACCAAGTGCAAACCTGTTTCCAGCCTGAGGTTTTTAATTCTCCCTGTGAATATTTTGATTGTTTCTCTACCACATGCTGCAAAAAAGCCACTTTGCCGGCATTTCACCCTGCTCTTAGAGAGGGAGGTGTAAACCTGGATGCCTCCCACTGAAATGAAGGGGGTGGCGGTGGCGTGAAACCCATGTAAACCTTGTTATTGAACGTTTAAACAAAAAAACCCCAACACCCAACCAAAAAAGCATCAGCGGAGTTGGGAAGCCTCAGCCGTGTGCGAAATGACGGATCGAATTTGTGTGTCACTGAGATTCAGTGAACTGCTATTGTGTTGATTTTTCTAAAGATCCGCAGCCATCAGAGAAATGCAACATAATTGCTGCCCTGTTTATCGACGGCGGGCACCAAAAAATCCATCGCCGCAGCAAATTAACCCCCTCGCTGCCGAAATGCGGCCGAGCTGACACCTTGCTGCCTCCATCTCTCAGGGCTTTTCACAACATCCAGTCACTCAGCTCCTTCCTGACATGGGAGGTATCTCTATTGATTCAAAATTATATTAATCTTCTCTTTTTTTGGCTTTCCATCTGCTTTCTTAGCAGCTGGCAGGTATTGGTAGGTATTGCAATAAACGCAATGCCCCCGCCACATCCTCCAGCATCTTCTTCCTCCCCCCAGGAGAGGAAGAGGAGAAACGCTCCCTAAGGGCACGCTGTTGGGAAGGGAAACCCAGGACCTGGCTGAGATGCTGCAGACTTGGGTTTTCCATGGGATGGTTGGGATGGAGCCAGCGTCCCCCCTCCTGGGACCCTTCCCGGAGCCTCACTGGCTCTTGGCACTGGCCCTAAGCCTTTTATCAGCTGTGGCCAGTCTGAGCACCTCCAAGCTCAACTGCGTCGCCAGCTGATGCCAAGGCTGGCGTCTCGCCTCGCACCCGCGGATAAGGCAGGGGAGTGGGACGGAGCGGGCGAAAAGTCCTCCTGTGGCCAGAGATGAGGGCTTTAGGTATGTGGAGGTGGCATGAAAAGGTCCACGTTGGGGATGCAAAATGCCCACAGGAGCTGGAGGTGATGGAGCTAAGGGGTTTTGCTGCGGGGTGTGATCCCCGGCCTATGAGCTGGGTCTGAGCAGCAGCTACAGGCACAGGGCTGGGAGCTTTTCTGCTACAAGCATCGCATTCGCCTCCTGTAGCTTGCCAGCAAATTTTCTCATGCTGTATTTGTGCTGTTGAGCTGTATATAGGGGCTGCCGGGGTGGCTTAGAGGGAGGGTTTCTTGCTCTTGGTGCCTACTAACCAGAAACAACATCTTCAAAATCCCTGTCCGAAGCTAAGCTGGACTAAACCCGACGCTTGTGGCAATGGCAGCTGCATCAGGGACCTGCTCGGTGTGTCTGGTGGGGTTGGTGGCTCCGGACCAGCCACAAAGGTGGAGGATGCAGCTCACTGCAGGCACGTCAGTCCCCAAGACCTCTCTGGTCTCGTGTTCCGGCTCCTTTTTCCTGGAGCTGGTGCTGGGCACAGCCCTGGGCATCCCCAATAACCTTTGCAAGCGAACAGGTGATGGGGAAGGGACCACAGCACCCCTGCAATGTTAACTAGGGACCTCAGCAGCTCTGCAATGTTAACTAGGGACCTCAGCATCTCTGCAACATTAACCAGGGACCACAGCATCCCCGCAACGTTAACCAGGGACCACAGCACCCCTGCAGCGTTAACTAGGGACCGCAGCACCCCTGCAGCGTTAACTAGGGACCGCAGCATCCCTGCAGCATTAACTAGGGACCACAGCATCCCTGCAGTGTTAACTAGGGACGACAGAGTCCTCACAGCATTAACCAGGGACCTCAGCATCCTCACAGCATTAACCAGGGACCTCAGCATCCCCGCAACATTAACTAGGGACCACAGTGTTAACCAGGGACTGCAGCATCCCCACAGCATTAACCAAGCTGCTTTTTCTGAGCTGTTTTGGAGGGAGACAGTCCCTTGCTCTGACTTCTCTTGGCCACCCCATCCCTGCATGGCCGGTACGCTTCACTGCTCCCATCTGTCCTGGACCACTCACGGGATGGATGGTCCTTGTGCTTGGCTCTGATGGGCAATAGTGGAAGAGGCTAGATGGTCTTCCTGGCTGCCCATGCGCATGGTGGGGTCTGCTCCATCTCCTCTTAGCCTGGCAAGGTTGCTTCTGACATGATGCAGCCCTTCAGTTAGAGACATCATAAATTAAACAGAGATTTAATGAATCAACAGCAACAACAAGCTGGGAGAACTCTGAGATCCTGAACTGGAAGGGATAGGCTTCACCTTGGCTTGAGGTGGGGCATTTGGTTGGGAGATCCCTTGGCCACGGAGCAATCAAGCATCCTGTACTGCTGCAGTGCCTGCTGTCTCCTTGGGCTTGGATCCAAGATGACCTGTGTCCTTCTGTCCCCCATCCTTGATGCGGCTTGGTGAGGTGTTGTGATCCCCCATGATGGGTTGAGGAAGTTTGGAGGGGCGAGGGATGCTCTGATGGGCAGGGTTTGGGGGATGCCCACGCAGCCAGTCCATGGGGGCTCCCCGAGCAGGGGCTGCAAGTTGGGACTGAACTAAATTTAAACACCTGGGGAAGGCGGGCAGGCAGACCTGACCCTGGCACAAACCCTGCACTGCCTTGCCATGCTGCTCATTTTGGGGCAAAAAGGTAATTTCTACCAAAAAATGAGCCTAGTGCTCAGGAGGTGGGAACTGAGCAAATGATACTGATTCAAAGCAACTTGAGCATCACCCAAAATGAGAAAACAAGTGACGAACTAAAAGGTTGTTTGCCCTGATGGGAATTGAGGTATTTTTGGGGCAGTGACCCCGCATGGAATCTGTTGTCCCTAAACCACACGCTCACCCCCTCTCCATGCCCAGGGTGTGTTGTAGCAGAGTGATGAACCAAAATAGCTGATATAATGATAAATCTGGTTTTATTTAGCTAGGTGATAGCTTCTTGCGAGATAACATCTCCCCGGGTTGCCTCAGGGCAAGGGGTTTCACCCCAGGCCTGGCACCTCTAAGGGACCTGGGGATATTTTCAATAAGGCAGCTGAGAAGATCCCAACCGCTGCTTTTCGCCTTGAAATCACTGCCCAGCACCTTGTGGTTTTGGTTGAAAACCAGCTGAAAAACATAAACACCCCTATTCCCCTTCTGCAGCTCGAGGAGTTTTCCCTTCTCCCTCTCTTTGGCTCTTCTGTAAATAAAAACGAGCTTTATTGATTTTATTTCAGTAACAGAAAAATAATTTGCCTTTGGCCCGAGCTCGCAGGATGCTAAACTCCATCCAGGAGTGTGGGTTTGGGTTTTTTTTTTCCCCTCTTTTATAGTGTTTCTGATCTGTGTTTATGATGCCAGCGCTGACACATCCTAAACTACAGCGTGGCTATAACCTCCGGAAAAACTCCCGGCGGGATTGAAATAGTGGCTGGCAAATGTTCCTTCCTCGCTGGAGCCTGTGAATCAAAAACCATCAACGGTTTAAGCAAAGGCTTGTGCCGGAGAGGGAGAACTTATGCCAGAGTTGATGCATATTTTATCACCGCTCTTATTCACTCACAGCCCTTCTCCCTTCAAACGCTGTGCGGGTTTTAATTAAATAGTCATTGGCAAGGCTGTTATTCTAGCTTGGAAGGCCTCCAAATGGCCGTGTTTTTTCCCCAAAATGATCACAAGGGGATGTGCTCCCATCCCCCCTGTCCTCGCCAAGGTTCATCTTCCGCAAATACCGCTAATTACGTTTGTCTGGCCGGCCGCCGGCTCTCCGATAGCATCTTTCATTAGCACTGACCTCTCTGTGCTCGCAAGGAGCTGGCTGATGTTCCCGGAGCGGTGCCGTGTGGATGTCGCCAAGAAACGTCCCTTTGGCACCGGGCAATCAGGTCTGGGTCTTGCAAGCAAGCGATGGTGTCGTGTTGAGCCCTGGCTCATTAGCGTCTGCTTGCAAATGAGGTTACGAAGCTTGGGTGCAGCTCCCTGTCCACCCAACCGAGTTGTTCCTGGTTGCAAAGAAAGCCAGAGAAAGGCTGAGGTTGGTGCCTCCAGGATCTGCTCTACCAAGGTGGCCATGCATGGGTGGTCAGCTTGGGTTGGGTGCAGGAGGGGTGAAGAAATGAGTGGGAGAGGACAGGGCAGCTCTTCTTGGCTTTAAACATCTCATGGAGGCTCTCCTGATGGCAACGCAACCCATAGCAGCATAGATGTTGCTGTAAGCAACTCTCCATAAGGTCTTGGAGAAACCACGGCTGGGGGCTGAGAAGTCCCACCTCCTTTACCCACACCTAGAGATGCTGCCATGGGTCTTTCCCTTCCCTTGGCTTTAAATTCCCACTCAGCTCCTCACCCACCAACAGGAGTTTGCTCCCGCTTGTCAGGAACGAGATACTTAATTTGACAGTTCGCTACGCTTAATATTTCTTTCATGTATCGCGTCGGTTTTAAATGCAAAACATGTCTGGATAAGCTCACTTTTTTGCTTTTTGGTTGGGTTTTTTTTTTTCCCACCCTGCTGCAGCCGACGCATTGAAGGTAACTGTGTTTAACTAATAAAAAAGATTTTAAAATGCTGGTTTTGCACTTCTTTAATTGACTTCCAATTTCCATTCACATGCAGCCTGGCACATTGCGAAGGAAAAAAAGACCGCCGAGCAAATAAGAAATGCGTCACTCGCTGGTTTTTTACCATAATCAAAAATGTAAAAATTAAGAATCTGAATCAATGTACATTAAACTATGTAATTGCCTAAATAAACGTGTCGGGGGTTGATAATGGGTCTTCCTGATTAGAAGAAAATATCAAATTTAGTGCAAAGGTTATATTTGGTTGCAGAGCAGCGCGGTTTCACAGTTGCACCCTTCTTTGGGAGGATAAAATCAGACAACAGCGATGGGTCCAGGCGCTGGTGGAAGGATGAAGGAGCTCAGAGCATCTTGAGTAGCATCCTCGAGGGAATTGGGATGGAAGAATGGCTAGTGGGTGGTGGAAATTGGCTTTCCCAGCTCTCACGAGCCCGGTGGTGGTTGTGTTTTCTCTTCCAGCAACCCAGTCCTGGTGGTCCCTGACCTGGTGAGGGTCCTGGCTTGCAGCGACCGGTCTTGCACCAAGGGAAGAGGCTCCCAAGAGACGGACCCTCCAGGTAAACCCTGGCCCAGATGGGTTTATTGCAGCCTCTTGGTATTTATCATCACTTGAACTTGCTCAGGGTGGTTTGTAGCTCCGTGGGGCACGGTGCGGAGTTTTATTAGGATGCCCCATGTGCCTCCTAACCCTTTTCCCTGGAAATTGTGGCAGCTTTGCCAACCCGATCAGCGAAAATAAATAATATCCCGATGTTGCAAGCTGTACTGAAACCGCTCAATGGTCTTACAGTTATCCCGAATGCTGCAAGGCCACAGTTTGAAGCTGCAGCCCATCAGTAGAAACACAGAGGTGGGTGTCTGGCAGTGTTGGAACTCAACGGCCGGGATTCAACGGTGGTAGCAGAAGTCAGATGGTGGCACCGCCATTGCCACCGTGCCTGCCAGCTCTCCAAAGGCTCCTCCCCTGCACTGGTATTTGGGAGCAAAAAGAAATAATCATCCAGGTCTGAGTATCAGTTTTCATTTGTCCTTTCTCCTTTGCTTTCCCTTAACCGCAGCCAAAAGTCATTTTGCCGTCAATCACAGGATCACTGCATGCTTTTTGCTCCAAACCTGGTTGTCTTTCCCTGCAGAACAAGCAGTGCTCCAGCACAGGATGTCCCCAACGCTTTTAATCTCCAAAATGCCTCCCCAGGCGAATTGTGTTAATATCGGAGAGTGCATGAGCAGGGGGAGAGCTGCCCACCCGTGGTCGTTGCTATTCATCGCTCACCGTCACGCTGGGGAATGAGGAAAAGCTGCCGGGTTTTGATGTGGCAGCAAGGAGTTAAAGGAAAGGTGAAATATTAAACAGGAATAAAGGGGCACCCTGAGAAGGGCAGGATCCCAGGAAAGCTTTTCTGGGGATGGAAAAAAAAAGCCCCTGGAAGGGCTCCAGCTGCCCAGCTCCCACCCAGCCTGCGCGTCCTCGGCTCCCCAGCGCGCAGCCTGCCCTGGCAGGCATGCTGAAGGGCACGAAGCCGGGATGCTGATGGGGAAAAGAGGCTTTTGCAGGTTGCGAAGGGGCTGGGGTACCTTTGCTGGTACCTGGATTTTGCTGGGGGAGAAGTAGAAATGTGTTGGAACATGCGTGAGCCCATGTTGTTGAGCTTGCTGCTCTGAGCGCCGGCTGTGAAGGTAACTAAATAACAAGGAGTTAAATATTAATGATAATATGGAGGTTTTTTGAACTCATAAGGTTTACTGGCCCAAACATCCCAGCATAGAGAGATGGTGGGATCCAGGGAGCTGCAGCCCCACTTTGGTCCTCCTGGGGATGGAAGAGGTGGCCCCGGCGATGATGGAAGAGGCGGCCCCGGTGGTGATGGAAGAGGCTGGACTGTGGCAGCTTTTAGCACAAGGAGAGGATGCATCACCCACCCGCCATCAGCAGAAGCAACATGCTGCGGCTAATGGGCAAACTTCAAAGGCAGGGTTAATTAATGCAGTCTCCCAAGGTCTTCTAACATGAGTGGATGCCACTGACCTTCGTAGGAAGCCCTTGAAGGCAGAAACGCGAGGTCTCCAGGCAGTAACTGAGAGAAGTAATAAATACTTTTGGGAACACTTTAAGAGAACATTAACCTAAGCTCTCCTAAAGCACCATGAGCAACAAGGCATAAATGGTGATATCCTGGGCTGCTCCAGCACCACCTCTTATCTCCAAGCGCTTCAAGCGCATCCGTGACTTCGTGCTCACGACCTGCTGCCACCATGGAGGCAGGTACGGCAGGGTTTTGTCTGTCTGTGAGCTGTATTTGTCCATCTGGGGCTGACAGATGACAGATGACAAGCCGTGTGAGGGGAAAAAAATGCAATTACTCAAAGTAGGCTTTTGGCAGGACACACAGACAGCAGAATGAGGTCGGTGAAACCTGGGGAAAAGGGGATGAAAGACCGGCTGCTTACAGTCAGGGCCCTGGTTTGCTTTTGGTTTCCTCCTCAGAGACAGTGTTTGTGCAGTAATTAGCGATGTAAAACATGCATCCGCCTCTTTGTTCCCATTAGGCTTGGCTACGGCTTGAAATGATGTGCAACAGTCGCCCGTGGTTAATTTTACCAAATGTTCACTTTAATTTCATTTAAGACCAGCTGTCTATAAATCTATAGTGCCTATTTACATCAGGTGCATATAAATATATAGAGATATGTATATAATTCTGTGCTGAGGAGAAGGAAACAGGTAGTAAGGCACTGGTAGGAGCAGCGGGACCTCTGGCCCCTAGCCTCCAACCCCGGGGGGATGTGTAAGGTCAAGCCTTCAGGCTCAATGTTGGCCTGATGCTAATGGGGCTGACCTTTGGGTCATACCTCCTTAGGGATGAAACCTCCCAGCTGTGTTTCTCCACCTTAAAATTCCCCGTGTGTTGCGTGTCCAGGTCAATATTAAACGTCCAGTGTGTAAAGCAGCTACTAATTGGGCAGAGCACAGCTGGGAGCCTGCAGCGAGACGTGGTTTATTTGCACCCAAGCAAGCACGCCAATGTTTAAATACCTCGAAGCAAACAAGTCCACCCATCTCCTGCTTTGCTCTTCCTTGTTTCTTCAAGGCCGGGTTTACTGGCAGTATCCAAGGGTGGTTTGTCCCCTTTCTTACTTATGGTGATTGGGGGGATGTCTGCTTGATGGTAAGGATGGATAATATTGCCCTGGTAGTGTTGGTCCCATGCTAAGTCAGCCAATGTGAGCTGGTGGCTTCTCCTACCAGCTTTCACCATCATGTCACATCTGAGTCACCACCACTGTTGCATGAGACCCAAGCATGGATTCCTCAAACCTGCGTTTGTGCCGTGCCTCTCTCCGGCAGCACCAGGACGGCTGGAAGGAGGCTGCCGTGGGGCGATGGGAAGGGCTGCAGTTCCTTGGTCCCGAAGCGTGGTGAGATGTGGTCGGCCAGGAAACGTATGTGGAAGTGCCGGCTGATGCAGTGGACCAGACTGCCCACCACGGCACACTGGAAGCTGGATGGGTCAGGCATGGCATAGGTGGCACACTCATACCATAGCTTGGCCTTGGCACCGCAGCGGTAGACACTGATGCCTGTGTTGCGGTGAAGGTCGAAGCGGTAGATGAAGCCGTTGGTGCTCACCATCTCAGTCGTCCTGTCCTTGCCGCTGCTGGCCAGGCTGACACTCCAGCTGTCTGAGCGGGCAGCATAACGCAGCAGCACGTAGCGCAAGGTGCCCCCCGTCACATAGATCTCCCCATCACACACTGTGGCCGTGTGGGCCACGGCAAAGGTGTCATGGGGCAAGGGTGCGATGAAGGTCCAGCGGTCCTGCCGGGGGTCGTAGCGCTCCACTGTGTAGAGGCACTCACCGCCGATGGCGTAGAGGTGGCCATCCAAGGCCACGAGCTTGCAGTGCGGCCGTGCTTGGTTCAGAGGGCATATCTCCCTCCAGATGTTGGTGAGAGGGTCATAGCAGAAGACACGGTTGGAAGGTCTCTGTGTCCGGCCTGTGCCCTCACAGCCGGCCACCACGAAGAGGTAGTTGAACATGCTGCACATGGCGCACCCCCGGGAGACTACCTCTGGTGGCATGTGGCAGAGGTGATGCCAGCAGTCGCCTCCATCATCGTAGTAGCAGAGGCGGCTGGTGTGAAGGCCAGGCTCCTGCACATTGATGTCTGCCACAGCCACGTACCTCTTCCCCTTCATCCTCCGCCGCAGGATGAGCTCCCGCTCACCAGCGTTGAGGCGGCCGTAGATGCAGGGTGTCCTCAGCACCTGCAGATAGTTGTCACTCATCACCTTGTAGGCAGCCTCCTGGAGGTGACCGAGCTTCTGTGCCTTGGCTGTGCAGAGGACTTCATAGCAGTTCCCCAGGTCCAGGTGGGTGGGTGGTGGCATTTGGAAGTGGTCAGCACTGGCCACCAGCCCTGGCTGGGGGTTTGCAGGGGGCGTGCTGGCTGGCACCATGACCCCAAAACCCTCCATGGGCAGCTGGAGGTGGGGGCTGTCGGCAATCTGGAGGATGCTGTCCTTGCGGCCAGGAGATGGTGGCTCAGGGGAGCTCTCCAAGCTCCCCATAGGTGGTGGAACTATGGAGGAGGTGGTGGGATCCCGCATTGCCAAAGTTGGGTCCAGCTTCTGGGTTGCAAAGTTCTGCTGCTCTTCATTAACACGCTCCGAGCTGCGGGATGTTCCTGGAGGGATGTAGGGGAAACACCTCTTCTTTGACACCGACTGAGAGACGGACTGGACGTAGTAGTCATAGACTTTGCCTTTGAGGCTGGGGACTGGCTGCCTGGCCCCATCCTTCGCCTGCTGCTTGGTGATGTAGTTCTCCTCCACCTGGATCTTCGCAACCGAGGAGAAAGAGTAGGAGGCGTCCGACGCCGTGTTGCTTGCCATCATTGTTAGACCCAGGTCTGAGATGACACTGAGGGTCTGGATCATTCCCCCATGCCCTTCGGCCTCCTGGCTCATGCCTCCACTGGCCAAATCCTGCTTTGTGTTTTGGGCATGTTCATCGCCTGCCACCTGGGCATCAGCAATCCTGGGGGAAAGGCCAGTGCTTGGGGCAAGCGCGCCCTCTGCCCCGCGGCTGCTCAATGCTTCGGCTGCATCCCCAGGGTCGTAAGAGTTCAGCTTGCTTCCTGGCTTGGTTCCTGGCTCGTTTCCTGGCTCACTTCCCAGCTCGCTTCCTGGCTTGCTTGCCAGCTTATATGCCTGCTCACTTCCTAGCTCACTTCCCAATTTGCTTCCTGGCTCTCTTCTCAGCTCGTTTCCCAGCTCGCTTCCTGACTTGCTTGCAAGCTTGCTTCCCAACTTGCTTCCTGGCTCGCTTCCCAGACCACTTCCCAGCTTGATTCCTAGCTCGATTCTTGTCTTGCTTCCTGACTTACTTCCCAGCTCGCTTCCTAGCTCTCTTTCCGGATCACTTCCCAGCTTGATTCCTGGCTTGCTTCCCAGCTTACTTCCTAACTCACTTCCCGGCTCGCTTCCCCTCCCGGCCAACCCCGATTTCCCGTGGATCAGCCTGGGATCAGAAACCACCTCCTCTCCTTCCTCCTCCTCCTCCTCCTCCTCCTCACCCCTTGGCAGACTTTGATCCCCCCAGGGAGGCGTGCGCCGTGTCTGGGGGATGCTGGCTTGACCGCTCGCTCGTCCGTCCCCACCGTCCCTCCTCGCCTCCTCCCCAAACACCCTCCTCCGTCGCAGACCCACCGCGCCATCCCCATCCTCATCCCGGCCAGCGTTTTCCCTCTGCTCTCCTCCCGCCTCGGCCGGCGGGATTTTGCCCCCAGCAAGCGAGCGGGACTTATAAAACCTGTACGCCAAAGTCAGGAGGAGCAGAGCGGCGGCGGAGAGGACCAGCTTGCCGGCCAGCTGCATGTCGGAGTGCCAGGGCACGGTTACCCGCTGGGGCATTTTTCCATGCCGGGAATGCGGAGAAGCCGATTAATGATTGCCGAGCGAGCCCGGAGCGAAGAGTTGAAGGTTTGGGGCAAGGTGACTTTGAGCGGGCAAAGCTGGCAGGAGGTTTCCGGACAAGCTTTGCATGTTTGGGATGGGCTGGGCTCCGGGGAAAAGGTACAGCCCAGAGCTGGCGGCACAGAGCCGGCTTTATTAGCCTGGTAAACAGAGAGGCTCAGAGAAAAGCAAAAGGAAGCACAAAGGGAGGAAAAGTATCTCCTCTGAGCAGCCCGATGGTGCTGCCTCCTCATTTCTTTGGCTGTTTAAAAGTAATCGTGCAACACAAGGCAAAAATAAGTTGTTTTGTCCGGGAAAGGTGTCTCATCACTGGGTGAAGGGAGGGAGAAGCAGCCTGGTGCCGGGCAGACCTTTGGTCTGACACCGAGCAGCTGCTCCGCGGCAGAGGCGGGTGACTAATTCGGTAACCTTCGTTTGCAGCAGGCTAACTAACGAAGGGTGACGGGAAATAGCCCGAAAGCTTCTCGGGGTTTCTTTGAGGCCAGCTTGGAAGTGGCAGGGAAATGAAGAGCCGGTGGAAAAGGAGCTGGGGGCTCTGGGAGAGGGAAAAATCCAGCACTGAAGAGGAAATAAAGGCAGGAGTGAAACTGTAGCTGGTGGCTGCCATGTTCAGAGAGCTGCATCCATGTGCACGGAGAGAGTGATGAGCTAAGGAAAGTGTATTAAAACATTGGGACTGGGAAGAAATTAGGGATGGGAAGGGATGGGAGAGGTGCGAGTCCTCATTTGGAAGTGATGCGCCGCTGCGTGTGGGATGTCTGCGGGGATCGGAGTCGCTGTGGGGAAACTGAGGCACAGGGGATGCCAGACAGTGTCACGCTTGCTTCTTCCCCCTCTGGAAAGCTGTCGGTGATGTGTCTGGCTCTGATCTGAATTTCAAAGATTTAAGGGAATTGTCGTCCCCACCGTCCCCGAGGCAGCCGGGTCCCCACGCCTGGACTGTGGCGGGTGGGAAGGGGTGTTGGAAAGGAGGGCGCCTGGGGAATGACATCCCTCTGCAACCGCCGCTAAGCGAGCTGAATTCAAAGGGATAAAATTAATTTCCTTTTCCCCGAGGGGAATGTCTCGCATGCTGAGAGATGCATAAAGAAACGAGGCCCTACGACACGGTGAAGAAACAGCCAAAATGTGGGTGGGGGTGGGCAGCTGCTCCGCTTTCTATGCAGGGACTCACTCCCCACCAGCTTGGTCCTGATCCGGTGGGATTTGCTGGAGAAATGAGCCCAGGGGATGCTGAAACAGCCCCTTGTATGAGGTGTGGGTGCGACGGGTCCTGCCTGCACGGATGAGTGTGGTTGGATGAGGTCTTGCCATGGGTCTTTAGTGGGTGGTGGGTGCTCGTGCCTGGTGTCCGCACCCTCCCAAACTGCATCCCGCGCAGCAGGTGATCTTCACCAGCATGAGCTCAGGCACCGCCTTCTGTGGTGCTTGGGCCATCACCATCCAAAACCCACCCAGCCACTCCCCTCCATCCCATTTGGCATGGGGACCCCAAATCCATCACTGGGGGAGCTTGATCCAGCCAAAACCTTGGGGAAAGTGTATCCCTCCTGCCTGCAAATGTGTAAGGTCCTGAAGCTGAGGCTGGCACGGGGGTAACGGGGACGTGCACAGAGGCTGGGCACGCGTTTCAGCTCTCGGCTAGTTGGCAAAGGGTCTGGCCACCCATGTGTGGCCATGATCCTGGCCTTCTTCATCTCTCACTGCTGTGGTTTTTAATCTGCAGGTAGAGCTGCAAAGATCCCTGCATTCATGAGCTGGGAAGCATGAATTATGCATGTCCTTGGTGGCCCTGTGAACCCAGCCACGGCAGCGACTGTGCCCAGTAATGAGGTGGGAGAGGTCAGGGAAGCACCCAGCAAAGCCCACCATCGCTCCTGCCGTCATTCCCAGCCCCAACAAGGTGGAGCATCCCTGGTTTTGTAATCCCCACCTTAATATCCCAAAGGGCTAGGGGCTCGGATGAGCCCTGTGCCAGGATAAGCGCGGTTATCCTCATCATCGGTGGGTCTTTATGGACCTTGGGAGGGTGAAACACGGAGCGCGAGGGGGTTTGGAGCAGGCAGCGTGCTCTGAGTCCTGTTGCCTTCACAAATAGCAGGATTGGGAGGATCAGAGCTTGATCATCAGCAGGGAATGATGTGGGGAAGGAGGATCGACATGGCAAAAATGCAGGTGAGACGTATAAATGTGTATTTATCCACGCCTTGCGGTAAGGAGGACAAGCGGCAGTGTAGGGGAGCAGGGGATGCAGCCGCGGCGTCTCCGAGCAGCACTGACGTCTCAGCACTTGTGACTCTAATTGAATGTAATTGCCTCCTCCCAATTTTGCTAAAACCTTTTCAAAGTCCCCTGAAATTAGGGAACATCGATAACGCCGCTCCTTGGGGTTTTCAGCTCGCGTCATCCCTAAGAAGCGCGATTAATTTTTTACAAGCTAATCATATCTCTTAGGCAGGTTGTCAGCCGCGGATCTGTCATCTCTCATCAATAATGAAATAACCTGAGCAGCTCTTTCCCCCTCCAGCCTCCTGCATTATTCACCGCCAGGTCCTCAAACAACGGGGTGTGTGTGGTGGGGGGGGAGCCAGGGATTTAATTGATGTCCTTCGTAATTACCTGTGGGAAGGCGGCTGGGGCTGAGGAGGCTGGGAGGTGAAGGATGAGAGGTGGCAGGAGGTGAAGGCAGGGTCCAGCACGGCATGGGAGGTTTTCTTTGGATCACTGCTTTGGTGGGGTGGCATCTCTCCGCGTCCCTTGTCACCCTGGGGGGCACTTTGGGAAAGCAAGCAGCATCTCTGCCCAAAATGAGAAGAGACTCCCGTGTCCCCTCGGTCATCGCTTTGGCTGTGCTGGGGCTGAGGAGGTCCCATCCTCTAGGCTGAGCCATCACCATGGGAAAGAGCTAAGTATCCCAAACGCACACAGAGGTGGTGGATTTGGGATGCGGCACCTCCGAGCCCACCAGTCCTCTCCCAGCTGCTGGATGGGGAGGTCACGTCCGTCGTTCTTGAGATGGCACCAAGCAGAGCTGGTTGATGGTGGCACTGCCTCTCTATTGCTCCTCATTTCCATGGTTCCGGGCGAAAACCTCCACATTTGCATTTAAATGGAGGTTTGGGCGCCTGTAAATCCCCATTTTTGAAGCAAGAAGGCTTAATGGTTGTTTAATCATGTTGGGATGAGGCCCCTGGAGCATCTCCAATCCAGCGAGAAGGGCGAGAAGCATCCGCGCCGTGGTGGTGGGGCTCTCTTGCCTGCTTAGTAGCAGGGGGGGTAAACCGAGTCATGCAGATGTCCCTAAAAAATAAAGGTTGCCCTAAAAAAATAAAGGTTCTTATAAAAAATGAATGTTTCCCTTCTCACCCAGGGCGGTGTAACGGGATGGAGCAGTGACAGCGGTCAGGGAGGGAGCAGGGGTTCGGGCAGCTGGTCCGAAGGGATATGGATGCTCGGATGCTGTTGCTTTGGGATGAAAGTGGAAACGCTGATCCTCCTACATCCCAGCCAGCCCCTGCATTGCTGCCAGCCCAAATTATTACGTACGGAAAGAAACTCCTGAGCTGCTGCGTGTTTGTTCAGCTCCTTTGAGGCTAGGAAATCGCTCGCAGCGAGGTTGGCAATGGAGCATGGTAGGGACTGAATCTGCTTAATAATAATTAAACATAATAATAATAATAATGCTTAGCACTCGTATGGGGCTTTGGAAAGATGAAGCGCTGCACGGCTGCTGGCTAATCCTCTAGGATTAAAAGTTCCCGGAGGAAAAGGCAGGGGAGTGTCCCATCCTCTGGCTCCTCTCCCCCCCACATCCACTCCCCAGGGATCTGGGATGCTCTCAGGCCACCACGGGGAGGGAAAGCAGCCGGGCAAACCGCCGGCATCCCTCCGCACTGGGCAGGATTGAGGCGAAACCACCTGGTTTTTGCAAAGAGCCGTCCTGCAGTAGGATTAACACCGTACTGGGATGCGCCTGGCGGCACAGGGTACCGTAGGAATGGCCAGGATCTGGCCCTGCTGCCCCGTTATCTGTTTCCATGGCGACAATTAGCCAAGAGGGATGGGGAGGGTGGCATGGACCAAACGTGGGTGCACTGCTTTAAACTTGGCCGGTGCCTCAGCGCCGGGGCTGCCCGACGGGACGCGCGCTGCCCACTCATGTGTGAGCGCTGACATTTTGGGTCGGGAGCCGTCTGTCACTAGAGATTGACCGTCCAGCCAGGGACAAGCGTTGTGCACGGCACCCGTTTTCCAGCAAAACCAATGTGCCCCAACCAAGGTCCCAGGGTATAAGGCCAGTGATCCGCAGCTTTTGAGCTCCCAGCGCTGCTGTCCACATGTAGAACTCGTCCCCCAACGTCCCTCATGATGGGGACACGTCCCTCATGGTGGGGACACATCCCTCAAGATGGGGACACATCCTTCATGCTCCCTACCCTGGGGAGCTGAGACCTGGCTCGGTGCAGTGGGAATGGTGTAAATGGATTTTTCCAGGGGAAACTTGGCCCTTGCATAATAGACACCACCCACCCCCACCGCAAGACTTTGCAAAGCCTCCAGGTAGCCCAAAATGGTTCTGGGTACCCCAGCGCAAGGCAAAACATCAAGCGCAGCCTTCTACCAGGGGAGATTTTTCTTTTTCCTTTTAATTAAATTGTCTGAGGAAGCCAAGACACAGACAGAAAGAGACCGAGACTGTAAATAGTATAGAAAAAAAAAGAGAGAGAGAGAGAGAACCGACTGATGGAGGTGTAAATGCCAGGTGGAGCCGTACGGAGGAAGAGGAGGAGGAGGAAGAGGCAGGCGAAGCTTCACGTTAGCTCCAGGATCACTGTTAGGGTGAGCGCCAAAAGTAGTCTGAAGCCGCAGTGGCCGGTAAGTGAACCTAGGCAGAAGGAGAAGAGGGATGGAGAGTTTAGGGAGCTGCGTCTCACCACTTGGGTTTAAAGTAGTATGGGGTCAGCACCTTTTTTTTGGACGGGATCCCCCTCCTAAACTTGCTATGGAGCTTGTGAATGGTGGGCAGAAGGTCAGGGATGCTGCAGGGAGCATCCACAGGGCCCTGCAAGGACATCCCTGCTGCCAAGGGCAAGGACTTGGGGCAAGGCAAGGAGAGATGGCCAAGGACTTGGGTCAAGGCAAGGAGAGGTGTTCAAGGGCTTGGGGCAAGGCAAGGAGAGAGGCTCTCTGCATGGTCCTTCCCTCCCTTGGGGGTTTCGGGTCAAAATACCGGTGTCACCACCACTCACCATTGGAGTCCTCTGTTCCTCTGGGAATATTTGGGTTTTCTAATGGGAAAGAAATAGCAGAGAGAGAGTTTTATTAGGGTGTGGGGGGTAGATGAGTGAGGATTTATGGAGTGAGGGGTGACCCCCACCGTGCTACCATACCAAAAACGATGAGCCGGGTGTGGGTGTCGGTGGAGCCCAGGGGGTTCTGGGCGGTGCAGCGGTACATGGAGCCGTTGAGTTCGGCTGGCACCCGCTCCAACACCAGCTCCTTGCCATCGTGCTCGGCGCTGCCATCGAGGAGCCGGCTCCCCACCCGGGTCCAGGTGAAGAGGGGCTCGGGGAAGACTTCATTCTGTGGGGAGATGGGGGGCTGTGAGATGGGTGTAGGGGGTGAGCAAACCCTGTCTCGCACTTGGAGCAAGGATGAGGTAGAGCCAAAATGCCCAGGGGTGCACCAATGTAGGGACCATGATGCAACCCAAGGCCACCAAGCCAACCCCATAAAGTGCTGGTGTGGATGCAAGGTTGTCCATTGGCAATGGAATTGCCCCACGACAATAAGGATGGATGGGGATGCTGACCTGGAAGCCCTGCACCAAGATCCGCACGGTGTCTCCGACGCGGGCTCTCGTCGGGGTCATTGTGATCTTCGGGCCCTTGGGAGCAACTGCAAGGGAAGGGGAGAAGAAAGGACATCAGCCGAGTGAGGGGTTCTCGGTGCTGGTGAGTGCCCTTGGCTGGGGTTAATGACGGTTTGATGAACAATCGTGGTGAGGAGGCGGCAGTGTGTGCCAGCTGATGGGGCTGATGGCTGGGTGATTGATAGGCTGACGGATGTCCAAATGACTGATAGACAGGTAGGCAAGGGCCCCACAGGCGATGAACGGGAAGATTATGAGATTGATAGGTGACCGTAATGGTATGCATTGGTGGTGAAGGACGTATTTCCTAATCAAGCCCCTCTCTGCTCAGAAACAGGGGTCAAGAGGGGTCAGGTTGGTTTGAAGCCATGGAGATGGACACCTCAGAAAAGCATCCCCAGGACAAGGTGGCCTTGGTGAGTCTCGCGCAAGTGCTGTTGTCATGGAAGACAGCCACAAAACTTTGCAGGCCCCAAATGCCAAGGACAGCCCTGTAAAGAAGAGGGGGACCCCCTTTCCCACACCAGACTTGGGCTGTCCTTGCCTGGTGCCTTGTGGGGAGAAGCAATGACACAGCCAGCCACGGTGGGGTGACACCACATCAGGGCCGCTCTTTGCTCGCAGCTGGGTCGGGGTTGCGTGAATGTCCCTCCTGGGCCATGGGTGGGATGGGACAGCCCCAAGAGCTGCCTGGGCTTTGCATGGAAGGAGCCTTTTGCAGGTTCAAAGGGAAAAATGGGCAGGAGGGAGGTTGTGCTTTGCCAGAAGTGTGTGTTTCATCCTTTGTATACTCAAGTGCCGCAGTGGATGGGACAGGCTGAGCCTGAACATCATGCTGGCATGACACAAAGGGACAAACAGCCACCAGAAAGCACATTGGTCTGCACTGGTGGACACTGGCCCTCAGAAAGGGCATCCACGCCCCAGGATGCTCTGCATGGACGTGTGCCAGAGTCCACAGTTGTGCACCTGGCCTGCAATATCCATGCAGGATCTGGTCCTCTGGTGTTAAAGTGGAGGTGATGGGCTGCAGATGATTACACCATGCTATGGTCTGTACCAAAAGAATGCTTTCTGCACCAAAGCAAATGGTTTGTCTTGGTCTCAATGCGGCTTGTATTAAGAGTATATATAGTATATATATAATATTTATATATAGGGAGGGGGTTAATGGGGGATCTGCCAAAAAAATGGGTGTGGATGGTGGTGGTGGGGCACCCAGTGAGGTGCATAGGCTGGAGGCATCTTAGGGGATGAGGAGAGTTGTGGATTTGGGGGGGTCAGTGTGGGGTGAGCTTTGCTGTTACAGGTATTGGAGCTACTGGGGACAGGCCATCAAAATCTTGGCCTCATAGGGAGCCCCACAGAGTGGACACCTAAGCTGCGGAAGGTGTGAAAATGCAGGACTTAGGTTATTTTTTGGCCAGTTATATGCTGGGAGAGAGCTGTAATGCTCAGTGGGGAGGAACAGATAATGGAAGGCCATCTATTAGCAAGAGAGCTGCTGCCCTCCTTGTTGACTGCCAACCTCCCGTTGACCTCCTCATTGCTGCCAGCCTCCCACTAATTGAGGTGGTTGATGAGCTGAAGGAAAAGAGACAGAGCACCAGCACTGAGAGGCTTGTGCACTCTGAAGCCCGCGCCAAAGATGGGTGGAAAGCCAACGACGCGAAGCTCTCCAGGACATGGTGCATCATTGCTGACGCAGTGAGCCAAGTGCCCTACTTGGCCAGAAGCAAAGCCCAGTCTTCTCCTCCTGGCTCCAGGGGAGGAAGGATAGAGCAGCCTGCCCAGGAGGGTGCCCTGAAGCTGGGGCAAGCCTGGTGGAGAGCTCAGCCTCTTCTGATGGGGAACCAGGAGAAGGTAGGGGAGCCCCAGCCTTATCTGGGGGCAAGTTGATCAGCCAAGGTGGGGCAGCAGTGAGGGACCCAATAACTACTCTGCTCACCAGCTCCCATGGTCACGTGGGGAGCTTCTGTTTTTCTGGGCATGCTGGGAGCCAATGGGGCAGCCCCAACCTCAACCTCACCACCCCATCGCAGCTGGAGCCTCATCAGGCCCATAGGCTGCCCCTGTGCAGGGGCCAACCTGGTCTCTCCCCAGCAATCCCCATTGGGATGACTTGGCTGGTGATGGCCAACAAGGGTGATGGCCCACAGGGGTGATGGCATGTCCTCAGGTCTCCTGGGACTGGGTATAGATGGATGGAGGTGACATCACTGTGGGGTGAAGGTATTTCCCCCCCACAACATGACACCAGTCAAGGGGAGCTCCTCCGTCCCATCCCCACCCAGAGTTACACCCCCTAGGAGGTAATGTTAAGGGGCTACCAACTTCCTCGCCCGCCCTGCAGGCAACCAAGGCAAAGATCCACCAAGTCCCCCAACAGAGCCCCCACCCCCGGCTTTAACAACCCCCTCCCTGCTCACTCCTACAGCCAACACAGCCCTGGCTCCCCCCCAGACCAGCCCTTCGTTGTCCCCCCTTCCCCGATCCTATGCCTCCCCGCTATATGCAAACACCCATCCCCTTCTCATAGAGGGGCCTTCTCCCAGCACAGCCCCCCACAAATCTAGGGCCGTGCCCACATTACCCCCTGCCATTGACATCACTGCCTTGCTCCGATACCCCAGCAACCTCAGTTCCNGGCTCTGCATCCCATAGACCCCAGGACAACCTCCCCCAAGCACCCTATTGCTAGCACCCAAATCCCATCTTACCCCCCCAAACTGCCCTTGCCCTCCTCCTCTCTGCACCCTATCCTGCCCTACACAGCCCCTCCATGCTCTGTCTCCCCTACAACACATGGCAAACCTCTTCTCTTGCCTGATGAACCTCCCCAAAACCCGCTGCCCTCAAGCCTTCTTTTCGGGGAGCCCCAGCATCACCTCCTCCTGTCACTACATGGCATCCCACTGTGACCTGCCAGCGCCCGAAAAAACTCCAAGAAGAAAAGCCAAAGTGCAAAAATGCAAAAAGTGGAAGCCAAAAAAGCAAAAAAAAAAGCGGAATTGCAAAAAAATTACAAAAAAATTTGCAAAAAATTGCAAAAAAGCCAAGAACTGCCCCCCCGCCAAGTCCGGCCGCGGCAGCCGTGCTTACCGAGCGTCACCTCGGACTGCATGGGCATGGAGAGCGCCGGGTGCTTCACCTCACAGCTGAAGAGTGCTTCGTTGTCAATTTGGGGGTTCAGGGTCCAGGTGAGGGTGGCCCGCGCCTCCACTGTCCCATCGCTGACGGGCGCATGAGTGTGTCGGAAATAGTAGATGGGCTCGGCCACGTGCACCCATCGTGGGAATTCCCGGCTCACCACTGTTTCTGGGATGGTTTCGGTGACGGGACCCCGCTCGGCCGCCAGCCCCCGGGGGGGGTCTGCCGTGGCCAGGGGTTGCCC
Source organism: Stercorarius parasiticus (assembly GCA_013396915.1). Classification (NCBI taxonomy): domain Eukaryota; kingdom Metazoa; phylum Chordata; class Aves; order Charadriiformes; family Stercorariidae; genus Stercorarius; species Stercorarius parasiticus. The sequence continues at coordinate 632,512 of VWZL01004711.1, forward strand.
GCCTCCCACCTCCCCTTCAGCCGCCAGTGATTTCGGCACCTTGGTGTCATCCAGGTCACGGTGAAGGAGGTTACGAGGTGCCCAGCTCCCGGCGCCGGCCGGCGGCTCCGGCAGCGGGGTGGCCTCGATGGGCTCCCCGTCCCGCTTGAAGTACACCTGTGTGGGGACAAAAGGGATGGTGAGCCCGGTGGGGACAGCCACCACCCCAGACATCCCCAGCATCCCATTCCCTTGGGTAGCTTTGCACAGGGCTCCTTCCCAAAGTCCCCACAGAAAGATGCTGCAGGGCAAGATTTGGGTAGCAGGCAGCTATTTGCCTTATTTTGCCTCCAAAAGCAGCACATATATATGATATAGTTTTAATATATTTTTTTTATGCTTGCTTCATATATATATATGAAAGATTAAAGACCCTGGGGGCTCACCAGCGGGGCGGGCTTGCCACCGGAGACCACACACACCAGGGTGAAGTTCTGCGCCTGGTAGCGGCTGAAGGGCGCCGGTGTGTCGGCAGCGAGCACTGAGATGGACGTCGGAGGAGCTGCCGGGGAGCAGAGCTGGGACGTTAGCACACCCACCCGTCTCCACCCCTGTCCCTATCCCCATCCTCATCCCTGTCCCCCTCCACATCTCCATCCCCATCCCGATCCCTGTCCCTGTCTCCATCCCCATCCTGTCCCTGTCCCAATCCCCATCCCCATCCTCATCCCCATCTCCGTCCCCATCCCAGGCCCCATCCTCATCCCCATCCCTGTCCCCATCCTTATTCCTGTCCCCATCCCCATCTCCATCCCCATCCTCGTCCCATCCCCTTCTCCATCCCCATCCCCATCCTTGTCCCTGTCACGATCCTCATCCCCATCCCTGTCCCCATCCCCATCCTTGGGGATGGAAAAATGAGCCGAATCCCTGCTGCCACCCCACCCTGAGGCCCCGCAGCCGTTTCCCCTCCGGTCCCGCCCAGCCGGGGGCTGCACTCACCCATCACATTGAGGAATATGTTCCCGGAGGCCAGGACCACTTTCTCCCGCGTGGCTCGGTCATAAATCCCCACATGACATTCGTAGGGACCGTTGTCCGAAATGCGAACCTCGGGGAGGCTGGGGAGGAGAGAGGGGGCTCACCGCTTGCTCCCTGCTCCATCCCAAACCCATTCTCCCAGGGGATGCAGTGGTCAGCACCCGGATATCAAGGCGTCGGATGGGGTTGCTGTTCGCCAGCGATGGGGATCAATAAACTATTAATAACAGCAAGGGCTGCAGGAGAGAGCTGTGTAATGCGGTTTAGCAGCTGGAGTTTACCGGCACTGACAGCTCCTCGGGAGGGTAAGTAATTGCATTATTGAAAGGAGAAGCATACGGGAGGTAAAGGCACCGCCGAGAGCAAAAACCCGCGAAGCGTGGACATTAAATGCCTGCAAAACGCCGATGTAAAAGGCTGGGCGCCGGACGTTACAGACCGCTTGGGCGATGCAATGGCTTAGCAAAGCGTGGCGGATAAAAAGCATCACAAGCCCAAACTCTGAGCAAATCCAGAACATGCCTCAATCGATACATTATCTAGATTCTTTATATATACACACACACACATCAGAGGAGCTGCCGGGGAGCAGAGACAGGGTGTTGGCACAGTGTCTTTGATACCCACCCATCTCCATCCCTGTCCCTGTCTCCATCCTCATCCCCAT
>VWZL01004711.1:659790-673824 GCA_013396915.1 Stercorarius parasiticus
ATGGGGGGGTGGTGGGGGGGCGGGCGCAGTGTCTCATCTTTCCCCAGCAAATCCCGAGCTCGCCGGACAAGGAATTTTCCTACAATCCCACTTTTGCAGAGCAGGAGCGATCGCTGGCCCCCCTCAAATTCAATGCAATACCTTCGGGATGGTGCAGCATCCCCCCGAAAAATAGATAGATCACTGTGCCTCCCCAATGCCGACGCAGGTTGATGCTCGGGGCCAGAATCCTGCAACCTTAGCAGCCTCCCCAGGGCTTGCGCACACTAAAAATTCACACCCCCTCTCCTTTTTTTCCCCTTATTTTTAATCAAGTGGCATCATGGCGAGGGCAGCGGGATCTCCTAATCTCCAGCAATATCCGCCACCCCCCAAGGGCAGATGTGGGGTTTAATCCACAATTAAGTGTGGCAGGAGAAGGAGATACCGTACTGTAATCCTGCTCTGAAACGGAATGGAAATGGGTTTTCCCCCCACACACCAGCAAATATCCAGACTCCCTTTTCCCAGCAACAGGCTCGGCTTTCCATCCCGACACAGATGATATGCCCCCCATCAGCCAGATCCCTTCTGGCATCTCTCTCTCCATGTCAGCATCAGGAAGATGCAACATCTGGATGCTGCCCCCGAGCACGAGGGATTATGGAAAACCTCACCTGGGATCAAGGGTCTCGTCTCCAGCCAGCGCCGAAAGCGCTGCCAAGCAAAAACCGTCACGGGTGATGTAATCCAGGAGGAAAATAAAAAAAAAGTGCAAATTATTTGTATCCTGGTTTGTTAGAGCTCCAAACTGGAGCCGACAGATTAGATACAGGTGTTGACACCTGGGGAAAAAAAAAGACACTGAGCCCCCGGCAAAGCCGGATCCGCTGCTTGGGCAAACTGGGGAGGGACCTGCCGGCAGCAGCCGATGGTTTTGCCGCTGCTTCGCCCTCCGTTGGGGTGAGGATTACGACACCAGCAGCTAATTATTTGAAACCACTGCTCATGGTGTTAATCTAGGCTGGACCATAATCCAGCCGGGGCTAATTAGCAGAGCTGGAAGCAGCCGGGAGCTGCCTTTTGGAGCAAGTCCCGCTCCATGCCTCAATTTCCCCACTTGTAAGGGGGAAAACCAGACCCTTCACAAACCCACCTGAGATCCAGCAAAAATCCCAGCCCGGAGTAACAGCGAGGGGTTATCAGAGATGCCGCTCCTCAGAAAAATAAGCGCAGTTTTGAATTTTCCCATCTGAAACCCCACAATCCTCCCTAAACCTTCTCTTCTTCCAGCTCTAGCAGGAGATACGCAGGCTTGGGGTGGGCAAAAGGGGAAAAATAATTAATTTCACCAAAGAAATTAAATATGAAGATTTAGGTTTAGATGCTGCTGTCAAGTTTAGAGTCCCAGCAAGGTGCTGGCAGGGTTTTTCCATGCCAAGGTGGCCAAGGTGGCCCAGGACACGTAGGTGACCATGACCCAGATGATGAATTTGCTTATTTAGTTCTCTTTTAGCAGGAAATCCAATTATCCCACCTTTCTGATTGGTGACAAATGAGGCAGCCATCGATTCTCCCCCTCCCTCCCCGGGTGTCTGCCATGAGCGATCTCTGCCCGCACCATCGATTCCTGCGCCGCGTAACTGGAAAGGGATTATTATTATTATTATTATTAATATTTTTTTTCCATTTTCCTTCTGAACAACTTCTCCAAAGGCACAATCTTGGGCAGAGGAAGGGGGAAAATAAAGCCTTCTGAGTCTCCAGAACTACAAAATCCACGTTTTTTTGACATTTAGAGTTTGATGTGCAGCTTTTTACCCCAAAAGTGACCCTGGAGGAGCCTGGGGCAACCAGATTGGCACCGTAGTTAGCCGAGTTGGGTGCTAAAAAGGAGCCAAAGCCACTGCACTCCTCTGCTCCATCGCCGCAAACCCTCTGCTCGCACCGGGAGCGCTCCCGAGGCAGCTGGCATCTTCTCCTGGTTGTACATGGGGGAAGGGGATGGAGGGAGGGAGAGAAGGACGGAGAGAGGGAGGGAAGGAGTGACAGAGGGAGGGATGCGGGAAGGGATGGATGGAGGAATAGAGGAATAGACGGAGGGATGAAGGAAGGGATGGACAGAGGAACAGAGGGATAGAGAGAGGGATGGAGGAAGGGATGGAGAGAGGAATAGAGGGAGGGATGCAGGGATCAAGGAAGGGATGGGCGGAGGAACAGAGGGACAGCGGGAGGGATGAAGAAGGGATAGATGGAAAAATAGAGGGATGGAGGAATGAAGGAAGGGATGGACAGAGGAATAGAGGGATAGAGAGAGGGATGAAGGAAGGGATGGGCAGAGGAATAGATAGAGGGATGGAGGATGGGATGGACAGAGGAATAGCGGGAGGGATGAAGGAAGGGATAGGCGAAGGAATAGAGAGAGGGATGCAGGGATGAAGGAAGGNTGAATAGAGGGAGGGAGGGAGGGATGAAGGAAGAGATGGAGGAATAGAAGGAGCGAGGGAGGGATGGAGGGATGAAGGAAGAGATGGAGGAATAGAAGGAGCGATGGAGGGGTAGAGGGAGGGACAGACTGAAGGACAGAGGGACAGAGCGATGGAGAGATGGATGGAGGGATGATGGAGGGAGGGATGGAGGAATGGAGGGATGAAAGGACGGAGGGAGGGACAGACAGGCGGATGGGTTGATGGGACAGAAACCTGCATATCCCACATTATAACGGACACAACCTACGGCGACTTCCAGCTCTCGGCTTTGCCACTGGCCCAGAGACACCCCTTCACTCTCTCCCAGGCACTGATTTGGCCGAGGCGGGGGGCGGCCACATCCCAACCTCTCCCTCGTCCCCCAGCACGGGCTTTTTGCCCTTCCCCTGGGTACCTCCCCACCGACTCAGCCTCCACCCGCTGCCTTTTCTCCTCCATCTCCGCTACCCCTCTCTGCTCTACAAAGCAGTATTGCTAATTCGAAGCTACCCTCTTCTCCCCGATTTATGCTCCGTGATTAATAATCCCTTTGCTCTCCCAGTAATGCTGCGCCGCTAATAAGATTAAAACATATCTCCCTCTTACAGCACCGATTCATAACGCTGATTTACCATTACTTCGCCGCTCTTACGGAGAGGATCCACATGGCTGTTACCTTAATCCCTATCCATCTCCGCACCATTGAGAAATAACTGCTAATTAATAGCTTTCTGTCTCCCAGTTGCTTCCAGATATGCCTGGCTATCAATGTTTGTCTGGCTTTTTTGCTGCTGGTCTCAAAGTTTGATAGAGCAAACTCCCAGCCCCGCTCTCTGCTTCAGCTCTGCAAAGGGGATGTTGGCCTTTTTGGGGGTCTTTTCCCCCCCAAAACGGTGATATCCCGGAGGTTATCCCAGCCTGGCCTTGATCACCAAAGGTGGAAAACCAGGGGGAGGCTTTTCTGAGCGTCTTTTCATAAGAATGTTACTCATCTCCATCCACGACTCAAACGCCTCCGCGGGATGCCCTCTCCCCACGACTCCACTTTCCCACGTCCATCCCCATTCCCGCATCCACCAGTTGTTTCTGCAGTACGACTCCACAGCCCCACGCCAGTCTGGCTACGGAGCATCCTCAGCTAAACCAATCAGCCACATTTTTCACCCCCCACCCCGCGCGTATTTTCCTCCTTTGCCAGGAGACCCTGGACCAGTCAGACACCAACACAAGCAGTCGGATGCTCTGGGAACAACAGCGGCAGCAGCCAGAGCTTGGGAGAGAGGGAGGGAGGGGAGGGAAAAAAAAAAAAAAAACCAACAGAGCCTCTGATCTGATGAATGTGGCAGGGGAGGCCGATGCTCTGCTTTTAATAAAACATAACGAAGCGTAGGATCATAAAATATTTCCTTTAATTCAGTGCTCCCGCGAGGGTGGGTAATAGAGGCTGGATAATGCGGTAGGCTTTCCTCGTGGCTCGCCGTGAGGAGGGGGGGAAGAGAGCGCTGCCGGCGTTGTTAAACAGCCCATTTGCAAGCCTGTAAGTGCTCTCCTTCCCATCCCCATCCCATTTTGGGGAGCAGAAAGAAAGGGGGGGCTGTGCATGCCCCTGTACAGCCAAAGCGCATCCCTCCTGCTGTGGGTTTCGGGGGGTCCCCAACACCCAGCCACCCTTCCAGGATGGGCTTTCCGGGGTGGAAAAAGGTCAAAAAGTAAATCAAGGAGGGATGTTCAACTCCCATCCTCATCCTCAGCAAGTACACGGGTGTCTGAGCACGTGCGCATTGCATATATATGTTAAAAAAAAATATATATATACACGTCTCTGAGGCGGCGTGGCATAAGTGATTAACATTCCCACGTTAAAAATCTCTCTGCATCTGCTTTGTCCTACACCCAGCACTAAATATAACCATTCAATATGCTCTCTCCCTTCGCCAGAGAGATAACATTGTTTAAATAAGCCCTTTCAATTTTAGAGTCGGGCTGTTTTCTCGTGGCGGGGAGCTTTCAGCAGATCAGGAGGCGGAGGAGGAGGAGGGGAGGGGGGTCCATGCAAACAAACCCAGGGGGCATGAGCATCCCTAACACCCAAGTGCCCAAATCCTGCCCCCTCCAAATCATTTCCCACCATGAAGTCGCCCAGATGTAGTTTCCCCGCTCTAAAAAAAAAAAAAACCAAAACACCAAAACCCCCACAACGTTAAAGCCACATTTCTAGGAGCAGAAGGGTTTTAATTTGGAAACCGGGCTCGCCTGCGCTTCCTCAAGCATCGCTCCGCTCCCACGCCGCTGCTATAATTACAGCGGCGTAAATTCGCTCTCCGGCAGGAGGAAAACCCAACTATCTCCAGCCAGTTTGCATACATCAACCGCTTGCAAAGAACTTCCGCGAAGTAAAAAAAAAACAAAAACCCACCCCCAAACAGCCATAGTAACGCAATAAGACACAAGCGTAGCTTAAACAGAGCCACCTCGGCCAGCACTTATGGAAAATATCGTCAAGTTGCAAGGAGAAGACAGCCCCACGCGGAGACGAAGCGCTGGAGGTTTTTCTCCATAAATGATGGTCTGTCTGAAAGCCCAACCAGCCGCATTATCGCCCAGCCTTGTCCCTGCTGCTGATACATCTTTTGCATCCTTTCTGGAGCAATATCTACTCATTACACGGTGCTTCTGCATTAGCAGATCTAGTCCGTTATTCATCCTACATGGAAAAAACCTCCCCTCCCCAGCAGCTTGCTGGATATATTTTGGGGTGCTGGGCACGGCAAAGTTGCCCAAGTCCTCCCACCCTGCTCTGAGTCACCACATCCTTCTGCAATGCAACTTGGCAGGTATATCTTTAGGAGAAAAGCAAGAAAACTGGCCAAATTCAACCATGGGCTTGTGGGATACTCTCGGTGCCGCAAGCAGGGCATGGGGGTGGGATGGCAAAGCCTATGTGTGTGTTTGTGCAGAAGTTAAATCCGCAGGGAACAGGGCTTTTCTGGGCTTACAATATGAGAAAGATGCTGGACGGAGCAGAAAAAGTATCTCGGAACACGGTACATCAAGGGACTGCCCAAATTTAGGCTGGAAACCTTCCTAAGCGTGACTTAGAGCCAAGCTTTGAACCCCGCTCTCCGGACGTGCAAAGCTGGGATGGAAACCTAAATCACTTGGTCATTAAAGTCCCCTTCCAGTCCATTTCCAGACCATTTATTTCCAATCAAACCATGGATTTGCCTTTTTTGTTTCGTTTGGTTTTTTTTTTTTTTTTTTTCAGAAGGGAGGACACAGCCAACAGCCCACTTGTGCTGAAGAAGATGCTCACCTCTACAAGAGGGCTCGCAGGGGTACAGGGAGCTCAGCTCACCCACATCCCCCCATACCAAAATTGGGGTGGTCCTGGTCCTTTTGGTGAGCCTTTTCCTCCCCCTCCTGCTGTTACGGTCCATCTCAGCCCACTGTGAGGAGCCAGCAGGTCCCAAAGCCATTGCTCAACGCCCATGACAATGACAACTGCCAGCCAAAAGTCACCCCTTTCTTCTTTTAAGGCATTACCAGGACCAAGAATAAAACTCACCCTGGGCACCAGCTGGGCATCCTCCCCAGCACGAGCACCATCAAAAGCAACATTGCTACCAGCAAATCCAGGTTTATCCATTAAACCCATCCTTGAAAAAAGCATTTCCATGGATGGCAGACCGCCTAGGAGCAAACCCAAGTGGCACCCATCATGTCCTCCGTACCACCCTGCATCCCACCCATCACTCTGCCCCCTTGAGGAGAAGCCAACCCCCATCACGGAGCATCTCTTGTCACTCCAGCCTGTCCCCATCGCTGTGGATCCCTTCGCAAAGAAACAAATAGGTATAAATACACAGGCAAAGCAGGCACATCCCAACGGAGGGGTCTCCGGCTCCCGTTTTCCCTGTCCTGGGCAGATAGGATGCAGCATCAGGATTTATCAGCAAGCGCGGGGAGGTGGAGCAGGGCTGGAATAGCAGCTGCTAATCCCCTTCACCCTCCCCTCCAAAGTATATTGTTGAAGGCATTATATAAACGGGAAATTAAACCGAGGTTTGGGCAGGAGAGGAACTAAATCCCTACCTCCCCTGCTCCGTTCTGCAATGCCGGCAGCCCTCCGAGACACCCAGTCTTCCAGCCAAGAAGGCTTTTGCAAATGGAGATGCGCTGCCAGCACCAGAAGAGACAAAATGTGTGGTCTGGAGGCTGCAAAGGGCTTGGTGATGTTTCCACCTCCACAGTGCCTTTCCATTGGGTTGCAATGGCCCTCTGCTGGAAAATGTGGGTTTTTCTGCTGTTCCCCAAACCCCCTTGGAGTCGAAGGCTAAACCCCTGTGAAGCCAGCAGCCAAATCCCCCCCCGAGGTGGTCTCCAGCAGGCAGGTTTTTGCTGTGGATTCAGCCCAGCGCTGGAAAAACCTCCTTCCCTGATCCAAACCTCCCTCACCAGGGCTGTCCGGACCCTATTAATGATAGTTTTGCTTCTAGTTAATAGAAGCACTAATTACTTTTCAAAGGACCGGCTCCAGCGCTGGCTTCTGCTGCAGACACCACCCCAGGTGATAACCCTGCGAGATCGCAGGGGTGCAGCAAGGAGGGTCACCCCAAAAGGGCTGGAGGTCACCCCACTAGACAAGCATATCGGGAGGGCTCCGACACAGTGTTTTGGGGGGAGGGGGGGGATGCACCCCATTTCTCAGCCAAATGAGAGGGGAAAACAGGCAGGGCACGCACCTTCCCCAGTCCAAATGGCTCCCCAGACCCTAAAAACCTAATTTTATACAATAACTCCATTGAGGGAAACCTCAGCAGTGGGTTGTTGTCCCTGCGCTTTGCTATGAGCCCGCCTGCCCTTGGCACTCGGGGAGAATCCAGTCCCAAAAGCGTTGAAAACAAGCCCGTGATTGACGGTTTATTTTAGGAAGGAGCCGGGGAAAAGTGGGAAGGAGATAATGCTGGGGAAGAGATAATGTGAGCGCCAGTGATTAGTTAAAAACAAGCCCATCAGTACTCCAAGTGCCTCGGCAGAAAGCAAACAAAAGGGCAAAGAGAGCAGCTTGGCAAGGGAACAAAACCAGCCACATCAGCTGCATCCTCCCCGCTCCCTCGGCTCTTTCCAGCGGGATTTACGAGCCGGGAAGTTTGCAAGGCGAGAGCTGCACCTCCCGCCTCCAAAAAGAAAAAAAAATGGAATTTGGGGGCTCCTTCCCTTCATTTTCCTCTTTGCCAACATCTGAGCAAAGAGACTGACTCGGCATCACTGAAAACAAGGTTTTCTCTTAAAAAATAAGGGAAAAAACCCCAAAGCGCTAAGGAAATCCCATCACTGGTGGGTCCCAAGTGGGGTGATGCTTTGTCCTCCCTGTACATGGTCCCAGGCAGGTCCTGGCCATCTCCATCCTTGCCAGGGTGAGGTTTCGGCTCCATCCTCAGCTCCCTGGATGGCTTTTCCCTCGGCAAGCGCTGCAGGAGCCTTAGCAGGCTCCTTGCCCCTGTCTCAGCCTAATTCCCAAGCCATTAGCGCATCTGGATTAAATAAAACCTGCTCTTATCTCGACACTGCGCAGAGCTTTTCATCTGCAAATCTTAAAGCACTTGGCGAAAGGAGCAAGGCGAGAGCCAGTCAAGCGTTCCCAGACAAGGATTTTCTGAAGAAAGGACCTTTTCTGCAAGGACAACCAGAAAAAGAAAGGCAGGTGGGGTGTGCGAAGCCCTGAAACATCTCCAGGGGAAGGCAAGGCTCACAAGAGCATTGTTCAGGTCACGTCTGGATGCTCCACAAAGACCCATGGATGCAGGAGCTGAGCTGCATTTCCACGTGGCCCAAGCCTGGTCCAAACGCAAGGGTAGACCTGGCCTGGAAGGGCTTGGGGGCATCAGAGAAGCCACAGGGCATTCAGGAGGGCTGGGATATATACAGCGTTTAGCATATGGCATGTAGCACATCACATTTAGCATAGAGCACCTTGCATTAGCACCCTGCACATAGCAGGTAGCACGTTGCATTTAGGATGTAGGTTGTAGCACCTTGCATTTAGCATGCTGCATGTAGCACATTGTATTTAGCACGTAGCTTATAGCACATAGCACCTTGCATTTAGCACATAGCCTATAGCGTGTAGCATGTTGCATTTAGCACGTAGCTTATAGCACCTTGCGTTTAGCACACTGCTTGTAGTACATTGTATTTAGCATGCAGCACCTTGCATTTAGCATGTAAGTTATAGCACTTTGCATTTAGCACACTACATGCAGCACATTGTATTTGGCACATAGCTTATAGCACATGGCGTTTAGCATGTATCTTATAGCATGTAGCACCTTGCATTTAGCACATTGCATATAGCATGTAGCACATTGCATTTGGCATGTAGCTTATAGCACGTAGCACACTGCATTTAGCACGTAGGTTATAGCATGTAGCACCTTGCATTTAGCGTGTAGGTTATAGCACTTTGCATTTAGCACACTACACGCAGCACATTGTATTTAGCACACAGCTTATAGCGTGTAGCACCTTGCATTTAGGACACTGCATGTAGCACCTTGTATTTAGCACATAGCTTCTAGCGTGTAGCGCATTGCATTTAGTGTGTAGGTTATAGCATGTAGGTTATACCATGTAGTGCCTTGCATTTAGCGCACAGCTTATAGCAAATAGCGCATTGTATTTAGCATGCAGCTTATAGCACGTAGCATCTTGCATTTAGCACACTACATATAGCAGGTAGCACACTGCATTTAGCACGTAGGTTATAGCATGTAGCACCTTGCATTTAGCATGTAGGCTATAGCACTTTGCATTTAGCACACTACACGCAGCACATTGTATTTAGCACACAGCTTATAGCGTGTAGCACCTTGCATTTAGGACACTGCATGTAGCACCTTGTATTTAGCACATAGCTTCTAGCGTGTAGCGCATTGCATTTAGTGTGTAGGTTATAGCATGTAGGTTATACCATGTAGTGCCTTGCATTTAGCGCACAGCTTATAGCAAATAGCGCATTGTATTTAGCATGCAGCTTATAGCACGTAGCATCTTGCATTTAGCACACTACATATAGCAGGTAGCACACTGCATTTAGCACGTAGGTTATAGCATGTAGCACCTTGCATTTAGCACACTGCATATAGCACGTAGGTTATAGCATGTAGCACCTTGCATTTACCATGTAGGTTACAGCACCTTGCATTTAAGCACACTACACGTAGCTTATAGCATATAGCACATTGTATTTAGCACATAGCATGTAAATACACCTTGCATTTAGCACGTAGCTTCTAGCGTTGTAGCACCTTGCACTTAGCACCCAGCATATAGCACCTTGCATTTAGCACATGGCATAGAGCATGTAGCACCTTGCAGTTAGCACACTGCATATAGCACACTGTATTTAGCACACAGCGCATAACATGTAGCACCTTGCCTTTGGCATGGAGCACACTGCACATAGCATTTAACATATAGCACGTTGCATATAGCACTTATCACACTACATATAGGGGGGGCTGCTTAGCTCCAGGACCTTAGAAGCAAAGGCAGGACTTCTAAAACAAGTCCTTATTTCACGACAGAGGAGCAACATCCCCAACCCAAACCCTACAGCATCCCTAGGCTTTTTTTTTGGGGGAGGTGTGTGTGTGGGTGTGTGCGCGCGCTAACAATACGAAGGGATTACTTGTTGCAGCGAAGGAATTGAGGAGGTAAATACCCCAAACGTGAACTCTGACACATGGAAATGCTCCGGGACAGCAGGGACCAGCCGCAATTTAATGCATGAGGGTTTCGGCAGAGAAATGAAGCCTGGAGTATCTCAGCACCCTGAAGATGCTTATTAGCTCGGAAAGGTACAGGGCGAGGGGAAGATACTTACCTGTGTTAAAGCTTCTTTAAAGAGCTTTGGATTCAAACTGGCAGCTCTAAACTGCTACCAAACGCAGCTGGTGGGAAGAGGAAAAATTGGGCTAATTGGGGAAGGGCAATTAGCACGGTTTGGAGGATTTTCAGAAGGAGCTTCGGCCGCCTGCGTGGCCTGGATTTACCCAGAGAGCAAAGCACGGGCTTCAAGGAAACACAGAATTCATGGAAATAGTAGGAAAAGACTATAAAAAGAGGTGACCCTAAGCTGAATGCAAACATTGCTGGGGAAAAGCACGAGGAGAAAAGGATGGAGGGAGTGCGGGATGGCTTTCCAGGTCAGTGCCGCGCATTTGCAGGTGAATTAGAGCAGGTTTTGCTCCCACGTGGCGCAGATGATGTTCCTCCTTTCCCCTTCACCTCCCACCCCCCCCAGCATGCAAACTCCCACCAAAAACCTCTTTTCTTTAAATGAGCTCAGCAGAGACACGAGCAGGTGGCTCCCATCACCCCGGTAAAAGCCACGCGCCGTTATTTTCCTTACCAAAAGGAGGAAAAAAAAATGAGCTTTTTCCCGGCTTGCAAGAAAGAGCCGCCCCGGGGGGTTGCATGAGAACTGGGAATATCCCTGCGAGGAAAAGCCTCGGGGGGGGTCCCTGAGAACGAGGAAATTCAGCTTGCTGATAAAAATGATAACTGTAAAGGGATAAAGATTTTTCTAAGCTGGTTTTTGGCACGGAGGAGTGGCATAGGGATATCCCCAAGGGCAGGTCCCTGCAAAGCCCAACCCCAGCAAATCAGTTTTGGGGCAAAAACCCAGAAAACCCATAAACAGCTTCAAATAAGGAGCTACACTTGAATTTTTCCCATTTCCCTAGCCCCCCGATCACAGGAGGTGCCATGGGTGGCAAGACAAACCGCTCCATTAAGGACTATATAAATATCTCGCCGAGATCAAAACTTGACATATTTAGCCCTCCCTTTCGTGTTGGTGAAACACAGCTCTGATTTTACACGGCTGTAAAACAAACCCCAATGAACATTTCACGGGCACAGATTTCAGGCGACAAGCTGAGAGCGCCGGCTCCTCGGCCAGCCTCGGATTTCGGCCATGCCAAGAAACCAGCGCCCCGCTTGCAGATGGGGCTCCCCGGCTTTCCAAAACCAAGGGATGGGGGACCCCGGGGCTACGGCTCCATCATTATCCGTGGTCCAGCCCCTCGCCTCCTCCGCCTGCCCTCGTTTTTCCATCTTGACGGCTCCTTAACCCACTTAGCCCTGCCCCAGGCAGCTCTTTTTTCCTGGCCAAGGGGAGCGATTGAGCTTGTTATAAGGACAAAAAGCTGTTTTACACGGGGTGATGCTCCCCGGAGGGATGTATCACACGTCGGGAAGGATCCAGCCCACACACCGTGCAGCGAGGTGGAAGAAGCAAGCCGCTTCCTTCGGGGGAAATAAAAGGGCTTTTCATTACCAGGCAATGGATGGAAACCCCCTCCCCAAAAAATGCTCCCACAGAAGGCGCGGATGCTTTGCAGGACGGGAAGAGCTTCTGATGGATCCCCGGTAGCGGGACCTCCTGGATGGGGCAGCTGCCCACCGAGCCAGCACCACACAATATATAAGGTGACGATAAAAATAGGTGAGATTTCCCCCCAAAATGGCTTTGGGGGCATATGGAAGACACCAAGAGTGAATACACTTGTAGGGAAGAGCAGTGGGAGTTTGTGTGTTGGGCACGTGCCCCCCCCACCCCCCATATCTTCCCAGGCGACGCAGCCGGATCCCGCTCCATCCTTGGCATGCGAAGCGCCGGGATGGGGAGGGGACGGACCTCTGTGGGCATGTCCTCCCTTACCGCCAGCTCCAGCCAAGGATGCCGTCAGCCACGGAAAAGCCATCTGCCCACCGAACTTCGGAAGCAGCACTCGGCCTCCGCAGCCTCCTGCTGCCCCGAGCAAAGGGAGGCATCGGCATGGGTGCACCCATCCCCAAAACCAGGCTTTTTGCAACGATTTTTAGCCATTTGCTGAAAAGGCAGAGAGCAAACCGGCTTTTTGGGACAGCGTTTCTCTACCAAGGGCCAGGAGATACTTAAAGGAGCTGATCCTCAGGATACGGGAAAGCAGCAAAGTCCCCGCGTGGTTTTTACGAGCCAAAACCTGGCTCGTGGGTGCCCAAACCCAAGTGCTGCCTGTGAGACCCTACTGAATGCCAGGATCCTCCTCCCACATTGCTTTATAACCCATGACCCCCCTGTCTTCCTCTAGCCCCACCACAAAACAACTTCTACCTCTTTTTTTTCCCCCCTCAAAATACACATTTCAAGCACAGATTTGCCCATACCCGCTCACGCGCTCTCACAAATCATCAGCAGCAGAAGAGCAATTGCCCCGTTTGCAGGGATAAAATAGAAGAGAAAGGACGGAAAAATGATCCACGGACTGGTGATGGACAGCTTGTGGCTGAGGAAGAGCCGGGAGGACGAATTGTTCCTTGCAAATTATCTATCCGTGACCTTAAAACCGTGGTGGAGAGGAGATCCAGGTGGGATTTGGCACAAGTTCCTCCTGCTCCTCGCCCTGCCCTGACCCGCGCAGGTTTTATTATCGACCGCATGTTCGGCAGCAGGATGCCGGCAAGATGCTCGGGATGCACGGAGCAAACCAGGGAAGGAGGGGGGGAAAAAAGCAGGAGCCGCAGCCCGGCAGCGCGTAAAACCCATCGGGGGGATGGCAAAGAGGGATGCAGGATGCCTTCCCGCCCCTGGTCCAGCCAAATCCAAGCCGGGCTCTGGAGAACCTCGGTGGTCCGTGGTTCCCCCGGGGGTGATTCTGGAACTGCTGGCGATGCCGGGGAAGAATTGGCTCCTTTGTGTCAACCCTCCCCGCTCAACCCCGCAGAGGAGCGCGGCCGCGTTCCCCCTCCCCGCGCCCTGCAGCAGCTGACGGCGGCTTTCCGGAGAGGAAAAAGTACATTATAAATAAAAAANNNCATTCAAATGCACGAGAAATTAAATTGCACGGCTACCCCCCAGTCTCCGGGATGCGGGGAGGGGAAAGTTTCCTGCTCCGTGAATTTTCGCCTCCTGGTAGCCCCGCTTTTGGGGAGGGCTCTCATTAAAACCCCTGCAGAGCAAAGTAGGGAGTCAAGATGTTCATTTAGGAGCTCAGCGAGCTGCAAACCCCCGGGATGGGGGGATTTGGTGGGCTGCTTCTCCCTGCTGGGTCCCCCCTCTCTCCCATCCATAAGGATCGGGGCACCCCCTGCATGCCCAAGGGGCAGGGTGGGCTGGGGTGCCCCTGGGTGCTCTGACCCCCCCAAAAAGCTGTAGCTCACGGTGGNCCCCCCCCCCCCCGTACGGAGAAAGTGGAGCCGGGGCTGGGACTCGCAGCCGGAGCCCCAGTTCAGAGCAGCAGGGAAGGGGGATACTGGTCCCCCCGCAGCAACGCTGGCACAGGGGCGAGGGACGAGCACGCCCTCCCCCCCATCTTCTCCCCCTGTCCCCCAGCACCAGCACCCAATTACCGGGTCCAAAGCAGGTGCCCTATTAATTGATCCCCAATTAACAGCTGCCCTATTAAGGGGTGCAACACCGGCACCCTGTTAATGGGTTCAAAACCAGTTCCCTCTCCGGGGGTGCCGCATTACCGGCTCCAAAACCAGTGTCCTATTAACGGGTCCGAACGGGGTGCCTGGTCGTCGTCCCCCACCGCAC
>VWZL01004713.1:0-40024 GCA_013396915.1 Stercorarius parasiticus
CCAACGCAGCAGAAAAAAAAAAAAGAATCTAAAAAAGCATGTGCCAGTGCCAGTGCCACAAGCTGCATCAGATATTTGTTAGAAACTTGACAGAAGCCAAACATCGGTTGCTCATTTCACTAGCTTCGGCAATACTTTATTAAAGTGGATTTACAAATCAATGGAAGGAATCCAAAGGTTCACAAACAGGCTCTTTCATCAGGTCCGCTGCCTGACCGTACAGGAAGTTTGGTGAAGGGGTCTGGGGGCTGTTCCACCAGCACACTTGTTTTCAGTGGACTCCCAACAACATGGCTTGTTTGGTTTGGTGAAAGAAATGCAGTAAGAGGTTCACTGCTTTAAGGGAATGCAGCCTAGTGTTGTTTATTGCATCATTCCCGCAACATGTGCAACAAAGCACCCTACAAATTGCAAATAATTTTAATTTGAAGGGGGTAGTGGTTGGGAGGCAGTAACCTTCTTTGGTCCTGTTTTCCCTGATCTATCAATCACAGATTGCCATGTAAAAACAATCTACTACAGGCTCTCTCTATAGAGGAAAAGCAATTACTAGCATTAACTCTTGCTGTTGCAAATTAATACAATACAGTCCACAACTGATAGAGTCTGCCTGCAAGCCATTAATCTAAGAATAAATGAGTGGTTTGCTTAAATCCAACTGGTCTGAAATTCTCAGGTTAAGAGCTCCCCTTCCCCTTTCCATATTTCTATTTGTGTTTGTGAAACTCAGTGGAAAGAAAAGAAAACCCTATTTATTTGCTGGGGCCAGGACAATTCCAAGCTAACAATATCCATCAGTGAACCTACCTACAAATACAGGATTTCATCACCAGTAGCCGCTTTTCCTTTTTTGTTTCTGGGGTGGCCATAATCTTCAAACCAAACCCCATAAATAACACTGAGCAAGATCCTTGATTGAACAGCTGGGTTGACCAGTGACTTGAATCCATCTTGTTAAATTAATGCGAGATTGCATTTCCATACGAATAAGATCAATTAAAAATACTCGTAAAACCATGTTACCAAAGGCAGTGAAGAGTTAAATTCATTAACTCAAAAAGCCTCCAATTAAATAATGTTAAGGTTATGATTCTCTCTCTAGACGAGGGAGGAAAAAACCCCAATAGCAGGACAAAATACTACTACTAAGTGGCTGCTAGTAGTAGCTCAAAATGACACACTGTTTGTCACAAATTCTTTATGATTCCTAGTAACATCCTTCACAGTTAGATAAATGCAGAAATCGCAAGCAGTGGTCAACCATCCCAGCAGATATCACAAACCAAAGGCTTATTTACATGGGAGGACGCCAAACAGCGCAGGTAAATCGCTTATGCACATGAAGTCCGTGCATCCTGAGCTACGGTAATTCCAGGCTCCTGTACACTTAATGAAGATGCTACACATTACATGTATTGACTTCACAAATATGATCTAGCTGACATATTTTTCTGGTGCAAGAAGGGGTCAGGGAAGAAGTACCCCTGAGTAACACAGCACTAAGCAAGGCAACACTGGGTCAGAATTCGAATGAGAGGAAAACACAAAAACATTCATAGGAAATCACCGAAAATGATGTAATCTTCATGCTTCATAGCCGTTATTGACCCAGCACCACAGCATGGCAAATGTACCAGATTTGAAATGAAATACAGAGATTGCTGATAACACCAAGCAGATGGTCCAGAGTCTGCAAAATTAAATCCCCCTTTCAGTCCCCTACTCTAAATCAGGGGGCAATATCTATTGGTTAAAGTGTTCCTGAAAGTGGTCTCATCCTTGTACAGAATGCTTCTCTTTGCAAGGGGATCAATGCACTTGGTAAGAGCTTTGGGGTCCCAACTGAGTGAAAGAACATACACATTCCATCTGCCGCCTTCCAGGAAAGCGAGAGACACAATGCCAAACTCCACCCAGGATAGCTGAGGGGCTCCAGAAAAGTCTTGCAAAAAAAGGGAAACACCCTCAAAGGGCACTAGGCCTCTTCCCCACAGCTACAGTCATGAGCTGTTGATGACTTCAAGCCACATCTGACAAAAAGCAGGGGAAACTCACTCTGGCAATCAAATTATTTACACAGAAAAACATTGTAATGAGGATATAATCCACTGAATACATCCAGGCTGAAGAGGTCCAGTGGGTAGCTGCATTTTGGGAAAGGTTAAGGTTTACAGCTGCAGAGGGGATCATAAGTGCTCTTGGAACCCATAAATGATCCATCAGTTGATCTGTCATCTCAACACTCCTAGGCACTAGGAAAGTCTTTATTATCCCCATCTTAGAGATGATGATTTGAACACTGAAAGCCTAAACTGCCTCCCCAAGGAGATGCAAGAAGTGCTGAAGAAAAGCAGGGAACTGATTCCAGGCTTTTCAAGTCCCTTAACTGTGAAGACTGTTCTTGTTTCAAACACAAGCAACTGAATTTGACATATTTTGAAAACCAAGCTATTTGTTCCTTAAAAAAAATATCAGCATCATCCTAGTCTACTCTTAAGTACCAATCAAAGCACAGTTCGTGGTATTTAAGGAGTTCCTGTGCTGCCGCATGTGTATACACTGACAAGTTTTACTCCAAATAAAAATTCATAATTCACATTATTTTATGAAAAATAATTCAAGTACCATTCCGCAATCAGAATTACAGTCCCAGTTTAGCAGGACATTTCAAGCCAGTGGGGAATTGCACAGAAGGACACCTCATATGTGTGAAGGAAAACGGATAGAAAACATTTGTCAAAATAAGCAAGTACGCCCATATCAGAACAGGTTATCAGTTAATGTCTGGTTAAATAAAAAAAATTTGAATGCCACAGTGAAGTCCCAGTCCCTAGCAGAAAAACCCTTGCTGCTGCTGGAGGCAGGGAAAGAGGAATGTGCTGCCTGCCCTGACCTGGGCAAGAGGTTCCTACAAAGGGTCTCCCATACACAGATGGTCTGGTGAGTTGCCTGTGCTGCCTGGAGCTCCTGCTTTCCCAGCCTGGACACCCTGGTCCAAACAGTCCTGGGAGATCCGCATTTCCCAACTCACAAACCCACCAGTGCTGCCACCATCAGTACTGGCGCCCTGTTGACACCAAAAACATAACCCACAGAACAGCACATTTTTAGCTTAATATAATTTGGAGGAAGAACATATGCTTGCATTGTTCTCAGAATTTGCTTTATTCACAGGAAAGCCAACTCTATGGAAGCTGTAGAGAGAACCTAACAAAAGTTCAAGCTGGAAAGATGTATCAAAGAGAAAGAGCTGCTACAAAAAGAGAAAGAAGTCAGTATGTACTACTCGAGGGCAGGAACTAATGACAATTAACGGGGCAGTACCGTACAACCCAGAGGAAAAGCTATGAAGATTTTTCTCTTACCTCCCTCAAAAACTATATTGGGAAGTGTCAGCATTTACAACACTCTTTGGAGAACTATTATCTATCCGGGTGCTCCCCAAGAAACTATGACCGAAATTGCAAACATGGGAGATTAGCTATGCAAAGATACATGGGGTAAAAGAATTCGTAACAGCTAATCCACTTTATTACAGGCATCATCAACTCTGTTCATTATCTGAACCTTCCAGTTCAACTGTTCTCAAAGACTACAGCCTTTGGCACTATTTACATTTTCTTTCCAATATACTCATTTTGACTATTAAAAGGCAAATAAATTTATAGGATTTTCTCTCTTCCTTTATATTCCATTTCGTACAGTACAATAAATACTAGAAATCACAAAAGAAAAAGAAAAACATTTAAGTAAATAAACGCTGGCTTCAAAACATCGATACTTAAAAACAGAAAGAAGGGTGGCCACATGGTGATGTGGTCTTTGCTCAAGAATGTGAAAAAATGTCTGTGGATATTTTAAATATTTACCAAATGAAGGGGATGTATATCAGGTTGCAGACCTCTGGATTACACACACTTTCAAAAGATGATGATTCATGTTAATCTACATCAGTAGGGTTGGAGGTTTTGCTTTGTTCTTTTTAATTTCTAATTACATTTTAGTAGCAGAATAAACAGAAAGGACACATAAAGCCAGAAACAAAAACTAAAACAAAATAAAGGAAAAACAACCTTTTAAGGCACTTAACATCAGAGAAGGTTCATCAGCCAATTACGATTTACAACTGCACAATAAACCATGGTGAGGTTCAGCTGTTTAAGGCTCTGCACCATTATGTAGCGAGTACTAGAGATAAAAGGCCAATTTCCTATTTGAAAATTGGGTTTCAGTAATGTGCAGTCTGTGGGGCTGGGTGATTACCTCTACAGCAGCATCCATCACGGAGGCCCAGCAAACCCAAACAGAGCCGTGGTGCCCATCGCATGCACTCCCATGCTCGAGCTCTTCAGGAGGTGTCCGCACCCCCCAGCTAGGCACAAAGGGCTCACTGCACCCTACGCCAAAGTGGCCATGCTTCCAAAGCAGTCCTGGGCCAGGTGAACTGGGATTTGAGAAATCTCATTTAAGCAAATTCTCCAAAGGCAAGATCTGCAGAAGTGAGTTTTGTAAGCGTGAAACCAGACCCTGGCAGAATTTTGCACTGACAAAGTACACGGGCCAACAAGCACGTACATGGCGCACACGAGGTCCCTCCAACCACCAGCACCCATATTTTGTTCCTAAAGCTTTCCTGACATCTTTTTAGGGTGCCTGATTTTCACTGCCAACTACAAAGGCACTTCATTTCAATTGACTAAACTATCTTGCTGGATCTAATTTTCACATCTTTTAACTCCTTAAGTCAGTGGGTACAACGCAGACCCTCCTGAGAAAGGTACTGCAAAGTAAGACAGAGCACAAATTTAAAAAGCAATAACTATTTCTCATCATTCCCACCAGAGATGCTCTTGCTCTGTACTAGCAAGGCGCGGATGCTGTATGCAAAATCTGACTGCAGCACAGATAAGCAAACCTAAAGTAATTTTAAACTAGACTGAACAGCATTGCTGTTCACACCAGTGAAGCTACAAATATCAGCACAGACCACATAAATCTAATCAGGACGCAGGTGACACTGACCACTGTCCATACCATGATAAAGCATCTGTTACTGTGGCTTCACGGCAGCCACAACCACCCAGGCAAGCTTGGTTAAAGCTGGATGGGACACTTTTCACACTTCTCACTGCAGCATTAAAAATATCTGTAATTTACTGGGCAGGAAGGAGCTCCTTCTAGAAAGAACTGAAAGAAAAAGAAGAAAAAAGTTGGAAGAATGTGGTTCCCAAGGCAGCCGCAGGTAGTGCAGGATGGCTCCCGGGTCACCTGTCTGGCCCCAGTGAGTGCATGGTCAGCCTGGGGCAATGCTGATGCCAGCTTGACGCAGCCTGTCCTACTGTGTGTTTACAGTTACATGATGTATGTCCCACTCCTACGCTTGATCCTGATCACACTGAGCACGAACACTCACACTCAAACAGTTCTTCTATACAATACCTCCAATCGCTTCTCACAGTGCAGACTGAGTTACCGAGCTTCGGTTCCTCCTCTGCAGCAAGGAGGCCTTCCCCCATTGCCCCACCTTGGCAGCTTAGGGATGAAGCTGGCTCAAAGGCAGAGAGACTTGTATCCTAACACGTAGCCAAAAGAACCCCCATTTGGTCAGGGCACACCAGCAACCGTCTCATGGAAAATCAACAACACAGGCTCAGATAGTGGGGAGGGAAAATAAGTATGAATACAAGCATTGCAAGTACCTAAGTAAATTGCTATGTAGTAGTCTGTGATTCCACAGAGAAAAACCCAGCTTCTATGATGATATGGCTCCACAGCTAATTTTGGTTACTGATACGTCAGGCTTTTCTATAGTATATTGGCGTACAGCATGGAATATATTGTGTCACTTTGCTTGAATATATACCTCCAACACATGCTAATAACAGTTTAAATGTAAAATCCTGCCACGTCACAGCTGCTCACATCCATTACTTTTGAAGACAGAAAGTAACTGCTAAGCATCGTCCTTCAGAAATGGAGAGAGAATGTGGGAAAAGAGATGGATGGATTTGGCAAGAGATTGCAAATGCCTAGGATTTCTGTCTCCCGCTCACTGCAAGCTTTCATACTTTATTCCTTCTCCAGTTTTATTTTAGCAGCAACTTTTCTGAGCATCTTTTGCAATCCAGCTCAAACCAACACGAAGCGCATTGGCACAGCCCTCCACCACAACCCCGTCACTGTGGTCAAGTGGTCACAATCCTCATCAGCTCATATTTTCAGAATATACTTTGTAGTCAAAAGCACTCCCCGTTATATGCGGACAACTACTCTGAGAGTCTTCTGCTGGTAAGATACAACTTACGGGGGTCTTCAGGCACACCGGGAGGTAAAGACTTCCCATGCTACTGAGCTCACCTTCCCATTTCAGGGACATCTCTGAAGGTCAAGGTGTAGCTCAAATATTTTAGTCCTAGACTAAATAGGCAAAATGATAACTCTCTCCTCTGAAGCCTTGTTTTGCACTGGTTTGGTATCGCTTTTCTCACTAAAGTTTTTCTTTTTTTCTTTCTTTTTTTTCTTCATATAAACACTTCATATTCTATGATTTGCCTATACAGGGCTTAAGAGGAAGGAAGTGAAAATAAACAGAGAAACCATTCTGAAAGACCATGTATTTCTAACAGGTTTCCAGCATGGCCAGACTGATGGGCCTGCTATTAGGCGAGGGTGGATTAGTGTAATTGCCTTACAGTTTTGACAGTTTCTGTCATCTTCAGAACGGATGTTCTCTGAGTTCTGCCCTATTTGCTAAATGCTATCAAGTGACAATTCCCATCCATTTCGGGGAGGACTCCTGAAGCGAACTGCATGGGTCTTTAAAGAGACTTGTGCTTAGGACTACTTCTTCAAAGGCTGCACGGCTGGTTGCCATGGTTGCTGGAGGTTAAACCTGGCAGGGCTGATGACTTTATCAAAGCCAAGCACCAGCTGTGGGAACAAGCCCTGAAGGCTGCGGATGCTCCACAAAAGCAACTTCAGGGCTACAGGTCCTGGCAAAGGTAGCTGGAAGGGAGCATGCCAAAAAATGACAGAAAAAGGCAACTAGGATGGTCTAATCTTGGTGGACTGGTAGAATTGAGGAACTGCCCAGTAAAAGGGGAAAATAATAAAGAATCAGGCATCTCCTTCCAAATTAATTTCAATGGAGATGATTCACAAGTTTTGCATAGTAATAGATAGGTATCAACTCTGCGGTAATTATGGGACTAGACAGCATTTGTCAACATGGGCTCCAAATCCCACAGGCAGGGAGGATGGTAACTCAGCAGGTACAGTCTACTCCTCAAGGCAACCCCGAGCCAAAAACCTGCACGACCGCTACACTGTTGGCTTACTGTCTCCAGCAAAGATGTAAAACCAAAGCCCAAGAGAATCCATTATCCTTAGACAATAACATATTACTGTTATAAGAAGAGATGAAAATCTATAGCTTCATCCATTTCCCTAGCACACGTTCAACTCCCTAAACCAGCACAAGGAAGAAGGGAAAAGAGCAGAGTGGATAAATTTATGTTGCCCTTGTTGCATCTTGGGAAGGATGGTTACTGTTGTCCTAAGCCATTTTGAACCCACCCTTTCTCAGCAAGTGGAAAGGCCAAGTTCAGGGCTCAGACATCTGCTACAGGACAGCCTGAATGGACAGAGCAAGGAGCAGCACGACCTCCACCACATGTGCCATGGCTCAAGTGCACTAGGGCTCAATGGCTTCTACTCCAAAACTCAGCATGGGGTCTTTAGCTTATACAGTGCTATTACAGTCCAAGCCAAGTCTTTTTGGCTCCTTAACACTGCTCCTGCTCTTTTACACGGAATAAAAATGTCAGAGCATTTGCACCGAGCCACCTCCCACCCCATCCGAAGACAGTAAAACCCAGTGAAAATGTGACAAAAGTGAGAACTGCTACCCACAATATCCAGCACTACACAAAAACGAGGGCAGAAAAAGACAGAGTAATGGGATAATACGCAGCATATCCTGTGAGGTTCACATTGAGGCGAACGATGGAGATGAGAGATCAGGGTTCACCATATAGAAAGCACAGACTTGAGTTTAATTGTTACTAAACTACGTGCTACATGAGTAATTGGGTTTATGGATGTTCCTGGCAGAGACAGAGGGGAACCCATCCTCTCAGGGCAGCTAAGTGCTTGACTTCTGTGTATTTTTATGTGTTTGTCAAACACTTAGACACTACAGGCACTTAGAATCCTTTAAATAAATAAAATGCATTGGGTTAGTTCAGCGCAAAAGGCACTGTATCAATGCATGTTAACTACTTTCAATGGAAATTAAAACAGGATATGGGTGTAAGTGCAGCCAAAAGAAGAGCCTAATAAAAATAGGGTAGCAGGGAGAGAGGGGAGGAAATGTAAAGCTGACAGAATCACAGCCTGAAAGAAATCAGGACAGTAGATCTGAGAATAGCTCAGATCATAAGACAGAGAGGGAAAAAAAAGCACCTCCCGTTTTACTACGATTGGGCCAGCTTACATTTCATTACAGGGAATCCAGGATAGGCAATTGTGTAATCAAGAGCCAGACGGCTTTACTCATTTATAATTAATTCAGAGTACTTTGAAAGTGAGCTTAGAAAATAGCCAAGTGCTTCCCTTTAAGGAAACCTCTTGTAATGCTTCTGCAGGGCACCGCAAGCAAAGCAGAAGTTGTTCAGCTGAAGACAAAAGGTTTTCTCCTGACATAAATGAATAAAGTGTTACCACAGGCAGTGAAGCAGAGAACATGGCCCATCTTGAAGGAAGGCTTTCATCCAAGCACTGTAATTTTACAGCAAGAAACACCATTCTGGACTGTTCTACACCATTTTAAGGGTCGAGAGAAGTCTCAGTACATTATGGACCGAGATGCAGACTATTCAGTCTTCTATTTATTGTACATAGACAACTGCTCCCTTAAAGGCAAGCATGATTTTTGGCTCCAAAACCACAACCAGCACTTCCATCTACTCACAGTACTTGCCAGAAGAGTGGGCGTTAAAACCCAGTACAGTTGCACATACTGTGCCCCATACAGCCCTCCACCTTCCCCAGCCACCGCACTGCGAACCACATCGACAGCAGCGCCCTGCGTCCTGGCACTGCTCGTTTGTTCAGATCCTCAGGTATTCATTAGCTGTCCTGTGCCCACACAAATAATTCAGAAAGTTAAATGCCGCCTTCCGTTTTGCGTGGTTACTAATTTATCTACACTTAGCTTTTCATCTGTAATTCACATTGACATTAATGGAGAGACAAATATGTGTGTAACAGAACAGAGGCAGACTAAAATAAATGAGAAAAAATGTGGTCACCAGAAACCAATTACACATTCAAAACTGCATAGTGGAAACCACCGGAGTGTTGAAATCAAGTGAGGAGGAAAATGTACCAAAAACACACTTGGACTGGGGGAAGAAGGGGGGCGCAGGGACAAAAGTTGCTAGCACATACAATCAGTCTCAGCCTCATGGAAAAGAACATAAATATTTAGACATGAACAGACCTCTTAAAATACAGTTGCAGAGTCTGCTGGCACATGGACAAACATACAATAAGCCCACCAATGTGGAGACACAAATCAGGTAAATCAGACATGAAATTGGCAGGCAACATGTGCAAGATGCATTTTGTAAAGGCAAAAATGTGTTCACCACCAAATACAAAGATGAATTTTCCAAGACAATCTGAAGCTGCACTGTAAAAGAAATAAACATTAAATATTTAAGGCTGTTCACCTAAATGCTATCACTCGGAGCACATGGTGACTTTTTCCTCCACCAGCATTCTTCTCGTTACAAAGAAAAAAAATGAAGTCTTTAAAGAGGAATACTTGAACAGCCTTGCTACTTTGAAAACTGAATACCTTCCCACATGGACCTGAAAGAGTTAAGCACTTCAGAGCTCAGATATTCTCCTTCCCATGTCTCACGATAAGTACTAGAAGATTTATGTGCAATGAATTTCCAATTACTGATCTGCACCAGCTGGGCTGTCAATCAGCCTGCCTATACAGTGCATGTCTTCACCTCCCCATGTTCTCCTTGCACGTAGAGGCTCCTTCTCCCCCCACAAGCACACACAAAAGCATGTAATTCCCACATTCCTATCAACTGGAGTAGGTTAAATGTTGCTTTGGACTTCCCTTGCTCCTCCAGTCTAAGACAGACATGATTTTCTCACCATGGTGTCCAGGAGAACAATTGCAGTGATGACTCTAAGACACCAAAGAGTATTTTAAAAGCAGAATGACATTTCCTCCAAGGCTTTTCCCACTAGCAGTCATTGGCAGGGAATGCGGTGTATGAGGGAAATCTGGGAGGGAAGCCCTAGGATCGGGACACAAAATTCTCCTACACTGGTACACAAGGTCAAGATACAAGGATTAAAGAGGAAAAAAAAAAAGAGTCATTGCCTTATGGAAGTCTTTAATTATGATTTTGCCCAGGTGAAAAAGTACAAAGTCATCAGAGAGCTAGATATGGTAGCTTTAGGATCTCCAAAAAGCTCCTCAGATTCATCTAAAAGCGGTATTATCTCACAATAAATACTAAATTCCTTCATGGGTGCCTCATAGTTTTAGCTCGGTATACATAAAGAGTTCATGAAAACAGGTGTCCTGCTCAGGGTCATCATCCACCCTGTTTTAATGGATTATCATTTATTTCTTTAACACTCAGAGTCACTCTTAGCACCATCGCACATTCTTTACTTCATTTCTCAGCCACATGACTAAGGGAAATGCTGAATCAATAAACTTCTGCAAAGCAACACTAAGCAATATAACCAGTGATTAAATCTTGTTTTCGATGTAGAATTCAGCCTGAAGAAACATAATTAAAAAAAAACCTAACCACAAAGCTCAGAAAAAATATATTCCTCTCCTGTTTTCACTAAGCCATAGCCCTGAAATAAAAAAAACCACAGATATGGCATCATCCTTGAGACTTTGCCTGTTACAACACGATATTACCCCAGGCTGTTGTTTTTGCACCTGCATTTCACTTCCTAACCTGGGTTACAGAGAAGATGATTCTTGAAAGGTTAATTAGCAGCTATGTAAACAGCAAATCCTTGCTATGTATCGGAGTGAATGTGTTTTACTGCAAAGGTTGAGCATCCTGCGAAGGGCAGGGCTTTGAGATACGGCACCGAGCCAGATCCTCTAGCAGGACCTGTAAGTTTTCTGTTTCTGTAGAGGCCTTACCAAAGCTCTCTGGAAATTTTCATCCAGGCTCGACTGCCTATAAATAGAGAGCTGCGGCCCCCAGGGGCTGCGTGGCTCTTGCTGCTGGTGTGCTCTGAGTTGCTAAGGAGATGGCAGAGCGAAGGCTTGCAAACCGCGTGGGGGAACCGAGAAGAAAGCAGCACCGCTCTGGGGTTCGGCCGAGAGCCAGGGAGGTGTCCTCCTACGGGTATCCTCTGGATGGGTAAAAAAAAAAAAAAAAAAAAAAAAAAAAAAGAAGAACAAAAAAGATGGAGATTCCCTCTCAATCTGACAGAGGCCAGATGCTGGGAATGTCAGGGCAGGCATTCCCATCGACAGACTCCTGAATAATTATTGTAAACCATCAACTGTCTGGGTTCCTGCAGCATTCCCGTTTCCTGAATCCAGACCTGGGTTCTTTATCTCAGAGGAAAGTAATTATAGCTTATATTACACAGCACCATCCAAAAGGAAAAGGAATTTTGGAATCCTTTTATTCACTTCTATGTAGACTTGTAAACATGACTGAAATGCAAATAGTCAAGCTTTGAACTGTAACACTAGAACAAACTACCTAAAGGAACTGAGACTAGGATGACGCCTCATACACCATCTCTTTTCAGATCTGAACCAATTCATTTATCTTGGACTAGAGGATGCCTGAATGGAGACGCAATCTGGCTGAAGACACAGGAGGAGAATAAGGGTCCTCCTGAATTATGGTTGTATGTAGATACTACTGTCCGTTTCAGCCGGTCAAATTACATCTTTAAATAGATGACTCACATCACTGTGATGGTAGCAAACTCCAGCAAGAATGAGTGCACACCCTGAAAAGAGGAGGTTTTGCATTTCCAGCATGAATGGAGATACGATTTTACAGGGATATATAAGGCTTACTTAAAGTTTATGCAGAAGCAACTTCGCAATTGCTCCTTGTGGACTGGAAACAGCCTGAAGATAAAGGTAACCATAAGAAAAATTCTAGAGTAGTTTCTAAGAACAAAACCCTCTAGAAAACCACAACAACAAAAAAAGGTGCAGGAATTTCTCAAAAGAAACAGGCAAATACAAAAAGAGCCAAGGTTGTTCCTGCAAACGCAGAAGAAATGCTCCACGGTGTCAGCACAGTTTCTCATACAGATCACTTAGTTGGGACAGAAAATTAAATTCTTTTGTTTTCGAAGTCTCATCCACAGCTAAAATGATACATCTTAGAAGAACAAAGGCAGTATCTCTTGCCAACAGTGTATTAGCTCATCTCTCATTGAAAAAACAAAGACTTAGCAGAAAAAGGTGTATTTTTCTCTGCGGCCACCGCTGTTCTAAGCCACAGAAGTATCAAAGTGTGTCTGACAGTTGCTCATTATTAGGCAGGTGAAAGAGAAAACTCAACTTTTTTCTTTTCCCCAAGACAGCAATGAAACCGCATTAAGAATATTTGAAATAAAAAGCACGTAGAGCAACCGAATGATTTGAACTTCTACTGTCTTCCATCTTTTAAAGACGCTAACGCTAACACTAACTCACTAGCGACAAATCAACGGAAAGAGAAGGAACGTATGATCACGGCTTATTTCCCAGTGTACGTATTTCTTAATATAGAAGAGTGTATGATAGATCTGCCACCATCTGATCTTGATTGTTGTAAAACCAGTCATTCTGCCTTCATCTGCCAAAAGAGTTTGAGAATTACTGGGGATATTTTTGGCAGCCTTAAGCACACAGAAGCACTGAGGCATAGTCCCAAAGGACAGCTGAAAGTTTCTTAATAATTTCCATCCATTAGATGCCACTTTTGCACATTACTTGAGGATTGTCCAGTGCAATTTTAACTTAATTAAGGATGATGAAAGTGGGGAAAGAGGCTTCAGGTCGTACTGCTGTTACTGCATTTCTTTTTTCCCCACAGAAGTCTTTTTATGATGGTCTTAAAAAATCAGAAATCTGATCTTGTATCTACTCAATTTTATGGCATAATACATTCACTGAAGAGACAACTTACAACAAAGGCCTGATAAAATAGTCTTTTGTCATAAATATAACCCTTAAGCTGGGGGGGGGGGGGGGAAGAGAAAAAGATCAACAAAAACAACAACTCCCTGACATATAAAAACAGGAAAAAACAAAAGTAGGTAGAGCTCTTATTCAATGATGTACACTAGTTTTTAAGGACCAAACTTCACATTGTAATTTCCACAAACAAAATTACTTGTACCCTGATTCAGCCACATTCTCTATTAAAAAATCCTAATTTTTCAGGAAATTACAGGCACAACCGAACCAATCCAATCTGACGAAAGGTTGAATACAAATTATTCTCATGAGGAATATTATTACAGCCAAAGGCAATGCACACTAACTGAAATACAGGAAATTCTTTTTAAACATAAAAAAGTTCCACATCACTTTTCAATCGTGAGGGTGGTCAGGCACTGGCACAGGTTGCCCAGAGATGTTATGGAGTGCCCATCCTTGCAAATATTCAAAGCCCAACTGGACATGGCCCTGAGAAACCTGCTGTTGCTGACACTGCTCTGAGCAGGGGCTTAGACTAGACAACCTCCAGAGGTGCCTTCCCACCCCAGCCGCTCTGGGATTCTCTGAATATTAAGCACAAAGATTCAAATTTACCAACTGTGTTAAGGCTGAATATCAAATTTGAGCTAACTTCAGCTATACAAAATAAAGAATTTGGTTTTGGAAACTTAGGTCATAAAACTGATAATAAAGTGTCATTTTAAATGAACAGAAGTCTTAAGTGATCATATTGTAGATTTGCCAGGCAATAGAAGAGTACACCCAAAAGAAAACCACCATTTTTTACGTACCTTTTATTTCCAACACATGAAGTGCTGTGCCAAGAAATTCTCCTTTTCCAAAGGAACAGGTTTGCAACATGGATTCTGGATTTCTATCTGCACATTGCTATAATAGTGTTGATGGCTATGACCTCTTTTCCTGTCAATCTTTATTTCCATATGCCATCTGATTGACTGTCACACTTCCTATATTTCCCTTTATATTTCCTCCATTTCCCAAGCTTTAAACCCATGTAAAGTTATTAAAAACAATACCAAAATAAAGCAAATAAACCACGCAGCCCTTTGCCAGCATAGGAAAGTTAGCTACAGAAGCCTCTTCAACTTCCAGCCAAGTCTGAAAACGCCTTTCACATCACTAAATGATGCTTGGTCCAGCATTGACTGTGCAATTCTACAGTTATTACTTAGCCATCACTGCTAATGAAGAAGGGAGTTGGAACTAAGTGACGTTACCAGTTTTGCCATCAATGACACCCATTCAGCACAGGTAGATCCACCAGTCTCCTGGATTAAGAAGTACAGGAAAACCTGCAGGAGCTGAGCCTCTGCTACGAGCACAGGGCTGGAGCATGGACAGGCAACCAGAATTTGAAAAGCTCTGAGCTAAGCTGAACAGCAACAGCTGAACAAGCAATATCTAGACGCACACAAATCTGGAAGATAAGAGTGAACACATCAAACACAATGGTGCAAGTCACTAGAGCTCAGTGTTACAGAAGGCAAGTATTTGAGGACCGGTAAATTAAATTCATACTCATCTTAATTCAGGTATTTCTACAATGCCAGACAAAGAAACCTTTCAGGCAACACACAGTTTTCTTTTAATACACAGATGTTAAAAATAATTAAAAATAGTGAGGCGGGGTGGGGAAGAGTCAGGTTAAAATATATTCAAGATAATAACGTCCTCACATACATGGGACGAAGTCTTTCAACGCTCTCCGTGCTGGTTCCCTCTGCACATTTCTCTTGGCCAGGCTACTGGGAGAGAGGGGAACACACGGCCAGACTCAATGTGACTTTCAGGTTTGCGTGCATTAGCACTGTTGCAACACCCAAGCTGATGAGATGTAAAGGGTTTATTTCTCTGCCAAAGCAAAACCTTTCACTGGCTTAAAACTGAATAAAATTTCCATAAATGTGTGGATTCATACAAGCGTGTTTGATAAGAAGTCTACACAGAGAAGCCTGGATTCCTCCTAAGCGTTCACAGCCATCTCCCCTGATGTTCAAGTCCCTACTGCTGCCCTGCCAAAGTGGCAGGGGAAAAACACGTGCAGCAAATATCGCTTTGCTGAAAATGGGCTCACAGAGCTTTCCGAAGCTTGTTGCTGTGACTGCAAAGAGTTAAACACCGCAAGGCATTGCTCTGATCTCACACATCAGTGAAAAACCAGCAGCAGCTCTACCCAAAGCAATGCTGCAAAATAAACATGAAGCTGAATCAGACCCATAAGCTCTTAAAGAGAACAGTGAGTTAGATATAGATATGGATTTCCCAAGGTGAACCCCTTTTGTACCAATGCAACCTCTAAATATTATCATTTAACCTTCTTCAGGATTTAGGTTTGATTTCAGGCTAACAACAGCCATTTGGATCAGCTGTACAAAGTAAATCTGCAGAGCTCCCAAGTACTGAAAAGGGATGGGAGAATCCACCCGAAATACACATTTCGCCAAACTTCCACAGAGCTGAAAAACAGAATTACTGTCAG
Source organism: Stercorarius parasiticus (assembly GCA_013396915.1). Taxonomy (NCBI): domain Eukaryota; kingdom Metazoa; phylum Chordata; class Aves; order Charadriiformes; family Stercorariidae; genus Stercorarius; species Stercorarius parasiticus. Next base: position 15,744 of record VWZL01004713.1, read on the forward strand.
CAGAGTGGGATCAACATTAGTTACACTCTTAGTGATAACTTCAACCGATCCATTTGCCACCTGAAGTTGATACAGGCTAAGAAATGAAATGATGAAAACTTACAGGCAGAGCTTTCCTTATCTGGGGTGACAGTGCTGCTATTTAAGCTGCAAATAAAACTCTTAAAATTTCTCACAGCATTATCACTGCCCATCTGCAGTCCCCACAGGGTTAAAGTTAGAAAGCCCAACTCCGCTTCTCAGTCTGGAGCTTTCTGCCACCGTGACCAGCTGTTAGAGCTTAGGCATATCATCAGGAATCCAGTGACACAGCAAAGGTCTGAATGCAGACATACATTTCTGACTCCCAATAAGCAGAAAGCAGACCAAAAAATTATGTCCATGACTAACAAGTCCCATCATGCCTTCTAAGCCTTTACAGTATAAACTGATTTGAGAATGTAACAGTGGACAAAAACATTACCTTTTCTTAGAGAACTTTATTTTTTTAAAGTCAAAGTGGGCTTTTTATTCTTTTTTTAGTTTAAAAAATCATATATAAAGATACTCATCTGTGGTAGAGACACAGCCACCTGCAAAACAGCTCAGTCCTGTTCTGAACCTTGCAAATACGACTAATTTTGCTTCCTGCATTGCTGTAAGGTCAGCAAGAAGTCAGAATTCAATGACAAGTGCGAGCAGCAGCACATTTTTCTCTCCAAAATAGCTGCTACCCGGGGGCACAAGGCATGGCTGGGCCACCTGGGTCTGCGAAGCCAGCCCACCTCCACAGACCATGCCTGCGATGGATTTTCTCCATCCATGGGGCTTGTGAAAGGAGCGATGTGAAAGCAAGGGGAGAAAACTGATGGGTGATGGAAAAATAAATAAAAATCAGTATCAGGGAACTAATACCAAGCAAGAGGCAAAGATTTTCTCTTTTTCCTCTGTTTTTCTTTATTTTAACTTCAAAAACTCTGCCAAGAGAAAGGGAACAAGTGGGATGAGTTAGCGAGCATGACAGCATTGCTGGAAGACACAAACTGGGAAGCAGACGATGCTCTGGGGCACAGCTCAGGCAGGGGCATGGCAGTGGATTGTGGCCAGCCACTGGCCATATTCCGGCAGACGGGGACACCTTATAGGAGCTGACAAGGTTTCCTGGCATTGCCAGGCCAGGCTGCCCCACAACTGACAAATGAAATCGGGTTTTGAGTATGAAAAGTGGGTCACAGCTACATAGAGGAGGAGGAGCCCAACACCACGATGGCACGCAGCGAGCGATGTAGGAGCCGGCAGGGACCCCGAGGCCTTTATTAGTGGTGTTATTATGCAAATTTGGCAGCACCCATCAGCCTGTCAGCCTGGTAGGTGTGAGCTGCCCTAGATGAATGCCATTAAAGGTCCCTTTCCCAGCGTATGCTCGTTAATGCTGCTGTCCCCCCATGAAGGCCACACTCCTCTCCCAGCTCTGCCCTTCCCACCCCAGCCTCCTGCCTGCCCTGTACTCCCCTGGTCTGACCCACCACAACCAGCACTCGTGGGCAATCTTCTCCTTCCATCAGGGCCCATTTTCAGCCCCATATCCCCAGCACTAAGCAGAGGGGTAGTTTGGGACAGGGGCTCATAGTCCCCCCCACCCTTGCCCTGTGCTTTGCCTCTTGCAAAGCCAAGGGACAGGGGAGCTGTGAACATAGTCATGGTCTGGACTCTCTTCAAGCATTCACTGTTTTTCCCCCAAAGGCTGAAAGTCCCCAGATGCATCTGGCTTCCAGGGAAAGGGCATAACCAGGCTACTGCAAGAAGCAGGCAGGTGCCTGCCTCCGTGCTGGGACACGTGCTGGGAAGGACACCAGCACTGCAGCGAGCGCAAGCAGTGCTGTGCACAACAGCCTTGGCCGAACCACGAGCTTTCCCAGTCGTCCCCTTTGTTATCATTATGATCTTCACACACACAAAAAAATCTGGACTTTTTAAACAGTGCTTAAATGATTCTCTCCCCCAAAGAATTAAATTACCATTTATAGCCTATTCTTCCTATGAAAAATTTATCAATTTATTCATCACTTCTAGGACTGAGACCTTTCATTTGTTTTACAATGAAGAAACCTTTGATCTGCAATTCTCCAAGGCTACCATTTTTTATTCTTTAGTTCTTCTCATTAAAAATAAAATACCTCTATTCTCCAAAATGCCTTGATGGCACTCTCAAAATGCCCATTTTAACAATGAAAAACTTTTTTATCCTTACCTTGTCATAGGCGCTTCATAAGTTGAAAAGGCTTTTTTTTTTTTTTTTTAATCATAACAGTACTGTACTGCAAAAAAATGAGGTTTTACGTCCAAGAATCAACACACTGGAAGACTACAACCAGGCAGTAATTACAAAGTGAGACAGAACTTTCTCCCAAAGATACAGAAGCAAACAGTAAAAATTGAGTTTCACGGCATTTCTTCACCCGGCATGCTGAATTAGGCTAACCTGAAGTGAGTTTGCTCTGGGACATCCAAGCTACACCCCAGCCCTGACAGCCTGCCTCTGAGGGGCAACTCCTAAACAGAGCCCAAGCCAGAGCACGCGTTAAGACTCAGAGGCACAACCTGCATAAGAACATTTGGAAACCATACTTTAGCATTTTTACCCCTTGTTCATCCTGTTCTCAACAGCTGGACACACAAAGACCCCTCTCAGCAAAACAGTTGTTAGCACTTGGGTGTGACTATGACTACAGAAAGCAGATTTACCCCTACCCAAGCTGCTAAACGTGTGTTTCACATCAGCGGCCTCGGGCTGCTCCTACGGAGAGTAGGACAAAATGTCAAAGTGGATTTGCTTTACTGTACTCCTGGTACAACTCACATCTCACCTACTCCAAGGACCATACATTTTTGCATTAGTTTACTCTCTAAGTTTTTCTCCATTGATGTTATTAGAGGCACACAGGTGTGTTATTAGAGGCACACAGGTTACACACTACCAATCAATAAAACAGGGCCAAGGACCATTCGCGCAGCCCCACGTCGTGTGGTACATGTCCAGCTGTAATACTTTAGCCTCATATGAAGCGCTAGGACATAACTACTAACTGGCACACGGGTTTTGGATCTGAAGTTTGAAACAACCCAAGAGCTGTATCACTATCGCTCAGCAGAGGCAACTTCGTGCCCTGGAGAAGGCTGCAGGAGACCCCCAGAGTGCAAAGTCATGAGCAGGGATTTGGCCTTGATGCTGTTGCCCCAGTGCCTATGGGCAATGGCCCATGGGATACAGAAGAGCGCTAGCTGCTGTGGGCCAAATCTGTGGCAGGCAGCAGGCTAACACATCTTCAAGCTTGTTCTTCTTATTTACAAGTAGAGATGTTGCAAATAGGGTCATACTTTGCTGCTGATCCAGCATAAAGCCGGCATGCCCAGCACCAAGCAATTCCCTAGCTCAAGAGCATCTTGTGGACTGGTGCTGGTCCACCATACGGTTCTGCATTGCACCTTGGTGCACTACGGAGGGCTTGCAGGGCTTCCATTGCACAAAGAATTCTGAAAGGGGATTTTTCAATAGACCTAGTCAAGAATTTTTCCTTTAAAAGCATCTTTTCAGGAAAAATTGGATTTTTATTCCAAATACACATTTCCCCGCAGCTGCTCTCCACAGAAACTCTGATGTCTGTCAGGGAGAGCAGTGCTCGAAAAGCAAAATGTGCTGTTTGCAGTTTGATTTTTAACACAAAAACATTTTCTATACAATGAAATCCTAATTTCTGTAAACGTCTGTTGAAGACAGCTGAAGAACAAGTTAAAGCTGAACTCCCAGCAGAGGCTAGACCCCATTCCAAACCTGAGTTGAGCTCAGATGCAATGCTGAATCAAGCCCACGGTCATCTTCTGAGAGGTCAAGGAAAAAAGACACCTAACCCACCCAATTCCCAATGCTTATGTACAGCAACACCATAGCAGAATGACCAGCTAACTTGGTAGAGAAACAATAATATACTCCAGTACCAAAGCAGAGCATATCAGAGGATCGAAAACCACTTAGTGTCCAAAGCCTCCGTTTAGCACAACGTAAACCCTCCAGCTGCTACAGGGAGCAAAAAGGCAGCTTTTGCCAGCAGACACATTTCTGTAGGAGCCCCAGATCCACAGTAAAGTGCCAGATGTACCTGTGCTCCCTCCTCCTTATCCCAACAGTTGTAGCTACCTGCATCACGAGGGAGCGGAGCCAGCAGGAAGCACAGAAATCCAGAAAACCGCTCCATAAAATAGCTAACGTAGCTACGTAGTAGTGTAGCTAATTATGCTTTCGTCACCAAATACAAGATGGACCAAAAATATTACTGTCTTGTAAGTCACTTGCATATGCCAGAATATTTCCACTCTGCATAAATGGATTCCTTTCAAATATTGTGAAAATGAATTCATCCCAGAAAAACACAACAGGCCTAACTGTGTGTCACCAGATGTCACCCGGACCATGATACAGCCACTTGAGTATGCTCTTCACCAGCATCGCATAGGAGCCGTGAATGTCTGATGAGCCCCAGGAACGCGGGCTTGCCAAGCACTTGTCAGTCTCCAGCGTGTGTTATTCCTCTTCAGTAATCTAACGCCAGCATCTTGTTCCTGTGTACATAAAAGCTTGCTCAGCGTGTTCAAATTGCTATAATTCTGACAGCCTAATCATTTGGCGAAATGCTGCCATATTAACAGATAACAGCTTGCCCTCTCTGCAAACAGGAGGCTCCTACTCTGCATCACTCGTTGCAGGGAAGAGGATGGACGAGGAGTTTTCACCTCCTACTCCTGTTGGTGGGATATTATTAATGATACTTAATGCCCACTACCCCCAAAGCAGAGCTCAAATACCTCGCGGGGGGTTGTTTCACTTTGGCGAAACAACGCACACATGCAAAAAAGAGGCATTATTCCCATTTTACAGGGTGCTTCACAGAGACAGAAAAGAACTTCATGTGACAAAGGAAACACGTGGGCTGAGAAGGAAAACTGAATTTATCCCACACAGTCGTAGCCCAAATAACCATAATATTATTGAATTAGCGCTCTGCTTAAAATGAGTGGAGACCCAAGACTCCTGAAGTGTGGTTTGCAGTTAACCTTTGCTCCACAAGTCAGAGGAATGACTGACAGAGGTCAGGCCAAAGGTTTCCCTAAGCCCAATATCCTGCCCGATAGTGGCCCGAAACAGATGCGTATGGATGACTAAAAACAGTAAAAATACATTGTAATAACTCTACACAGGAATGTAGCCATTTGCAGCTCCCGTATTTCAGGAATCAGAGGGGATTTATCTCTTTTTTAAGACTATTTGATGGATTTCTCTTCCATGAATTTATACAGATGCTGTCTGTTGGCACAAAAACTTCTGGCATCCACGAGGTCCAGTGGCAGCAAACTGCACAGCTTCATCACAGATCTCCATCAGGTCATTTTAAGCCTGATGCCTCAGACTTAAAACAGCTGGGGCAAAGAGTAAATAATCCTTCACTTTCCAGCTAAGCAAGTTTTCCTTTCTCATAATAGTTATTTTAGATCCCATTACTGTGCATACAAAGCTAAGGTTATTCTTTGCATAACTTTGCATTCGGGTCCACCCTGCAGAAAAGACTTAGTTCTGGTCAAAAAATGCAGCAAAATTTTAAAGCAAATAGTTCATTTTTATGTATTATATTATTCAGTTTTTTTAAAATGCAGGAAAGTATTAATGTCTTCCCCCATCCACAGGGTATGACCTGTCAGGAAGGACTCTCATCGCAGGAGGAGTCCTGCAGCAGGTCTTCCTAGTACAGTAACTGTAAGGAAAGTGCTTGGTTTTTTAGGCCAATGGTTCCCAAATGGTCTCTTCGAAAGTATGAACAACCTTCACCTCATAGTGCTTCTTTCCAGAGAAACCCCTCCAAGCATTCTTCCCTTAAATAGGGGATCAAGTCATTATCAGCACTGGCCTCTTGTTTCTCTGCATTTTCTCCACAGCTCGGATACCCATGTTAGTGCTCACAATATTGTTGTCAAGTCCAAGGCCTTTTAAAGAGACAAGTATAGGGAATACCATCACTATATCAACAATACATTGATCAATGTACAAGCTGGTTTGTACAGGAAATAAACAACCTCCATCCTGATCAAAGGTCCTGAACATGTAGCTTGACAGGCTATAAGGAAGTGTTTTAAACACTGCAGGGCACTATGTTTGCATTTAATCTTTTCTTTTTTATTACTTTTCTTTTTTTTAAAACATTTTTCCCCAACCTGTCAGTGTTTGCTTTCCAAGATTTGTTTATGCTATGTAAGCTGTAGGTTATTTCTGTTAGAGACCCTAATTTCCTCCTCTGCTGGGACTATGGCGATAGCCCCAAGGAAGTTTACACTGAGAGAGAAGAGTATGACAGGCAGTGAATTAAGTGGTTCAGAAAGAGATTCAATTAGCTTTCTCAGTGGAGGAAAAGGAAGATAAAGAAATTCTTGGCAGTTCCACTCTCCTGTCTCTGTCTCAACTTCTGCAACTGATCACCAAGAGACAGTCAAAGAAAATAATCATCAATAATTGGAAACTTAATATGATGTGTGATTTATTGACACAGGAGGACTAATACCAAAATCTGTCCTTTTTTTTCTTTTTTTTCTTTTTTTAAATTCTTCTTCTTGCAGGTATCATGTAAGATGGAAAATGCCAATTTCAAACTTCCCACAGAGTATCCCAGCACCAATTACAGCAGCTGATCTACAGGAGCTGACCATTAACACTCCTCCTCATCCCCAAACCCTCCATGGACATAACCTTTACCCATATGCAGCACCTCCCTTGCCTCTCCCCTATGCCTCCTGTGGGGAGGACCAGCACCAGGTGCAGAGAGGAAGTGATCCAGAACAGAAGTGAGGCACATTATTCAAAACACAGTGGGAGAACCACCAGTTGCAGGTAACTGAGTTATGCACTTGTCACTACCAGACCAGCCAATGGAGCTGGAACAGCCCTGGGCTGCCCAGCCAACTCCTGTGCTCCAGCACCACCTTGTCCTATCTTCCCAGAACCTTCAGGGACTGATCCATGGCCAAGAAAAGCCTTTCACCTCTCCAGGTTTTGCTTCACAAGGGATCGAACTCTCCTGACAAGTCCTTGTCCTTGTTCTTCCTCCTGTCCTCCTGCCAAAAACATCTGCAAGTTCCAGCTTTTTCTTTGGCAACCCTCTCAAAAGGCAAGAACGCAAGGGAGGAGCTTTTTCCCCTCTTTTTTTTTTTTCTTTTTTTGGTAGCCAATTCCCCGGCTGGCTGAGTTCAATTCATTTGTTTCTACTGAATGTTTGCTTTTCGAGCTGCTGTAAAATTAGATGGCAGGAAGCCTAGAGCTGCTGCGTAGGCATCTTCCTTACCATCTCCTAAGCCGTGAAGCACAGAAATGGTGCATTTGTTCCAGTGAAGAAAGCCTGGCCAACATTTCCACAAGCCTTAAAAATGCTTTGAAACCCATTGTTGAAAGCTCCTGGACTGATCATGACTCATGTCCGCAGGAGAAATCCCAACCTAACAAAACAATAACGCCAGTATTGAGAAGGAGCCAGACCCTGAGAGGTGTTGGAGCTCTAAGTTTTGAAAACACCAGATATTTCTAAATCTGATGCCCAAACTACTAAGCTGTCCCATCAGGCATTAATGGAAGTATTTATTATTTTTAATACATGTTGCCTGCAGGCAGAGGCAAACAAAGTAAAAGAGAAAGGACAAGTGCCCCTCCAAAGGGACTGCCAGCTGAAACAGGAAAGCTGTATGTATAGTTCAGACTTTGTATTTTCAAATACATGTGCACCTACAAAGAGAGACAAAGCATTACAATCACACTATTCCTGACTCCAACCATTTCTTTGCACTTAAAAATACACAGAATGCCATGAACATTCATTATTCTTTAATGGCACACTTTGGCCAGGAGAACCAAATGCAGGAAAATTAAAGACCCGCTTTGCTATTGAAAATTGAAGGTTTCTCATTAAAAGTTTTTAAAGAGAAAAAGTGTAATAGTGAGGAGAAAGTGCCTACTTTTAACTCCCTTCTCTTGTTGCTCCCCGATGGTGCTCTGGGCCATGAAGATTAAGAAAGTATTACGAAAGAATGCTTAATAAAGGTGGCTTTTTCTTAAGAGTAGATTGCAAAAACTGTAAGAGAAGCTTAATCCGATTAAAATAATAATGACATTTACCAAACCAGAAACTTGGTTTTTAATAAGGAAGTCTACATGCAAAACAATAATTTTCATATTTTTGTGAACAGAAGACTATTTTATGATAGACTATAAAAGGCTTTGTTCAGCTGTCCTTGGGATTTACAAGGTCCTAATAACAGATCTCCCAGAACTTGTTTACCACACCAGAAATACATTCGGATAAATGTCATCATAGTGGATGAGTGATGTTACTCTAAGAGGGCTCAAAGTACCTTGGAGTCAATGCACAACATTTTCACAGTCTTCCTTAGTAATGTCTTATCTGACATAGGACAGGCATAAAATTTAGATCATGTTAGCAACATCCAAAGACATGACACATGGCACATCCACTTCATGAAGACTAATCCGTAACAATCAATTATTCCCTAGAATACCACAGAGTTTTGCACAACCGAAGCCAGCAGTGTGCAGCACAAGCCTCCCTGGACAGACCCCAAACAGACCAGTAGATGCCCAAATGTGGACCTGGTAGCATCCCAAGGACTCTGCAAAAGTCAGCAGCTCTCAACTTCCACTCAATTTCTACTGGCACATGCAACCTCTAATTTAGGAAAAAAGGCTACAGGGTGGCACACCCTCACTGAAAAAGTGCCAACACCTGCTTTGCAGTAGCCCTTTTAAATTCCAGCATCTCTTCCAGCCAGTTTCATCCAACTTCCATTTCATTTTATTTCTACAGTCTACAGCCTCTTTGCTCACATACCTTTTAAGTCATTATTTCCCAAAGTGAAAGATAATGCACCATTATTATCCTGTATCTTAAGAAAGCGCGATACAATACTAGATCAATATCCCAGCCTACTATTAAATGGCTGCACAGCCAGCCACAAATCTCCCTGTCCTTATCACTCAAATAGTGAAATATCTAAGGTTCTTCTCTCCCACAAAAAGCTCTTGAACATTTAGTATCTTTTCCACTTACTGGCTTAACTCCTCCTTGAAGTCAGTTGCACATATTCTAATGATGCATTTCCTCTCCATCTGCAATTTATGCATTTGTATGAATTTAATTCTGGTGAACAATAAATTCAGAGACAGAAGAAACAGCGAGCAGTCATCGAACAAACTTCTTCAAATCCATCTGCCTTAGTTTTGGTGTAAGAGTCATCAAACATCTATTGCTCAGCAGGGAACCATCCTCTGTTCCAGCTGACATACCACAAAGTCTCTGACAATGAGGCCAATAAGAATAAAATTATCAACTTTCTTTTAGGAAGAGGATCTGACACTTTTTTCTGCTCCACCCAACTCACGTGGGCCAGAACCACCATCCCATGGTAGCACCTCGACCCAGTGCTCTCCCAAGTCAGGCTTGAAGTGGCTACCAAGGACTAAGCTTCCCTACCCAGACAGTATCATTAAACATGAAATCACAAACCGGTTGGGGATGCATGTGAGTCACAGATCTCCTTTCATATACAGCTCACTTGGAGAATGAGGGTCCTTTGGAAAGGAAGGGTATGGAGGACATTTCCTATCACAATACTATTACAACAGTATCATAAAAACTGAAAACAGTGGTCACAAGGTATGATTCCTTACCAGTCTTACAAGTCACCAATACTCAATCTGTCTCACCTGTTAAAGAAAATAAATCCTCTAGATAAACTGTGGTTGTTTTGTTTTGTTTTAAATAAAAACACATCTGGTTTCCAAACACATTCATTTCTACCTGATCTGAAGAGCTCTTCCAGTCCTGGATGTTTGGTTTTTTCTTCTTGCTTTTTGCCCAGCTGTTCACAAAACAATATAAACACAGGGGAAGGTCAGCAAGGAATGACAGAAAGTGATAGCTCAAGTCATCAGGTCATGAACCTTTCCAACATGTGGTCCCAGCAAAACATAAATCTAGCATGTCTTTAAAAAACCTTCATTTCCTTACTGCCAACACAGGACAACTACTCCTGGACAGTTTATATCCAAAAACGAAAACAAAAAAATTAAAATAAAGGAAGAAAAAACATCAAGAAAATGCCTTCCTCTTCCTGACAGCTTTCAGCCAGAGCTGTCTGGAGGGGAGGATTCATGGACTGAAGCTGCCAGTTGGCAATGCCAAGCCCTCGCTGCAACCAGCATGGCCACAGCATATGGTACCCCTCCGCCTCCCATGAGGGACTGATGGGGGGACACACAGCTGGACTGGGGAGGGTCCCCCACCCAAAATTTCACAGCCAGCACCCACATTTGTGCCATGCTTCCAAACACTTCAGGAGGAAGGGCTCCAACTGCACTGGGAATATTGTTAATAAACAGGAATGGCTCAGATGGTTCCCTCAGCCTGCAGGAGGCTGTGCACGATCCTACCGTAGGTGTGGAGGGAGGAGGAAAGAAGAAGAGGTTTCTGGTCTCTGGTGGGTGGGTGTCAGTCACCCAGAGGCAACCGAGCAGCACCGCCATGCCCATCCCTCCTCAGAGGGGCAGGGCTTCACAGCTAGCACAGGAGCTCTCCCCAGCTTCCCAGCTCCGGGCTAAACACCAAAACCTTGGCTTGTTCCTCAGAGAAATACCACTATTCTGCATTAATTCAATGTAGTATGCATCCCCTGTCACCCAGAAGAGTACAGCGGGTGACAGGTCTCCTCAGGCAGCGGGCCAGGCTGGGCGTGCACAGCCAGCTGTGGCCTGCCCCGGCCATGGCTGCAGCCTGCCCCAGCCATGGCTGCCGTCTGCTTTGGTCCCTGGAGACAGGGGAGTGGGAAGAGGGGGGTTCTCACACAACTCCAGGAGTCAGGTCCTGATCGTGCTCCCCAAGATGGGTGGGGTTTCTCTTTGACCAAGAGTTACCATTATTAATGCACTGCGACGATGCCTAATAGCAACAGAAAACACCACAAGAAAAATCCTGGGCTATCAGTCAAGAGTACTATAACATCCAAATATTCAGGTTACTTTGCCTGGGAGTGTCCACGTGGGCATCAAGGGGTGGTGAGCAGGTCTGGAGCCCTCCTGTCCTCTCCTCCAGCCGTCCCCCACAGAGCCCAGGCACCGCCAGCCATGCAGCACCAGCTCCACGGCCAACAGCCACCATCCCAGGCAGAAATCCTCTGATTTGGTTTCGATTAAAAGAAACAGCTTTGAAGACAATTCAATCCCAGTTCCAGGAACGGCAATTTCCAGCTCCCCGTTTTAGAAAGCTCCTCTCCAAATACTGCCGGTCTCCGGCCGCTGCACAAGCTGAGCTCTTTTTAGGCTGCGGACGTTCATCAAGCTGTTCTTTATTTTTAGATTTTCTTCATGCGACTTTACGCCACAAACTCTATTAACGTTATGTCTTAGAATATCAAAGTTATTCACAGATCAATCAAACTGACAGAAAACGTTCCCCCTGCTTTGGGGAGAACTGAACTCAGCTGGCTTTTTAGTAGGAGAAGCTGAGAGGAGGAACAACAAAAAAAAAAACATTAAAATAATACCCCACACGCTATAAATCAACTGATTGGACATCCTGACTATGAATTAAATTTCTCAGAGGAGGTGGGGAGGGAGCAAAGGAGCAATTTTTCTGAGCAGATGCCTGCATGCGCAGGTTAACTGTGGAGCAGCATGGAGGCGGATTGACTTCAGGGCAGAGTCCAGCAGAGGCTGGGGAGGGAAGGAGGACTTATCTCTGCATTTCCAGCCCACTTAAAAGCCCGCTTTCTCTCCCTCTTGTTTCCTTCCTCTGTCTCTCTCAATGTGCTGAATGATATTGTAGCTGCAAGAAATCTCAACCCCTGACACCCCCCCCAGCCTTGTAGGAACCTTCTAATTCACCCAGTTCAAAACGCTGAATTATTTAGGTAATACTCTCTGACCTAGGGCTGCTGCAGGTACGGTGATCCTGCTGCAGGGAAAAGGGAAGGATTGCAACCTTACATCGCGCTCGAGCCACCTGTGTAACCCACACCATAATCAAACTCCTCATTCTCCACACCCCCTTCTCCCCCTAAGCAGGATTGAGAGAGACTGAAAATAAAAAATACAATCACTTCAAACCCTGTCTTTTCTGTTTATTGTACTGAAGTCTGCTCTTGAAAACACCCCCACTCCTGCCCTGCAAAACCAGAAAAAAGTCACAGGTCAGAAACGCACCCTGTACAAAAGGTTGAATTTTATCGAGATTTCCTCACCTGCACTCAGAAGTACTTGGGAGCCTTCTGCAATGTAGATTTTTGTTGGCACCTGGAGGCACAGGTAAACCATTAATCAGGAAAATCTACCGCTGCATGTCAACTGATGGAAGGGCGAAAGAAACCCAAACTTGTAAATGCAAATTAAAGATTAAAGGTATGCTTTCAGCTAGTACCACGATTTCTGATTGGAAAATTCTGTTACCAGTGATACCTCAGATTATGTAAAAGGAAGGATATTAGACTTCCCCCCCACACCTCAGTTTGCTTACTCTGAGCAGAGAAGCAGAGCTAGCGACTCTCCTGAGCCTCATGCACAGCTCAGGCATCTGGGGTGAGACCTGAAACCCAGAAGTGAAGTTCCAGCTTCTACAGATATCAACAGCTGGAGCATCATCAGAGGTATGCAAGGACGTGTTAGCAGTTACAGACTGTCTGCTCAGACCGAGCAATACAAAGCCAGGCTGGGAGTAATACAACACCTTTTTCCCCTTTGAAAGCAAAAATCCAGGGCTCACTGAATATTACTACATACACTTCTTTCTTTACATTCAGTAGGAAGTGCTGAGTACTTCTGCTGCCTTTGCACCCCTCAGCGTGAGCCACCAAACAGGCTCGTGCTCTGCTACCAGAAAAAAAAAACAAACACAAAACAAACAGCAAAAGAGGGTAATATTAAAGACATTATCCAAATCCCTTGCTGAATTAACACAGGCTAAAATTTCACAGCAGAAAAAGGATACAAAAATTTGACTATGGAAATCTTCCTCTGTTCCGAATTCCATGCACCAACATGTAATTGGGTTAGTCTTAAGAGTGCAAAAACTTAAACAGCAACTTTTTGTAAAAGCTACAAACTCTGGGAAAATTCTGTCACTGGGCAAAGCAAGGTGACATTCTCCAACACTTCTCCAGCTTTACGTTTATAATGAAGGGCACTGCCCACAAAATCCTCAGCATGAACAACTTTACTAGGCAAACTGCAGTCCAGAACGATACATTCCTATTCTGAAGGTGGTAGAACTGATCTTTGAGGGAAATGAACAAAAAAGCACCAAGAAATACGCTGTATGTTCACACAGGCAGCTCCTGGCAAAGCTCCAGGCGTGTGAGGGCTTCCACCCTCTCTGCCCACACCATCCTTGCCAGGATCCTCCATGCAAGCCACCACTGCACCACTAACCAGTGCCCCACGCCAGCACCCCAGACATCACATCTAACTTCCGTTCGTATTTTCCACATAGAAGAAAAACTATAGTAACTGTTGGCAAATATAGAACTTCTACTGACAAAGCACCATATCTTCTGATGGGGGGAGAAAAAAAGGAAAAGAAAAAAAAAAAAATCTAACTAAAGCTGGCCTTATTATTTAAAGACCAGAAGAGAAAAGTTTAATCCGTGAATATTTTTTGTCCTGTTACCAGTCAAGAATTACTGGTTCTGCCATGTCAAAACACACAGGGCTTTTGTTATGCTTTCTGAAGTGCTATATTTACACATCGTGGTTATATTTTTTCTGGCTGCTTCTGTGATGCCTAAGGAATGATAAGGATTCCTTACTGCATTAAAGGGGTTTAAAATGCAGTGCACAGCCAAGCAATTTGGGAAGCAATCGCTATGTTTCTAAAGTGAACTTTAATCTAGAAATGCTCATAAAAATCATATTATGGCATACGGAAACAATAATGTTAATTAAATAATTTGCATTTACATAGCAATCGGTCCCAAGGGCCAAGCATATAGTAGCACAATTCATATGAAGTACAACACGCGCTCAGCGGCAACAAATCTTAAAGGTTTGACCTGAAGAAACCCAAGCGCATGCAACATCTCCTTTCCCTTGCACCTTCTACCCTCAGCCTTTACACGTCCAAGGGCAGCCGCCAATTTTTGGTTGCCTCAGGTGATGTAGTAGGACCTCTATGCTCGCTTGTTAGCTGTGTGAGAAGTATCCACACCTTTGGTACATTCTATGCGTTGTTTTACTAAGCCGTACGCAAGTACGCAAGTGACAACAGGTCTTTGTGTAGCAAGGAGATGCTCCACCCAAGCACAAGCATCTTGTTGAACTTTCCGTGCCAAGCCCTCTTCAGCTGGGTGCAGGGCTGCTCCTCTCCAGGTAACACAAACACACACGGGACTGTCCACCCTTAAGCCTTCTTTCATCTGTTCAACACCAAGATAACTGCAGAGATACTTAACACCCACAAGCCAGCTCTAATTCAATATTCTTGGTCAGACAGGATTTGTACATGACAGAAATAGAACTAACCGCATTACAAGAGAAATGAACTCTTTCCAAGACCATGCCCATTTAAAGAGCGATGCCAAGCTCCTTATATTTATGTGGATTTCTTAACAATTTAGGAAAGAATTAGTAGTGGCAAGAACCAGAAACACTAAAAGCACGCTATTATTTTTAAATGAGGACACTGTCAGGATAAAAAAAATAAATAAAAATAAATAAATAAATAAAATATATACACACACACAAACTTTAAAAAGATGTAGACAACCCCATCTACATTTGTGGTTTTTGTTAGATTTTCTGCCCCATTTATTAGCTCCGTCGGGGAAGCAGCACTAGCTAATTTCATCATTTGTTCTCAGCCAATTTGACTTTTTGGCTTCCTTCCTATGCCCTAACAGAGTTGCTCTGTTTCCAAAGAAGGGAAAACAGCCACTGCATTACTGGAGAATGGACAGTTTTCCCAGGTCCACTCTAGCTCCGTGGGAGGAAAGTGTCCCATCAGCAGCAGGCACTGGCACCTGCAATGCCAGCTCCAGCCTGGACAAGAGCAGAACATGATTTGAGAAAGATGTCTGGAGCTGGAGCTGCTGGATGAGTGAAAAAATTAAAAAAACAACAACACAACAAGTGATCTGCAAGAATAGAAAGTTTCTTGGCAAATAAGAAGGACCAAGAAGTGGAAGTACCTAGGCTACATTTCAAACTGGAACTTGGTTCTCAGAGATTATTTTGGACCATGGGACAACAACCCTCGTTTCCCATGGAGTCTGGACGCCAAGGCTTTGCTGGGGGAACATCTCCAGTCCTCACCTCCTTCTGGCTGCTACACAAACACACCACACACACAAAGGGGCAAAATGAAACACCTGCAGGCTTTCCCTGTAAGTGGGCACTTGACACTGCATGAAGCTGAAAGACTTCGGAGAGTTCCACACAGATGTAGCTTTGATCTAAATCACCCAGTTCAACCAAATTAAATCAAAAGCATGTTTTAAGTAATGCAGATCTTCATAAGCCTGAAGATCCTGATCTTTCGTAACACACCCCTTTATCAGACCTATCTTGCCTCTTTGTTTCTGAAAAAAAAAAAGCCCCAAAACTTTAAAAACAAAATAAAGGATAAAGAACTAATAAAAGGCCTAATCTAAGTCCCACAGGTTTCAAAGGGATTTGCATATGGCCCAGTGCTGCCATAGTATTTTTCACATCTGTGGGGCATTAAAGGAAATAACCAAATCTTGAAATTAAAGTTGGGTGTCCCTCGTGGCAGTGTTGGGGAACTAAGCCTTTTTCCTCGCCCCTTCATTTTCTTTTCATCTTCAGTTTTGTTTGCCACTGCTAACTTAATATACAGGAGTTAATTTCTTTCCTGACTTGAGGTATCACTAGGGGAATATTGTGTGTTACTGTGGCAGCTGGAAGTCATTACATCTATATAAAAATTAACCTGTGGCACTACTCTAATCTTTTTTTTCTTTTCTTTTTTCTTTTTTTTCTTTATTTATACAAAAGCACCTGCCCTTATTAATACTAGAGTTGGAGCAATTGCTAATGCAAATAACCGAAATTCTAACTACATTAAATATGCAAATACAAACCCCTAAGCATTTCCCTAAATCAATATAAGATCCTAGTCCTTGAGCTGCAGAAGTACGAGGTATCCTACAGCAATGTAGTGTGCACCAAGGAGAGATTGGTTGTCCATCCCACCCACCTTCATGATAAACCTTTCATATGAAATCAAACCTCCTGTTTAAGCCAACCTCACAAGCAAAAAGGGAAACTAGTGTTTGTATTTCAGAAATGGATATAAGACTAAGCCCTTAAGGAAACAAGTTAAATGGACTGAAAAGGAAGAAATGATGGACAGAAAACAATTGAAATTGTTGAATACATTGAATATAGTGGTTATATAAATTCAGACATTCAACCCATTAATCCTTAAACTCCTCATTTCTGAAATGAACTCTTCCATGCTCAAATACATACCAGATCTAAACATGGAAGGGGGGGGAGGAAATCACCACACCCCCCAAAGCCACCTAATCAGAGTGTTTTTATATATAACACTCTTCTTCCAGACGTGTTACAAGTATATCTATACTATTTTCCTTGATGTTTAGTGCACACAAGCAGCAGGGAAAATTAGCCTGTGCTGAGCTCCATGCTGCCATTGCTAGATTGCAGCTCGTACCCAACATATCATTTAAAGCAAGGTGAGGTGTTTCTACACTGCAGTGTATTTTTGGGGCTGCTATAGTCGTACCTATGAGGTCACCCAAGTAATGAAACAAAACTTTCAGGCATGTGTTCATCCAAGAACTGTGTAACAATCTATCCAGCCATTGTCCACTCACATTCTAGGGACACAAAATGCAACAAAAACTCATTTTTCAAGATTCAGTGCCCACAAGAGATCTTATCAAAAAGCTTGGCTTGAAGAGACACTGTGCATTTCTACCTCCCCTGCACCAAAAATGTACGTGATGATGCCAGAGCGTGGACAGCAAAAATGCAACAAAAGAAACCCCACAAACATGCTGAAAACAGAACACATTCTATATGTTAACAAATTACATATGATGCCATCCTTAAACACTATAGCAAACTTCCTAATCTACAGGAGATTGCAGTGTCCCACAGAAGTATGTTCAAACCAATGCCAAGGAACTGAACAGCTTTTAACTGGGAAGGTATTATTCACACTTAAAATTAATCCATCTGAATACTAGTCTTGGGGAAGGCTCCCACCCTCATCAGTGGAAAGCAGCCAGCACCTCAGCAAGGCAACACGCCCCATCCCAAAAAAGATGCCTCAAAAGACAGGAAAAACCACTGCTGGGTACCAACCTTCCCTCTCCACAAGCTACAGAGGGGAGGACAGCGTGCCTGGCTCACGCTACCCTCCCAGCTCATGAATTCTCATGTTCAGCAAGATGAAGCCCAGCCTGGTGGACAACCCACTCACTCCAGCAGCACACAGGATGGCACTACTCTCCATATAGCTTAGTATTGACTCCGGCTGGAAAAACCAAGCCCTGGGTCACTTGAGGGCAGCTAAATGTTTTCCAAAAAATGGACATAATTAAAAGCATAGCTGTGCAAGAATGTGAGGAAAGCAAAGGTGGGAAATTACGGTGTGTTTCTGACTGGCTACTGTGTATTTTGCTATGCTGAGATTAAAGGGCAGGTCACTTCACTGCCAGCTCTGAGAAAGAGGGATATGTATTTACCAAGGCACTTACACAGAGCGAGTTACAGCTGGGAATGTAACGCACTACCAGTCACCACCTTGGTTTACCCTCTGAAAGCCTGAAAAGTTACCTGACACTTAGAAACTGCAACGCACACATTTGCCAGCCCTGCGCTCCCTTCTCCTGCATCCTCCTTCACCGTCCGCTGAGCTCATTTGCACAGGCTTGTACTCTTCTTAAACTGGAAACCCTCTGGCCAGGGAGCGCATCCCTCTCCTCTGAGCGTGGCGTGACTAACACAACCAGTAACAGTGCCCAGACACAAATTAAAGTGCAACCCAAAGGACATCTCCACACCGGACCTGCAGGGTGACATGAGACTGAACCCCCAGGCAGCAGGGCAGGAGGCAGCTCTTCAGCAAAAGCTGAGCAGAGATGCTGCTACCAGGCCCTGTGGAGGGACAGGGTGTTTCAGTCAAGGCTACAGCCCATGCTTCAGATCTGGCCCCCTTCACTCTGGTTTGGTATATGGCTAGAACGGTGTTTGCAACAGCTTGCCATAGCAAGTCTTAAACAGTCCAAAATGCATCCTTGCTGTTCTCCTCTAATGGAACAGCGTTATCATTTATAAATGAAAGCAATCAGGCATCAGTTCAATACTATAGATTTTTTTTTATTTTTTTCTTAATTTCCCAGGACCAAGATTTTACATATTCTATTTCAGCTAAAGCTCTGACTCACTCCCTGTCCCAGGCATCCGTACTGCAGCAGATGAGATATCAAACACTGCAGCACCTAAGCACCTCGAGGCTAGAGTCTGAACTTGAACCTGGGTGCTTTCTTCTCCTAAAGCTATTTCCAAAGCAGCTTAACAAGTGGGAACTTTTAAATGTATTTAATTTTTTGCATCCTCCCCAACTCTGCCTCCCTTCAAAAATATGATCCTTTACAAAAACCTCTAGGGATCCCATCTTTTGATTTATTGGAATAATACTGTAGTGCAAAAGTACAGTGTCAGAGTTTGGGGATATGAAAAATGATACAACTTCTGTTCCACTGACTCTCCCTTTCCTGTAATAAACTACTATTGCACTACCCAAAGATAATAAGACAGTTTTTCTCCTGCTTTTCAAACTCTTTAGTATCTAACCACAAAAACTGAACTAGAGACCTCTTTTTATTACCATCGTTTGGCATTTTTCACACTAGCACAAAACTTGATGAATTCCAAAGCATTTCTTAGGTTTCATCACTCAAGCTGCCATTAGCATGATTGTGATCATCACATAAACTAATTATTTCTTTATTTTAGCTAGATTGGGACCAGTTATTGCACTCATTACAGTCAATCTCTAAGGCAGCAAGGTTGCTACTGCCTGGACCCAGCAAAGATGTAAAATAAGTGAAGCAAGGACCGCCATGAATGGCAGGGAAGGCAATTTTTGTTACAACCTGACAGTACTGGGTTTACTTAGGGACCGTGTTTAACCAAGAAACAGTTTATTAAGTCTATGTTGAAAGACACAGAAACTCAGTTCCTAGTAACGACTTCATTGCAATTCATGGTTCTTTATCACTTCAGAATAGGTAGTAATCAGATTCTAAATAATCTATCCAACAAAAGTACTCTAGACTGTGGCATCCATCTCATGAAATTCTACTTTGATGGCTTACAGAAAGCTGTGATAAAGTCTCATCGTTTCCCCTCCCTGGTTTTGACACAAACAAAAGATTTCTCATGTTGGGGTTCAAAACTAAGCTACCCTGTTCAGTATTCAGAAAACGGGAGCCTCTGTTCAGATGCCAAATCTGCAACATTAGCATCTTCTCTTGCTTTCCCTGTCACACACACCCAACTTACAGGCTGCTTGTTTGGGTCCTTAACAACCGGTCCACGCGTGTCCATACATAACCTGCGCAGCTGGACTGGCTTTTTCTGGGAATAAGAGTTTGATTCCACTGAAAACAAAAATATTCCCTTTTTCCCAGAAAAAGAAAGCCAGGCATTGGCCCAGCTCAGAGCACAGTCCAACAGAACAAGAGACATCAAGTGCACATGATGGGCTGAATCTACCTGAGAAGGCTTACAGGCACAAGAAAATTAAGCAAGCCGAAAAAGTTCAACCTTCGAGTTCTTAGTACATGGGTACTTATAATTTCAATGAAATTTACAACATGTAGGATGTATTAACTTCCTTTTTCTCTCTAAAAACGACCTGCCAGTCTGATAAAACCAGCAGTGTTTGTATTCAGTTCTACCTTTCAGCACGTAAAAGGCAGCAAAATGGGGAAAAAAAACAAAAAAACCCCAAGACATAACAGACTGCCCTTCTCTTTGCAAAATCCCACAGAGCTCCCTCCAGGCCACAGAGACAGTGGTTTGTGCAGCCACTGCCTCCCAACACTGAGGACCCCTGGTCCATGGCTCACAGGGGAGACCCTCTGATGCTCTTTCTGTCTCTGTATGGAGGCATGGGTTCCCATCCCTGGAAGTGTTCAAGGCCAGGTTGGATGGGGCTTTGAGCAACCTGGTCTAGTGGGAGATGTCCCTGCCCATAGCAGCAGGGTTGGAAGTACGTGATCTTTAAAGTCCTTTCCAACTCTAACCATTCTGTGATTCTAGATGCAAGAAGCTGCAAACCAAAGCAATGCCTGGGCCATGACTGAAGGAGCACCGTGCTGCTTTCCAGCTGCAGTTTGTTTGGTGCTGCTGCCCAAATGTCAGGGAAGGTCAGGGTACATGGCTTTGTCTCCCTGCAGAAATGCTTTTACCTTGATGGCACCAGTGTTTCACAGAGGAACCAAGTGGAAGGCAGTGATGACTCAGAAATTAAAAACCTCACCATCTACATTTAAGATCTAATCCCACAGACCCTACCACCCAAAATTACTATTGGCTTTGACAAATCATGCATAAAGTGCAGGAGCTCCTGGTGGGAACAGAAAGCACTGAGTTCAGAGCAGAGGAACGGGGTGACCCTTATCCAGGGGCTTTATGCGCTTTCCTTTTGTTGGGTGATTTCAGCCTGGAGGCTCGCAACATCACTTCTGTGGGGAAAGGTCATTGCCAAGTGGTAGCTAAGCAACAGCTGAAGAGTTGTGGCAGTCAGAAAAAGCCACTATGTTTTGTTTAAGTTGACTTTTTAAGAAGTGATAGACAGTCCTCAAAACAGCCAGTGACATTCCCCACACGAAGCCACTTAAGGTAATTTCTTTTTATTTCTTAAGTAGTTTACACATTTGAGCCAAATGAAGCTAGGAACAAATCTGGAAAAATACTGAACAAACATAGAAGAGTTACTTGAATTTGTCCCTGATCATGTTTTGTATTACATCAAAAATTCCAGCTTCCAAAAGGTAATACTGGGAGGCCAGTGCTGTTGCTTCGAGGAGAGCCTGATCTGCGCTCCCTTCTGTGCCACTTCGCAGTCCCCATCTGCTGCGGCCAGGACAAGGAAAAACACAGTCTGTCCACTGCTCTTCTCCACCCTGCTTAGCTCCAACCCCTGAAGAATAAACACAGATCTCAGTTACAGCTGCACATCCAAGGGTTTGCCAAATATTCCTCTGATTATCTGGGTAACAACTGCATTAACCCGGTCTTTGAGACTTTGGGCATGCTAAGCCCTCAAGCTGTACAACAACTGAAGGTAACTGCCATACAGTTTCTTAATCATTTTCATCCTATATTTCCGCTTCCAATGAACACCCCAGATTCTGTGTTATGGGATTGGGTTACCACTTCATTTGCTCTCTTACCAACCCTTAGATCTCTGGCTACCACAGCTTTAAGAGGAGGAACGGGGGATGTCCACACACCATGCAACATCGCTGCTGAAATGCAGGTGCTGATAAGCTGTCAGTGCCTCTAGGCCTGGAAGGCCTTAAATCGGTATCCTGAAGTGCTTTCTGCAATTCAAGGAGCTAGATACTGAGCACACACTTCAGCAGCCAAAAATTTAAATGCTCTTGTGCTTCATCTGTGCTTTGACTTATCCACCTGAAGCATTTACTCTTTGGCGCATGGGCAGTCTGAACAGTCTTCACAACACCTGGTGCTCAGTCATACAAAAAACCTCTGGGCCCTACTGAAATATTAATAACGATGGCAAGGAAGTCAACAAAACCTTCCAGTATCTCTTCCACAGTCAACTCCCATGCCAGAAAAAAGGACATGAAGGAAAGGGGTGAGAAACTCATCCTGGCTGGTTGGATCCTTGGTGCCTTCAGCTCTCAACACAGCCATACAGACGTACAAACAAAGGCCGGCATGGCAGTCAGTGACCTACTTTCCCTCCCTCGCACGGGGTACTGTGCCATTGTGAAACTGCCACTGAATTTCAGCTTCATAACGATGATGAGAGGGATTTCAAGCAGCCACACACTGTGCAGCTAACGGTGCAACAGCAGCCACTGCTCCAGCATCCATGCCTTCTGCCAGGGAGCCTCCGTCGTGCCGGGCTCCGGCTGCCGCACGGGGCAGAGGCACAGCCCTCCGGGGCAGCGGGCTCACACAGCAACCCACCCACATCCCCAGAATTGCTATTTCCCCCTCCTTCCCCTCAAGATCTGCCTCAACACCTATCCCTAAGTCACTATACTGAAGTTCCTTCCCCATCCTCTCTGGATTTAAAGACCTTTACGTTGCTGAGCCCACTGCCACCTCCCTGCTGCCTGGCACTGACCGTGCCATTAACGCATCAACCAGGCAAAGCATCATGATCCAGCTGCAGCCACTGGTATGTGTTGCTTATAGCAGTTCCGCAGAAGGCAGCCCAGTTAGGCAAACTCAGAGATAAACAACTATTTGAGCAATTTACTTTAAGGAGGAAACATTGGTGCTCAGCACAGCTCTGAAATGACCTAATGGGTGCCTAAGTGTGGATCTGGGAGAGTAACTTCAGGCACATGAGTTTGACAAGGTTGGCTTAGAGCCCACATAAGGATCCCAAAATCAGCTATGCAGCGTCTGCAGCACACAAGAGCTCACAACGGGCAGCTGAGTCTCCTCCAGGCACCACAAGGCTGGTCCTTCACAGGAGCTTCACTGCCAGCTGTGCCCACATCAGCTCCAAGCAGGACATTTTCAGGCAGTTATTGAGTGGTGCTATGCCAGTGAGACATGCTCCAGACCAGAGAGTCTAGAGGCTAAAGAGGGTGAGCTTGGCCCGTTTGCACAGACGTACCCCTGCTGCAACCATTGTCAGCAGCTTCTAAATAGCAAAAATGCCTCTCCATTGTCTGAGCAGGTTTGAACTCAGGCTCAAGGCGACCTGGCTGTTGCAGATCCCAACTCTTGTTCGCCTGTGTGAAGGATGAGCTGGCTGGACAGCCTTTCCTTAGGGCTGATGACAGGGTTTCCCTGCATTACCATTTCCCACTTATTGTTGCAGCCCTAGGGAAACTTTCAAGTCTATACTGGTTAAAAACATCCTACTAGGTAACTTTAATTGTGATCTTCAAATGGGGGTCTATTATGTTAACTCCAAGGCAAGCGTCATCCAGTGCTTCCATATAATATAATGTTAAATGAAAGGGGAATAATGAAGGAAGTCCTCCCAATCTTACAAGAACAGATTGATCCCCAGCTGTTTTTCTTTTCCCTCCTATGATTTCCTCCTGAGGAAAAGAGGTTCTCAACGGCTTCTTTTCCTCAGTCTTCACTGGCAAGGGCTCCAGCCACACTCCTGGAGTCACAGAAGACAATGGCAGGGGTTGGAAAGAACTGCCCATTGTAAGTGAACATCAGGTTCATGACCATCTGATGAACCTGAAAGTGAACAAGTCCATGGGACCTGATAGGCTACACCCACGGGTACTGAAGGAACTGGCGGATGAGGTTGCTAAACAGCTCCCTATTATATTCCAAAAGTCATGGCAGTCTGGTGAAGTCCCCGCTGACTGGAAAAGGGGAAACATAATGCCCATTTTCAAAAAGGGAAAGAAGGAGGAACCAGGGAATTATAGGCCAGTCAGTCTCACCTCCATACCTGGTAAGATTATGGAGCAGATCCTCCTGGAGGCACTGCTGAGGCAGAAGAATAATGAAGAGGTGATTGGGTACAACCAACACGGCTTCCCCAAGGGCAAATCGTGCCTGACAAACCTGGTGGCCTTCTATGAGAAGGTCACAACATCAATAGACAAGGGGAGAGCAACTGACGTCATTTACCTGGACCTGAGCAAAGCCTTTGACACTGTCCCACATGACATCCTGGTCTCCAAACTGATAAAATACAGGTTTGATGCATGGACAATTCAGTGGATAAAGAACTGGCTTGACGGCCACACCCAAAGAGTGGCTGTCAATGGGTCCATGTCCAAGTGGAGGCCAGTGACAAGTGGAGTCCCTCAAGGATCGTTACTGGGACCGGTCTTGTTTAACATCTTCGTCAGCGACATGGACAGTGGCATAGAGTGCACCCTCAGCAAGTTTGCCGACGACACCAAGCTGTGTGGGGCGGCTGACACGCTGGAGGGAAAGGATGCCATCCAGAGGGACCTTGACAGGCTGG
>VWZL01004713.1:40069-55444 GCA_013396915.1 Stercorarius parasiticus
AGGATGATCAGAGGGCTGGAGCACCTCTCCTATGAGGACAGACTGAGAGAGTTGGGGTTGTTCAGTCCGGAGAAAAGAAGGCTCCGAGGAGACCTTTTAGTGGCCTACCAGCATCTTAAGGGGGCCTACAAGAAAGCTGGTGAGGGACTTTTTAGGATGTCGGGTAATGGTAGGACTGGAGGGAATGGATTAAAACTAGAGATGGGTCGATTGAGACTGGACGTTAGGAAGAAGTTCTTCACCATGAGGGTGGTGAGACACTGGCACAGGCTGCCCAAAGAGGTGGTAGAAGCCCCATCCCTGGAAGTTTTTAAGGCCAGGCTGGACAGGGCTCTGAGCAACCTGATCCAGTGGGAGGTCTCCCTGCCCATGGCAGAGGGGTTGGAACTAGATGATCTTTAAGGTCCCTTCCAACCCAAACCATTCTATGATTCTACGATTACAGAATAAGAAATAGCCATAACTGCCACCAAACATTGCCCTTCACTACCCTGGTCAAAATGCACTAAAAGGTATTTTAATATTTTGATAATTTGATACCTACTGAGGTTAGCAGAGTCCCCTGGAGCACTCCTCCTTTTTCTGCAAAGGGACTCATTGTGCAATACCATCTTGGTATTGCACAGTCCTTTTCTTAAAAAAACACTATGCTATTAACACAATTAGCTGATTAATCTTTCAGCCTCACTTAGCATTAAATAATCACCTGGATGCAGAATACTTTCTCCTCAAAGAGAGTGCACCTCAAGTGTTTATCCAGCACACTAATGCAAGGGATACCACCAGCAGTCCAACTGGTGGTCAAGAAGGAAAGCAAACAGTACTGCTGAGCATGCTGGGGACAAGCAGGTATTGAAAAATACATCAAAGCAAAAACCACAATACTCATCCCTTTATACTTACCACCTCCTCAGGATGAGACAATTCCCATTTTTGAACTATAAAAGGACTTTAAAGAAATATGTTGAAAATACACACAGAGGAGCGATTCAAGTGTCTCACAGAATTTAAGGTCAAGAGCACGCTGCTTGACTCATCAGTTCAGGCCATGAACCAGTTCAGGCTGAATGGCTCCTGGATACAGCCCACCGTTTCTAACTGAGCTCCAGCACCTCTCCCAGAGAAGCACCCTGTTGTGAAAGCAGGTGACAGCCATGCATCCCATTTCTGGCTGAGTTCTTCCCAATAGTTAATTGCCCTCACTGTGAAAAGAAAAATCCAAGTGCGCCTTATTTCCTTCAGTTCTGCTTTCCAGTACACTGGGGCTCATTACACCTCCACCTGATAGACTGAAGTACCCCCTAGTTTCAGTAATCCTCTCCCTACGCAGGTACAAACAGACCACGAACAAATACCTTTTTCATTATTACTTTCACTTCCTCCCATCTGAGAGTGGGCTGTAGGGGTTTTTTTTCAGTTTCTTTGAAAAACAACGCCTACTTTCTGGCTTGCAAAATTACAGGGTTTGGTCATCGGGTGAAATTTCCTTAAGCTCCCAATTTTCTTTCAAGTTGCCTCCTCCAAAGCTTTTGTTTTCAAATCACTTGCTCATAAATGGTGTAAATGATATGAGATGCCAAGACCCTCCTCCCATTTTCCCTGCAATGGGACATGCACAGCAATCAGAAGGATATGGAGCAATACGCAAACAAGTGAGCAATGCCTGCTACTCGTCTTTAATAAAATGCTGTGGGTTTACGTGTCTTCAAAGAAGCAAAACCTCCCAAACCTCCACCGAAAGAATTACCTGAACCAATGCTCAGAATGAAGGCCCTGCTGCAATGTTTTAAAACTTACTGTTAAGTTTTTAAAGTTGTTAAAAAAAAAAGCCACCAAAACACAAGACAGCTAGAAAGTACGCACATCAATTCTGCAAACTTCATTAAGAAAGGATAGTTCACGATAATTATTGCCAGTAATATACTACCAGCGTACCAGCACTTTCTGCTGTTCTCCACTCCTGGGCGAGCCTACAACGTAACCCAAATGGCTCTTGTAACCTTAAAGCAATCCCGCTTTCCACTTTTAACAGGCTCTTAACAAGACAGTCAATATTTCAGACAGGAAAGCTCATCTTGTTTCTCCTTTCACTTCAACCAAGTGTCAAGGAACAAAATGAAGTGGGAGTTAAGTATCCTGCCACCAGGACAGGCACCAGAGAGCACCCAGAGCACCCACACGCCTCTCCCCACGCCCTGAGAATATGACACCATCAATTACTCACATCATATTTAGCTTATGTAATTAATTTAGCTACATACATAGGCCAGCAACATTATCTTCAGAGCAGAGTTTCCCCTCTGTCACTCATATAAGGGAAGAAAAAAAAAAAATCCAAATTAATTTTATTATGGTGTTTACAAAGTAATACGCACCAGAACAAAAAAAGTTTTAGTGACACTCAAACAACAATCTGCCTCCCCATTTTCAGTACTTCAGGCAAAACACACAAACAAACAAAATCACATTCTCCATCTTGTCTCTGGCTTTTGTTGTTGTCAAGTTCCAGCAAAATCCCTTCAGGCATATTAGAATGCTGCAAGGGCATAATTAAACCTTCAATGACCCTGAAGGATATTACCTTTCACAACAGGAACGGCAAAGACAGTCCTATACTTCTCCAAGGACCAGATCTGCTAAGTGTAACACTTATCGCTCCCTGACTTGAGCTTTCATTTTGTAAATGTGTAACTAATGGTGATCAATACTAAACATACAAGATGTAATGGAAACCTTCGTATGCCAGCAACACTGGGACACTGGTGATCCCAAAAGGATCACCAAGGTGTGCTACCACGCATGCACCTCTCATATTCCCTGCAGAGCTCTCCTGAGGTTGCCAGAAGAGCCCTCTCCCCTATGAGAGAGAACTTCCTACCCTTCTCCAAAACAGTGCATGGCTCCAAGACAGTGTCGCAGTGTCAGTGCTTTGGTCTGTGTAGTTAGCGTTGCACTGATTTACAGACTCAATCTGGAAGCTTTTCCCTGATTTCTGCTCTCCTTTTCTAATCAGCTAGGTGGATGGCCTCGCCAGGTTCATGGTGCTTTCCTTCAGCCTGAGGAACCTGCCGGGCACCTCTTGCATCCAGCCAAAAATCCATCCTCCTGGACACCAGAAATGAAAAAATACAAACCAAAGCCCACCTAATATGCCTCTTTCCATAGGGTGGTCTATGAACTTGTAAAACTTGAGAACTCAATCAATAGGTAATGAAATAAAACAGCAATGACAGCAGGCTGCTCAGCTGATGGCCATTCCTTACAAGTCTGTGCTGAAAAGATTCAGTTCACTCATTCAGAAGAGCTCTCACCCCCTGACCAGTGTTGATGGTGTACAATGTAAACATGCAGTCTGGTGCCCAAGCTTTAAGCTCTTTTTTATTTTAATCACTTCCTTGGTTGTTATTTTGTTTTAACTGAATTCATGAATCGTGATCTCTCTGCAGATTAGTAAATTCCATCTTGATTTATCAAGACTCAGGGTTCAACCAGCATATTTAATATCTATGCCTATTTGTTATCATTACTAGCACCGAAATCCTTGTAGCCCTACGCGCTTATTGTCAGATTAGTTTAGTCAACATGGTGGATATAATGAGGCACAATGCACTTCAGGGTCGTCTTAACATTAGAGAGAGCCTCTGCTCCACGTAATCATCGCAGCACACAGGCATATCTGTGATAGCACTTGAATGGTGGAAGATCTAAAGGCTGGAACTCGACATATCCCCAGCTTCCATTTATACTATCTGGTCATCTCTCCTTTTCTTTGACAGCTGTAATATCTGCAATTAAAATCTGAATCAGTGGGGGCTATTTTAAGAACAAAGAAGGTATTTCAGCTTGGTGGAGCGCTGCGAGATTGCGTAGGATATGCTACAATCAGCATTCCAGCTCATTAAAACAGCTTTGCCGTGGACTATTCATTCTGAAAGCGTTCTGCAACTGTATACACACAACACAAGAACCTCTCAGCACCGGCGTTTGCTGAAATCCAGCCAGCTTCTTGCAGCCCTTGCACACGAAGGAACTCGCATGACAGCCCTTTGGGGTCAGATGAACAATTAGGGAGGTAGCGTGATTCCTCGCTGGGGACTGGGAATGGTAATACCCTCCTCTCTTGCATGAAGTGTCGCGGGAACATTGTTCCAGCGACCAGACATGGTCAGGAGTTTGGTCCATGCTGCACCCAGGAGGTACCATTTGAAGCGCTCTTGCTTCTCCCTCTTCTCCAGGGCAGCAACAGCTACTGCTTTCTTCTTCCAAAGCCCTACACAGCACACTGAAACCCCATTAAAAACCAAATCCCCATCAATAACCAAATCCCCTATTTGAAGAAAAACAGAGGTGGTAAGACAACAGATTTTAGAGATACTTAAGAACCATACACTAGATTCTGAGAGCTTAAAATTCATGATTTTAGACCCTAAAAGCACATCTGCACTGCAGAGGGAACCCTGAACAGATCCCCAGATGGGGTGTAGCGTAGGGCAGATGTGCCCATCTCTCTGCTCTGAGCACATCTCAGAGGTAAGGCAAGGAGGGATTCAGCACAGGGGGTGCTGCCCACCTTGATTTGAAAGGAGACATGGAGCCACGCTGCTCACACACCAAGGCAAGTTGTAAATTCAGCCATTTCTGAAGGCATGCCTGTATACGTCAGGACTCAAATATGCACACGAGATGTCCAATAAAACTGGTTTTAAATGCTACAGTATCTTTTGTCTGTAAAGGTACTTATGAAGTGTGGAAAAAAGAAAGTCTAGATCTCCAGAAAGAACCATAATCTTGCTTGGAAATGCTTTTAAAATGGCATTTCGAAGAATACACATTCAAGAAGGGTGAAAATAGGTAGATCCTGCGCACTGCAGGAGTTTGGTGCAGCTCAGGAAAAAAATAAAAAAAAAGAAGTTAGGCTTTGCTTCTCTCAGGTTGGATATCCAAGATGATTAGAGAATCCAAGTCACTATTTGTATTTATTTCCCTGTTCTACCTGTTCAGAGAGATGTGTTCTCATAAGGCCAGACACAAACTCCCTATCACAGTGCCAGATTAAGGCAGAGAGATTTTTATTTTTTTATGGTTTTTAAAAGGGAAAAAAACCCAATCAAAAAAACCCCAAGGAAACTTGGATTCTTCTCTTATTTAGTGTTTGAGCTCCTTTCATTTATTTTTCCAGCTTCCCTTTGCTGAGATTTATTTTAACAATATCCAGTTATTAAATGCAGTAGATAGCATGAGACTAGAGATAAGTTTGCAAGACATGACAGCAAAGCAAATTAAAATAGTGTAAGCTGTCAATGCACACCTAAACTCCTGCGTAATGCCAAACGCCTGTCCTGCTGCAATGGTACACTACTGAAGAATTAGAAACAAGCACATCCCAACGGGATTTATCACAGTGAATTTGGTTTAATACATTGCTACCTTTCAACTAGTCTTTATTGCATTATCTCCTAAAAAAAAATTTCCAACTTCCTCAGCAATGGATATATTGAATGGATATAAAATGGATCAGTATCAAATAAATTTCTGTTTTGCCAGGAAAGAATAAAAAAGTGTGAAGCACCACACTGCATTAAGATACAGACGGCTCTTTCTCCTTGCATAGCAACGTATCACCTAATTAACAGAAGCATACAAAAGTATCAGCTTCCCAAGCACCGGGACACGGTGGCATCTTGGATGCATCTTGGAAGCTAAAAGAGATCCATGCCCTTCTGCACCAACCATGATGTGCTACCCTAAAGCTCCTAACATGTCAGTAGATAT
This sequence comes from Stercorarius parasiticus, assembly GCA_013396915.1. NCBI lineage: Eukaryota > Metazoa > Chordata > Aves > Charadriiformes > Stercorariidae > Stercorarius > Stercorarius parasiticus. The sequence goes on from VWZL01004713.1 coordinate 45,842, forward strand.
CTCTGTTTAGGCAACCCAACTCCAGCCTTCATGCCTATTTAAGCATCGCAGTGCTCAGTGAGCATTGCACCAGTTGGCTTTGGGCCTCCGTCATTTGCGTGCTCTCCAAAAACAGCCCATGGATGCTGCCAGCACAGTGGATACTAGTCAGAAGCTTTCAAAAGGGGTCGAGATGGAAGAGGAATACAGACTGCATCCAGACACTCTCAGAATGACAGACAGCTGATCAGATAATTCCTTAACCCAAAGGAAAATAAAATACTCATGAATTTTCATGCTGCATGAAGTCATTACAAAGAGCAAGGTTGGGAGTACGTGGTCTCTGCCAGCGTGGGTATACTGGTTGGGTCCCTGTATTTGGCACCATCTACTGCACCCATCACTTGTCTTCTAGGAAGAGATTAAAAACTGAAGCTCTGAGGACAGGCTTTCACTAGATTAGCTCAAAAATTCTCTTTTGCTTGCAGATCACACCAATTAAGCACAGAGCAAAGAGAAATGTGCTGACTTGGGATGCAGACAGCCCAAATTCAGGCCCCTGCTCCACTTGATTCAAAGTAACTGGGATAAGAAAACGTGTTTGAGTCCAAAAAGGTGTCTTAATTGCAGTACCCTGCCGCTTCGGATTTCATGGAAAGGAAACAAAGCAGAGCGCGTTCAGACTGGTACAGAGTAAAGTCAGATTTCAATCTTTGCAAGTTACTGAAAGCACAACTGCATTTCTCCAGTCAGCTCGATGCTTCCCAGCAGAGTTAGCACAGATAAGAGCACCTGGGACTCACTCAGTCTTGCCAAGTTGCCAACAGTCGCGTTGCCCATATGTCTCTATAACCTTCCTTGGCTTACTTTGCCTTTAATGTCCCTGCATGAATAATCACAAGGACTTTTTCATTGCTGGGTCAAGCACTTCTCTGATTCTTTGCCAGCACATCAGGAAATTCATCCACTCTTTCGGGTACCCAGGGAAAAAATGCAGGAAATCTTTGGAGAGCTTATTGGTACTTAGCTGGATTTTGCCTGAGTCTTCGCTGGAAGTGGGAGGGTTCCCAGCTTGAGTGAAAGCAGAATATGGGCTCTGAGCCATCTCCAGCACAGCCAGCCTGAAAACATCACTGCACGCACGCAGGGGTTTTCTGTGTGGGCACAGGAGAAGTGAGACCCAGGATTACAAGCAAGCAGGAGGCAGCACAGACTCTGCAGATTAGGCATGTTACCCATGAGCTGGGCCAACCCTGCTGCTTCTCACTGGTCACGGAGAAGCCGCTCGGGCTTGGTTAGCACAAGCAGTACCGCTGTGCTTCTCGGTTACATCCTGACCTCGCAGCTCAGGACAAGACCTCGAAGCCAGAAAATGCAGCCCTTGTAACTGCAGCAGCAGTAGCGTAATCATAGCAGTGCTCTCACTTGCAGGAGAATAATAAATCAGCACGGGAGATGCAACATTCGCCATTAGAAAGAAGAGAGGCCACGGCCATCAGCCTGTTCATCTATCTGTTCATGGCAGCTCCTCAAGTAAAATATCAGGAATCTTGTTTGAAGAATGAAAACAGCGAGAAACAGAAGTGATTTGTTTGGTTGTTTTTTTTCCTAAAAGATATCTTTACTTGATGTCAGGCAAATGTTATCTGATGCCCTGCCTCCCAGAGCAGCTTTCTCACCTCCAGTCATATCCCCTCAGGTGGTGGGATCCTGCTTAAAAGTGAGGAATTAAGGTCACAGTGCCAATGTGTAATATGTTGGCAACAAACCAAGCACCATAACAGAGAATGCATAATGTAAAACGAAGAAAGACTTTTTTTGCATTACATTGTCTCAGGTTTAAAATTACAAGGTTTTATTCTTAATGATGGTATGGGTGAACTGATTTGCCTGAACAGACTGTGTATGGTACCCCTTTACACGGAGGCTTTGAGCACCCTGCTTCACTGCTCCATTACCCTCTGGAGGTAAAAAGAAAAAAAAACAAAAAACACAACTATTAATAAGTCATACACAGAGTATATTCAGGATGCAGAGGAGAAGAGGCATCACACTACACCTTCAGAGCCACAAGTTCACAGTCCCCCAAAAGCCACCTCCTGTCAATCCATCTGCAGCGATAACCACACCACGCTCTACATTTCATCAGATTCAGAAATTTGTGCTTTAACCATGCTTCAGCAACAGACTAGTGAAGTTCAGGTGTTTCTGAGACCTTTGGGTGCCTCATGAAAACAGCAGCCAGCACTTGCTTACTCACAGACAACATGCATTCATTTGTCTTAGGCAAGAGGATAGGTGACGGGCACTCCTGGCAAAATTCACCACAGTCTCCATGTCTGCCATAGTGTCCTCGGCTGTCTTCGGATTCTCCCGCAGAAAGGAAATAGTTAACTCTCTTGCATTTGTTCTTGACAAGCGTTTTGGACTACATTTTGCTACTGCACGCAATAGCCGACCTCTCCTCATCTCATTAAGGCTGTACTGATGTGCGACACAGTCACAAAATACAATTTCACTCCAAAGCCTTGCTTTATTTTCATTCAACGCTATGCCAAGCTCAAATTTAAGAAGGTCACAACGCTTTCTTCAGCACAAACAGAAGTGAAGAACAACTTAAAAACAAACGACAAACCCAAAATGTTATTGCACTTTTCCTCTCTCGAGTCTAGCACTGTACAGTAACAAAAAGTCTGGAAGATTTCCACAATGAAAATATGTAAATTAATTACCCTCTTATGTTGATTGATGCAAGTTATTTTGGTTGAGAACAATGCAAGTCACCCACAGTTTACAAAACAATATGTCAATAAAATGAGCTAGACCTGCTGAAGAAAATACTTCTTGTAGCCTAGAGCTATTTTGGCACATGCATAACCTTGAATTACAGTTTTTGGGAAAAAAAAATACCACTTCCACATTCTGATTAGCAACTAGTAAGTTGAGACTTGCTTTTCCTCAAGTACTAAGGAATCTATTAATGTATCAAACAAAAAAAAAAAACACCAAAGAAGGTTACAGAGAGCATATTATCATACTTCATGATCCCAGCAAATGAGAAGTGCCAAAATTGAAAAATTTACAGAAAAAGCTTTTTTATCAAGAAAATAAAAATGCTTCAAGGCGTCAAGTGTTACCCTCTCAGCATGTTTTCTCCTCCTCCAACCTCCACCCCCCCGGAATATTTGCATGAAGAAAAAAAAAAATAACCTTTATAAACAAAACATCACTACAAATAAAGCTTTGCTTTGCATCAAGCCTTTAAAGCATTTCATAGCACCTTCTGTAAGCGCCAGAGCTGCTCCAGCCCGACCAGGTACACCCACATCTACCCCCCCCAGCTGAGCAATAGGATACGAGCCATGGTGGGGAGGGCAAGAGGGACCCATCAGAGGTGTTGGTAGAAAAAGGATTCAGGGCTGGAGATGATCAGACAGCAGTGGTTAAAGTCTTTTCATGTTTTTTCAGGTGTGACATATCTATAACTATCCATAAGATGCCAATGGTCAGGACCTGCAGGTACATCACCTCCTGAGATACGGGTAGGACAAGCTGGACCTTCACACCGAGGAGCCCAGCTTGGGGCATGCAGGTCTTGAAACCACAGCACAGCGATCCCATAACAATTAAGGGGTTTGCTAGTTTGCTCTTTTTAAGACTTGGGCAAACTAAAATGACTCATAAGTACCAGAAAGCTTCAAATATGCAAATATACACTGCAAAGAATCAAAACATTTACCCGACACCTGCTTGCTGGAGGATTTAACTCAGTCAACAAAATTCTCGGGTAACTCCCTGCTGAGTACCCAGCTTTTTGTCACCATCTCAGCTTCTGGGAATGAAGGTTCTGGGATTTCTGTCAGAAAACTGTCTCCCAGTCCTATCTATTTCTTGTGTTAACTTTCAAGAGCGAGATGGGAGAAAACTGTGAAGTTTCACATTCCTCTCCAATCCAAGTTGCTGGAGAAAGCTCACTTTGTCACCTCCTCCCTCCTTTCAGAGCTTTTCCTGAGACAAGAGCTATAGGAAATCTGATTTTATTCACTCCCCTGAACTAGCAGCATCCTGTATTACAACCTCTCTCGGGGATAACTCTGGCATTGCTCAGTGCTGCGTGCTACTCCCCGAACGGGCACCAGCCACGAAGGGGAGCGGGGGGACAACAGCCACCCCCACCAGCCACAAAGCTCCCAGTATCAGCTGCAGAACAGACCGTGGGTCCTGCTGACTTCCCTCTGCAGCTGCTAGGAAAAGTATTTCAGCTGCTGATCTGCATTACATTAAGTTGTTGCCCTAGAAACATAAGTGATATTACAAATTCAAGCTTCAAAAAAAAAACAAAACCAAAACTGTATTTTGCAAAAACTTTGTGCTTCTCGCTATACCTTTCCCCCTCCCCTCTACTTCTTAAAAGGCCTAAAACCCAATAAATGCAAATAAAATCACAGAAACACATGAAAAAGCCTTCCAATTACAGACAGGGAGCAATTTCCGAGCACTAATAATACCTGCATCTTATTGGTCATCAAATTGAGACCTAGCAAACTAAAACCGTTTTTGCAATGGGGTCATATTATTCAGGTCCAATTAACGATGGATGTAAAACTGAAATGAGATAAACACCACTTTAGCTAGCAGTCTTACTGAGTCTGTGACATTACCAAAGATCAAAAGAAGCATCTTAAGCAAGCTATTCTCACTGCAAAATAAATAAATACATTTTAATGAGAAGGAAAATATCCTGTGCGTCAAGAATTAGCAACTTGAATGTGGAACAAGTCTGCCTGACTGTAATGGAAAAGAGACCTTAAAAACATCAGATTAAGTAGAAGCTTGCAACAACAGCTCACCCCATCACTTCTTAAAGCTCAAAATACAGAAAGAAATGTAAACTAATATATATTCTATTTCTGCAGGATACATTTTTTTTCTACTCACCTCCTCATAGATGGATATTACTTCTGCATAGGTGTATTATCTCTCTGTATTTCTATTTCCAGAAAGTAATGAAAAAAATTGTATTAATCTGAGGCCAACTCAGAAACAGGAAAAAAAGAGTCCCAAAAGTCACCTCCCTGCCTCCTCCAAACTTAGACCGGATATCAGATCAGAATGAAGATGCTAAATCAGAAAATGCAACATTTTTAAAAGGCACATGTGATGACTTTTATAAAATAGGGAAAGCAAAGAGAAAAATCTTCAATCTCTTAAGAAAAAAAAAAAGTCTTGAAAAATTAATTCCAAAGATGACTGACTAAGATCACAACTTATGGGATATATCTTTACTGTACAAAAAGCAAGACAGAAAAAAACCCCATCAAAATACATTTTGGAGTTCTTTTCACCCACTGACTTGCTAAAGCTACAAAAGGCAAAACCAGGCAGAAACCACAGAAAGGAAGGAAGACTTCTACCCAACTGCAGCTTGGGCTTGCATTACAAATACCCATACTACACCAAAATAAGATCCACACCAAAGCATATAACATAATTATTCTTTATCCATTGAGCTGATGATGACTCCTCCTGAAGTGAAATACTGTTCTGGAGCTGCGCTATGAAACTAATGATATTACGGACTCCAGTTTTGCTTGCTTCATTTTCATGACCATGCCGACATACATGGCAAGTAGTATTTTCCCCTTTCAATTTTAGGCTGAGATTTTACAGTAAAGCTGATATTTCTCTCAGAGAGTTTCATCTCACACTAGAGATTTTCTTAGGCCAGTTTTTCACTTGTATTTGTGCACTACCACCTAAAGCCGTTGTTTTTGCACAAACATCCTTTAATGTTTACAACAGGGAAATAAAAACCTGATGCAGGAGTACGTAGCCTAAAGAAGTTAATGCCATGTGAGATTAGGGATGTTTCCAACTGGATGCTGCTACCCCAGGTTGAACACAAAGCACCAATGAAGAGGGGGGGTAACAAAAAAAAAGAAAAAGGCAGATCCTTCTTATTGTAAATTCATTACAACAACTAACAAAGCCACTGAAAAACACAAATACGACACTCCAAAATATCAAGGTTATTTTGAGAGACAGCTGTGCGATGAGGTGGTCCTAAAATCCCCCATATGACAGGCTGCAGGAGAAAGATCCTATAGCAGAGACAAACTGCCACACCACTCCAGGGGCAACGGAGCCGCATCCACACCTTAAAAAATTTCTTTAGTGTATAACTTGCATTATCCCAGCAAATGCAAACATCCATTTATCCCAGCACTTCTATGGATTCAGTCAATAACTTGAAGAAGACTGAACTTGTCTTTTAGTCACAGTCATTTGGCAGGTGGACTTTCGTTACTCCCGCGACTGATTCCACGATACAGCTGTGTATTAAATGAAGAATGGTTTCTTCTCTGAAATTACCTGCTCCAAAATATAATCCTGTAATACACCAAGAAATTATTTTACTATGTCACACCCCCTTAGTACTCCATAACTAGTTTTACATACCTCTGGAAGACTAGAAATTGTTTGTGCAACATCCTTAGCCTGCAAAATAACAGGATGACTCAGTTAATTTATTTACATTTTCTGTAATTTGGCATTTGAGCCCACAGAGACATTACTTTGTTGTCATCTCCACTCAAATTCTGCCTTGTTAGCATCTACAGAAATCAATGCCATGAAGCACTTCATTTTTATAACTTCATCTTCTTTCAACCTAGGGCTTCATTAATGTGAAAACTAAACAGGTACACAGCTCGCTGTCTCTCCACACGTTAAGTAAATTTATACAGATATAAAAAGAGAAAAATTAGATGAGGATGCTTGCTAATTCCGTGCATGTACACACGTAGTTTTTATTAAAGCTTCCCATTCAAGTTTATGAAAGCTCTTTAAATGGGAGAAAAACAGGTTTCGATGTGCAACAACCATCTCTTTCTTGTTATTTCTTTTCCACCTTGTTCCGTAAAGAAGGGAAAAAAAGTATTGGAAGAGTTGAGAAATGGGAGAAGTGCACTCTAAAGTTTTAAAATGTTTCTACACAATTCCATTTGGGTCAAAATCCTTTTCTGTCAAAACCAAAGCAACCAAACAAAGATAAGTAAAAACGTAGAGGTTCCAAAGTATTTTCAAAAAATGGATAACTCAGGATTTCTCATCATATTTTCCAGTGAAACAGCAGATTGGGCTCCCCAGGGTGCTGACAAGTCTCCTCCTGCAGCTTTGTATCCACCAGTCAGCCCCAGAGCACTCCTGGCTGACCAGTACCAACGCATATCCCACCCGTTGCTGTCACCTCACCAACATCCCCCCTCTGTGCAATAACAGCTCAGTTCTTCCAGTCATTTCAAGTTTCCTACATTGAAATACCACTATTATAATTCTTCATTTGATAAGAATTAGCTTGCATAAAGATAGGTTTGAAGTTTTTCGTCCTAAAAGTAAAAGGATGGTTAATACTAATAGATTTGATTCTTATTTATATTGACTTGTCCGTATTCTGACCCATTAATTATTCTCCCCTTCCATTAGCCCTAGGATGTTTCCAAAAAAGCTAAGCTATATGGTCACACATCCCCCAGCAACCCTTTCCTACACTACCTTATGTGATCCCCAGATATACCATGATGATCGCTGGCTCCTTTCAAGCACTTAAAACCTCCAGCGCCAGAACTTCATTCATAACCACATCATAGCTAAATAATGAGATTTCCCAGTGCAAAATGGAAGCACAAGAATGCTCCCATTTTGCCCTGCCAAACTCCAGTCCCTCTTTCAGTGACCTCCTCATTATGCGCAAAATAATTGGACTCTTACCCTCATGTTCATCACGGAGAGGGAACTGGTGTCGTCACTTGCTCATCACGCAAACAGCTTTCAGCAGGTCCTGAATCAGGGCACCCCAATCCCTGCGCACGCCCCGTGACCGCAGCCCCGTGCAGGGGGGTCCCGCGGTCCCTCCACCACCCAGGCAGCGGCACAGTTTGCCTTGCACGGGACACACACACAGAGATGGTGCCTCGCACCGAGGTCAGCAATTACATGTGCAAGAGAATAATCTTGCACGGCCTCAATTAATCTGCTTTAGCCCCTCCATCCATACAACCCAAAGACAACAGGTTTGGCTACCTCTGCGTGGGAATGCAGGGCTGACACCAGCTTTATCTTTATTTCCAAAATCTGAATATAAGACGTTTTCTACAATTTTGACTATGTATCAAATACTCTTTGCTTTACACCACCAACCCCCGATTAAAACACCGCCTCTGCTTCAGCACCTTTCTTCCAACCTCACTGTGTGGGAACTGCTAGTCTGTCTAGTGTCTTTCTCAGCTTGCTGACCTACTTACTACCACAAAGACAGGCATTAACAGAATTTACTTTCTCTTTTAATTTCTGCTATATTTTCCTTTCCGATTGCTGCTTCCCAACTACGGACTCTGCAAGTTAAGTGTGCTTACCTTTGTCAAGAACTTTTGTCCAAAAACTATTTTCAAAAAACACAATGCCCACATGCTCTCAATAGCAGGTGTCTTCAGAAAAGCACGTCAGCAGCTGCTAACCATCCTGCATCTTCATATTAAAAGAAACCTAGTAGTGGCACTGTCTCTCTCTTTTTCTTTACCTATAAAGACCTTTCTTTACTCTTTTTTCACCAATATAATTTTCTAACAGTCACTAGTGTGGTGGCACTACTGGATGTCACTAAACCCACCCAAGATGATAAATGGGGAATTTTTCTCACTTGATTTCAGCCAGGTAAAAGTTATGTATGTAATCTACGTTAGTCAACTCCACTGCCACTGTAATCAACATAAGCAGCATGAATCACTCATGCCAAGTGCCTTGCTAGGAAGGAAGGATGGAAGGAATCCCACCTGGAGGTGCTTCTCATTAACCACAGAGGGAGCCTCTGCTACTAGGCTGGGGTGACCCTTCATAAATGGAATTCATTTATCTCCAGATCTGCTGATCTTAAGGAGCCCAGCAGACCTGTCTTCTTCACGGAGGGGCACCCATTCAGAGCCTGAACGAAGATAAAATGCACCTCTGTGAAGGCTCATGGGTGACTTCTGACTACCTTAAAATCTGGATCTCTTTCCTCTAGAGAAATACTACTTAATTGCTTTTACGCTGTTAAGTGTCTCTTACAGGCAAGGAAAGAGCAGGAGGGAAATCTTGAGTTAAATCAACATGCACAGCATCCTAACCAACATGATCCTTACTTCACTACCATGACAGAGCAGGGACAAGCTTATTCAATGCACAGACAAGGATGTAGCCAGGGTTTGTACTGGTGGAGACACTCAGGAGCAGCAAGGCAACAAACTGGGATTTCTTTTTTTGGTATCTTCCCTTACGTACTCCTCGCTATACACACATGTGCACATTCTGAACAGGGAAAGTCTAAGACAACACAAGATAAAGTAAAACGACACAAAGAAAGAGAGCCCCAAAGGCTGAAATCACAAAGCTTTGGTTTTCAGTGAAAGTGCAGGTGATTCTTGGTTCCAGTCGAGCTGGAATCACGGAATCATGGAATTTTTCAGAGTTGGAAGGGGCCTCTAGAGATCATCTAGTCCAACTCCCCTGCTAAAGCAGGATTGCCTAGAGCACATTACTCAGGACTGCATCCAGGTGGGTGTTGAAAGTCTCCAGAGAAGGGGACTC
>VWZL01004713.1:55631-68380 GCA_013396915.1 Stercorarius parasiticus
TTTACTGTCTACCAAGACCCCCAGATTAACAGAAAAACATGGTGGCAGGAGAAGAATGTCGATCCAAAACATCTTACAGACATCTCTGTGCTGCTCTTCTGATCCTAGACAAAACCAGTGAGCACATTCCATATTGGTTTATACTGAGGGAAGTGGTGTATCAGCCAGCCTACGGCAAAAGGGAGAAGAGGGTTACCCAACACAAAAGGGGCTGAGCAGCCTGCAGTACCACCAAACCTGTCCCAGGACTGGTCTCCTCTTGGGTCCACCAGCTCTGCATATTAAGTAAAAGCTCCCACCCAAAGGAAACCACAAGTGTCATCTTCCTTCTTGGGCAGAACTGCTGAGCATGGTCTGCAGCTCATCAGAAAATTGAGGACAGGTGAGTCCTGTAATGTACTCAAGCACTAACCCTTGTGTGGCCATGGAGCAAGTCAATTCTTCTGCCTCTGCCATGATCCCTTCATTTCTGAAATGGGAGTGAGTAAGGATCCTGTCCTTCCGGATGAAGCCTTTTGCTATTTGCCAGTGAAATAAACTATGAGCTTGTGGGCTGAAGCTGTGTCCCCAGTACATAAGTGCAACCAAGTCTCCTGAAGGGCCTGGCTCTGAAGCTCTGGGCAAGACCACACCAGATAGATAGCAGCAGTTCTGGGCTGTTTAGCAGCATTTTGAGTCATTATCAGTCATTCCTATCAAACTGCTCCATAAGCTCCCTCCTTCTAAAGGTTCTTCTTCTGAAACACCCACGCACTAAATACCAAGATATACTAAATGTTTTCTGAGAAGTCATTAGAGAAAGCTATTGTTAGAACAAATCACAATCCCGTGTCTCTGTAATAGCACTGCAGGTAGAGCACAAGTTTGTCCATTTAAATGAAGTGTGAGGGCCTGTTACTAATTCCTTCCTAGGAGATACAGCTTTGGGACTTACTGCTGAGGGCGAGAAAAGCCCACCAGGCCAACACCCGTATTTAAAACTTCACCCCTAGAGATACTGCAGAGTTGTACAATACCAGATCTGCAGGTGATAGGCAGCAACATCTCTCTCCAAATGAATTTGGGAAATATTCCCAAACTTGTAAAGAGTTTCAGAATTTCCACTTTTCCCTTCAGTTTCTTGTTCCAATGGTCCACACTGGAAATAACCCTGGCACAAAGACAAGGACGGCAAAGCAGTCTCCTTGGGGAAACTGCTGGTCTGCAGACTTATTTCTTCATTCCATAACTACTAAGTGAGTATCTCTGGCTGGATTAGAAAGTCTGGATATTAAGAAGATGCCAAACCTTTATACATTCACAAAACAGCCAGTGATGAAATCTGCTCCACTCAGGGTCCAAACTCTTAAGGAGGAAAGAGTTACTGGTTTTGGAATAGGTGGCAAAACCCACACTTCTCATTCCTGTCGTCCCAGTGACCCCACATCAAAATCAACTCATGAATGAACACAGAAGAGATGCTGAGAGCTAAAAAAGAATCAGTACAGGAAAGCCAGCTAGAGAAAGGTTTTTCTTTAAAATGAGCAGTTTGACTGATAGTTTTCAAACCCACAGTCTGGTGTGTTTTTAGCTTAATTTTGTGGTTTTGTTTGGCTCATGACAAAAATAACATTACTTCAAATGAAAGGCTCTGACTGGCAATGGGAAAGAAGAGAAGAGAACAGTCTACGGCATTTCTGCATCTAGATCTCAACAACCTCCTGATTGCTCTCAGCTGCACCTGGGGTTGACGTGCTGGAATAAGCAGTTGAAGTACCTCCATTCGCAAGGCATGGCATGCAAGTCTGCATGATGGTTGGTTTTAAAATCCTGCTCTGTAAATAGCAGCAGCTCAGCAATCACTTTGCAAAGGGCTCTGCTCCCATCTCCACCCAGGACACGAGCCTTACATTCATTGCATTACCCAAAGACAAGGAAGGAAGGACGGAAGGAAGGAAAGAATCAGCCAACCAGCCACATCTTCCTCGGGAAACATGTCCAAAATGAATCCAACTTCACCATTTTCACAGGATCTCAGCCCTACGACTTCGTAACAGGTATCTGAAAAGGAGATACTCTCAAAGACTTGATTTTTCCTTTGGATGTGGAACCTCGCACTGATTTTATTAAGGCATATTTGATCAAATGCCATGCCACAGGCAGCTCTGGCTTTAGAAGGCTGTTTTGATAGACCTACAGCTGAGTATTACTGCAGATAAAGCTACCCTAAAATCCAGCCCTGAGCTGTCACTCCCATTACACTCAGACCTGTATAACCAAGCAAGGCCTTAAATTACAACCCAGGCTTACATTTTAAAATATTTGCTATAGTTACCCCTGGATACTTTGCTGTGAAACTTGATCAACGTGTTGATATATGCAGAGATTAAGTCATCCAGCCTCTACTGGCAGAGAAACGAACACTCACGAGAAGAAGTCACTATTCTTTTTGTCTGGAATCCAAAGAATCAGATTCTAATCTCAGCTTCACTGCGGTGGATTGAAAATGACTCCACAAATGCCAAGCACTACTTAACCAACAGGACAGTACAAACTAGGACTTCTGCTAACCTTCAGCAACAAATGCAGTTATGCCGTCAGTACAATAAAGACAGCCCACGCATAAAGTGCACCCTGAAGGTGGCCCATCCTATTATGAATAACCTTAAAACACGTAAGAGCAACATTATTTAAACTCTGTAAGGACATACTACAATAACAGCCACAGTCCTCAATGTACACCCATGCTGCAGAAGAACTCCCACTCCACACAGGATAATGACCTACATAATTTCTGCTTAATGATTCCTATTAAAGCCGGTGTGTATCTCCATATAACCCCTGAAGGGCACCTGCAAGAATGGCCAAGAGCACAGTATGCTCCGTGGCCACGACAAGCTCCTTGCCCAGCCTGCCTTCTCCACACAGCTGCTGGGCAAGTCCCCAGCTGCCTGGGAGCACCAGCAGCCACCACAAGTACTGGGGTTCACAAGCTCCTTCCTCAATGGAGGGCTGACCTCTGTCTGCTAAGAGAGCAATTTTGGTCCTGATGGCAGTATCTGAGCAACCCTCAAGATGCAAGGTTGACATACACAATAGAACTACCCAAATTAGTAATGGCCATGGAATCACAGAATTGGCTATGTTGGAAGGGACCTTTAAGATCAGTGAGCCCAACTGCTAATCTAACACTGCCAAAACCCTCACTAACCATGTCCCCCAGCACCACATTTAACTGTCTTTTAAATACCTCCTGGGATGGTGGCTCAACCACTTCCCTCCCAAGACTCCAGCAATGCATCAATCAGGAGACAAATTACTTTTGATGTAAAAGGCTCAGCTCTCTGTTTTGATGCTTAGGTAAATTATACATACAAGAGACCATTGCAGGATGCTTCAGATTCTCCTCTCTTGCCAATGACCCTCTTGATGCAGATGGCAGCCAGGCCAGCACGCTGGGCAGAACAGCCTCTTGCAGGGCGTACACTGCAAGCAGACTGTGAAAGATCTGTTACATCTGCAGGAGTGATGGAACGCTAAATTCATTTTACAAACGCTTTGTCTAAAACGTACTTGCGTGGCAGAGAAATTATGAAGCCAAAAGGAAATCTCTCAGAAGAGTTAGTGAGCGAGGTGATGTGAATTGCTGCAATAAACACGCTCTTTTAGCTTTTGTCTGCCTATCACAATAACGACTCATTCAAAGCTTCTGGGACTAGGTAGTAAAATTCCTTTCATTATTATTATCATCATCTCAATTTTTACAGATAAAACAACAAACCAACAACATAAGGGATTAAACGTACAAAGTTACCAACACTTTGATAAGAGTCCAAAATTTGAATCTGGTTCAGTCTCAGCCAGATCCTCCGTACACCATTGTCTCCCAGGATCCATGTGCAGACACACTTATGACTTGCACATACAGTTAGCTAAATGAAAAACTAAGTCTGAAAGCACATTTTAGGCTTGTCAGTCTAAGAACACCAAAGAAAGACATTAACTATATTATTTCAGCCATGTTGAAAATCTCAGGTATTTAAGAGAGCTTAAATAAAAAAAAAAAACCCAAAACCAGTTAAAGTGAAGGCTAATATAGCTCCTTATCCATCTTTCTCCCTTTCCTCATTCACCAGCGAGGTAGCTAGCATAGTCCAGGACCCCAGAACACCCATGTTCTTTCACTCAGTCACCACCATCAGAAAACAGCACCCTCCCACTGTTTCCTTTCCCACCCTTTGCTCCTCAACATTCATTAACCCATGCCCAGACATGGGGGTACCCTCTACTCACTCCTTACTCATCTTGAAATCCCCTCTCTCCTCCCTTCGCCTTTCTCCTTAGTCTTCCCATACCCACACCCTACACCTGGAAAAGTCAGCGGTGGACCAGCTGGTATTTATTAACGTTCAAGAATCATTTTAGCTGTCGCTAAACAGCTACACACAGAAGGAAACATCTCTGGGAGGGATGTTCCAGGATGCAGCTTCCGGAAGCAGCTGAGGACGCAGAGAGAAAGCAAAAATGAAACAAAACTTCACATCCTGCTCATTTAACATAGCATGCGGGTCTTTTCCCCTATACTCTACTAATCCATAGGGAATCCCTGCAGGTGTCATTTCCAGCAGGGCCCTTCAGGCTCATTCTCTCTCCGTTATCTGCTGGTTTGCTCCAAAGCAGAGCCCAGGCATGAACTGTGCAAGCTCAGAGGACCAGGACCCCAGCATGAATCCAACTAAACGTCACGGTGTAAATTTGCCCGAAGACAAACCGCTGCCAGACACACACATCACATACTGGCAAGAGTCAATTCTCAAAGCCCCGTCAGCAGCGTACGTGCCTCCCCATTTATTCCTGACCTCACGATATGGCTGCGAAAGCACACAGAATATTTGCTCATACTCCTAATGATCTGTATCACGCTGCTTTGTACTAATGCAATAAACCACACCAAAGGAGCCTTGTGGGCATCTTTAAATATTCCCTGCACAAACCATGCTGGGTAAAGAACCTCCCAAACAGATGCTGCCGTGCGGAGCGGAGGGAAGCGGGCCAGCAGCCTGCTGCAAGGCAGACCAGCAAAGCCCCGTCCGACACGTCAGAGGTAATCCAAAGCTCACACATCATTTGGAGAGAGATGTGTCCACACACGGAAGGTCAACTGCAAGACTTTAAAGCCAGCCTGCTCCACGAAAACTCCCAAGAACTCCAGCAACACCCAACCTCCCAGCTCTGGGCAAGCAGCAGAGGTGCTAGGATGCTTTAACAATACGTTGCCTCTGCGCCATCCCTCATGTCACCCGCCGGCTATTCAGTATCCGATAAAATTGAAGCCTTTTGGCTACTGGAAAGTAGCAGCTGCCTTTTCACTCTGTTTGCATCCTGGCCCTGAATGAAAACCTCCAGCTTAATATAACAATAGTAATAATTATTATTCCTGTTGTTCCACCCAATCCTCTAGCTTCTTTGCCAGAGGAACGTTTCCTTCTGCATAGCACAGGCTTTCTCTAGGTCTGGACCACTACAATAATATTGACACCCACTATAAAGAGCAAAGCAGGAACAAAAAATGACATTTTTTGCAAAGTGCAAGAACAAAGAAAAAGGCTGGGCTTTTGCAAAGGAAACCAGCAATTCGGCTCCCTTGAAGACCCTAACGATGAATAGTGGTGTCTGAATTCAGACTAAAAAATACCACAGCAAGCCTCTGGAAAATATGCCTGCGCAAAACCTCAGCTCTGGGTTTAATGACTGCCAGTGTATCCATCGTATGCATTACACTGCAGTGAAAATTATAGAGCAGGGTCATCCCAATGAAACACAAACTGGGAACTTCACCTTGCACGCAGTCACACCACAAAGATGTCACCATGCAAACAGTGACTTAAGTCACCTGACCGCAGCGTGAGCTACTGTTATTTAAGTGACCCTTAGAGCACACAAATAAAAGAATTTCAAATACCAGCTTTAAAAAAAAAATAAAAAACCCGCAACAAAAACCCAAACACACCCCAGACATGTAAATGTCAAAATTATTAACTAATTATTTAAATACGAAGACTCAACAAATGATTTCACCCTGTGGCAGTACACAGAGACATCCTCTTAAGACTTTAGGTGCCGTGATTTGTTTAAGCAATATGGGACATAATCATGTTTAATATTAAAAAGATACCACTGCAATGCATCTGATAGCAAAACTGACATTTATACTGTCATTATCTGTACTTGCCACTAAATTTAATCTGCATTATCATGAGAAGTGCTCAGATGGTTTGAAGGCAAAAATGTTATGTATGTTCAATGTTATTTAGGAATATTAATAAGCTCCTTTATTTTAAGATGTAAAACATTAATAGTTGTTCTGAAGAGGGCTCACTTTTAACCTTTAACAACATTCAAGTGCCTGTAATTTTTATCAGATTGTTTGGATTTTGATTTAGCTCAAGTCCTGAAGCTACAATTAAACTTGCAGCTACCTTCTCTCACTAGGCTTCCTCCAACAGCTGGAATAATCTTTGAAGTCTGCAAAGACACAGAAGAAACGTTATTTACAGCCGGTTTGCACAGTGCAAGCAGAGACAAGTTGTGTTGTGCACTTCCAGGGCTGGTGACAGACCATTTCTCACCAGCACTACAGGAAGTCATCGAAACTATTTTCCCCTCCCTAGATGCTCTACAGGACGAAGCTAAGAAGGTGGAAATGCTGCCGGGCAGGATTTTAAGAAGTGCCCTGAATGGCCCCAAACCAACTCTTATTACAGTCAGCGTTGTACCCCACCACCAGCTCCAATGAAGACAGAAATGGACTAACTCAGTCTGTTGATGGCCACCTGCCTGGAAAGCCTAACATAGCATCACAGAATGGTAGAGGTTGGAAGGGACCTCTGGAGATCATCTAGTCCAACCCCCTGCCAGACCAGGTTGCGCAGGAACACGTCCAGGCGGGTTTGAATGTCTCCAGAGACAGAGACTCCACCACCTCTCTGGGCAGCCTGTTCCAGTGCTCTGCCACCCTCAAAGTAAAGAAGTTCCTCCTCATATCCAGATGGAACTTCCTATGCTCAAGTTTGTGCCTGTTACCTCTTGTCCTGTCACTGGGCACCACTGAAAAAAAAGACTGGCCCCATCCTCCTGACACCCACCCTTAAGTATTTACAAGCATTGATAAGATCCCCTCTCAGTCTTTTTTTTCCCAGACTGAAAAGTCCCTCAGCCTTTCTTCATAAAACAGATGTTCTAGTCCCCTAATCATCTCAGGATGGAATGCTAAACCCATTTAAAAATTAAAAAATAATTTAAAAAAAAAACCATCACAGATGCCTTTTAAAGCAGGGAGAAATCCATTCAGACAGTAGGGAAGGGAGAAGGATTTCTGCCCAGAGGAGCCACCCCACGTGTTGCCACATCTCTCCCACCAGCTCTGCAGCCGAGGGATGGAGCTGTGGACTCAGCAGGAGCGGAGGGGCAGGACCACTGAACCGGGGGCAGAGCCACTGGCAGGCACAGAATCATAGAATCTTCATGGTTGGAAAGGACCTTCGAGATCATCGAGTCCAACCATACACAAAAAAAAACCCCTACAATCTCTGCCACTAGAGCATGCCCTCAAGTGCCAAATCTAGACGTTTCTTAAATACCTCTAGGGATGGTGACTCAACCACCTACCTCCCTGGGCAGCCTGTTCCAGTGCCTGACCACTCTTTCAGGAAAGGAATTCTTCCTAATAGCTAATCTAAACCTCCCCTGCTGCAACTTCAGACCATTTCCTCTGGTCCTGTCATTATTCAGCTGGGAGAAGAGGCCAACACCCACCTCTCTGCAANTCCCTACTCCTGCTGGCCACATGTGATGATCAAGGCAATGCTTGCTGATGTCAAAGGAAGTCACGCTCACGGACTGAAAGCTGGACAATTAGTAGGGGCGTCATCCAGGAGAAAGAAATAAAATATTGTTTTCTCCCATGAGAAGCCACTGGTGTTTCTTGTTTGTGTTGAACTCGCTGTAAGTGCCTGCAGGGTCCATGCTTTGATTTACTGTGGATGATGGGCAGTACAGGCACAGACACGTTTAGGTATAATTATTATAGTAGCCAGGCTCATACACCAAGATTAGCAGCAAAAGCAACAACAGCTCAATAAGACAATGGAGAATTTTCCAACACAAAACCCTCCACCACGCACATCAAGGTCTGCTCTTGATTCTTTCAAGAAAAAGAAGAGTGAAATCAGGAGGTTTTTAAGATCGGTGATAGCATTTCAACTAATCCCATGGAACATCAATCCCACCCAAAAGTACTCTGTATTTTGCAGTTTTTATATGAAGTTAAGCAATAAACAAGCTAAGAACCGTGTGTTTCTCAAAGCACCACATGATGCATATTCTAGCCCAAGACCCAGCAAGTCCTGCCTTCATCTCAGCCCTCAAGTCCAAGCACTAAAGAGAATACGGTCCTCAGGGTTTAGACAACACACAGAGCAGAGGATGTCAATGGTTATCATCAACTCTCTGAATTGCACTTATAAAAAAAACCCCAACAACGCAGAAGCTGGAGGTCAGGGCAGATGCCAGAGCAGAGGTTCGAAGGGCTGCCCAGCGGGGTTCGCTCGGGTCCCTCTTCACAGCACTGCCATCTTTTGCATCCTGACAGTGCTAACGGTGCCCAAAACTTACTTGCCATCGGTATGCTCATCCAGATTTTAACATCACTAGTACAACTTCAGGGTATGATGCAATGCCTGTTACAATATCTACCATTTTTTATACTGGGACAAATCTGCACTTATCTAAATTAAATGAGAATTAGGACCGTTTTGGTTTAGATGCAAAAATTCTCATAGAAAACAAGCCAAGAGACACTACCAAGGTATAATTTATAACTGTTTAGGATATTCTCCTTATTTAAGTCTCTTAAACTAAGGACATAGGGATGCATGTGGAAGACAGGCTTTCCAGATTAGTTTATATTTTCATTCCTTTCATCATCTTACACGAGCAAAATATCTAAAAGTCTGGCCTGAATGCACGGTAGAAGAAAGCTGTCTGCACTAAAATTACAGACACCACAGTGTTCCCACTGTAAAAAAAACATTCAAAAAATATCAGACAGATCCAAATACCTCAATCCCAGTCAACATCTTCACTGTATATTAAGAAATCCTCTTGTATGCCACTAAATATAATAAACTGAAGCAACACTTTCTGGTTGAAAGGACCAGTTTTATTACACGGCCATGACCTGGACCAGCTTTCAACCAGCACTGATTAAATGCAGATTCTAACATTCTGCACCACACACCTTCCACGTGGTTAAATAAAAAAAAAAGTACCAAACACTTTCCATTTGTCGCTGTCACTTAACATAAAAATTTACCCGGATGCTGGATATATGAAGTGTCTCTGAGAATAGCTCGCTGGATCACATACACATAGAAAAGTCACTCAATGTGCATGGACTAAGTAGGGTTGAATTAATGAATGTACTGTTGCTTCACATATTGAATGTCTGTCGCTAAACCGATAATTTGCAAATGCAGAAGCAGGGACTGGGGGACAGACTGGCTGCAGCCACTGACGGCTCCCTCCACTGACCGCTGAAGAAGCTCATCTTGCTTGGCGCAGAGTGCCCAATCCGTGTTCCTGGGAATGACTCAGGACATGAGCAAAGAGGCAGTCAGCATGTGTCCACATTTGGGGTTTTATTACTGCCCTGATTTCCTCCCCAGGAACGCTGGGCTTGTGAAAGGCACAGCATGACATCCTAAGAGACTTACATTTTCTCTGCACTAACAGACACAGTCTGGGTGGCAGCAGAAAAAGCAAAAGCTTCCCTAGAGCGTACATCAGGATTACCAACAAGAAGGGAGGACTACTTCCGGACTGAAGCTTTGGCCCGTTGTCATCTATGGCAAAACTCCCACTGAAGTCAGCATAGCCAGGATTTCACCTCTGTCGCAGTGATTTTGACTCCCTGCCCGTTCTGCCTTGGGACTTCCAGCCAGCACAATAAGGATCTTAACAGTGCCAGCAGCTTTTGTGTTATGAACTGCAGGCAGAAGTCGCGAAAACCTTCACATAAGCAACAAAATACTCATCAGGCAGTTGAGAACTGTAAGGCACCGCCGAACTGTAAGGGATTCAAACCTGCATCCAGAAGTATGATGTTTCACATTGGCACCCCATGCTAAAACAAACCTCATCCCAACCAACTTTCTGTCCTTCACAAAAACCTGTCTGTAAATACAAGTGGCATGAGTGCAGCTGGCATGTGTCAGAAGCCATTTGAGGACTCAGCACAGAAATACATCTGTAGTGGAACAGCAGCTACAAACCGCTCCTAACAAGCAATGCGTAAACACCCTAACTCTCTCCTAATTGCTCACTCCATTGTGTTTGACAGAATCCATCAACCAGAGGACATCAGGTCACAACAGCGCACCTTGACGGTAGGAACTGTGACAACACAACCTGGTAGAATAGAAGGTCCTCGTGTCAGAAACGGAGCAAGCCAGCACTTAGGAAAAACGGGAGAGTTATACCCCATCACCATCCTACACACACAGGATAACAACACAGTAAAGTAACGCACAGCATCCTGCATACCATCGGCACACGGGTACAGAGCGCAGTCATTAAGATGCCAACGGATGCTATGCTAAAAATCAAGCTTAAATAAAAAAAGAAAAAGGAGGAAAAGTAAAGAAAAAGACAGCATGATTTGCTGCGCCAAGGCAACTACAGCGAACCTGCTGATTTTCTACAACACTAGCACCACCAAAGGATCAGGCAGAGGGATATCCATAGTTTCCAGCCCTGTACTACATTGGCTCCTACCTGGCTCTCTCAACAAGACTCCAGTGTTTTTTGGACACAAAGATCATGGCTGTTAGCTCTTTCTCAGCAGCACTTTCCAAAGGCAAGCTGGCTCCGGACGGATCGTTCCTTCTCTTCTCGCATCCACCACCAAGTCCTCTCCAAGCAATAAAAGTAACTTTTTGTTCAACTGGAGGATAAGCCCTCTGTATGTCAGCAGGAAGAAAAAACGACAGCCAAGAACTAGGCAGGCTATTTTGCCTCGTTCTGCTTTCCCAGCTAATGCTTATACCCCTGCACAACTGCTCCAGCCCAGGAATAAGCCCTCAGTGAAAAGCACACAGCCCAGGCACTGACTAGGAAACAGTGCAGCACTTCTGCTCTGCATTTCTCATAGCTCACCCTCTCCTGAGTTTTAATTCCTCTGCTCAGAACTCAAACCAGATTTCATAAAGCTAAGCATTTGCTAAATGAGAGCCAAGTTAAAATGCCTATGCCTGTGGAGAAGATGTATTTTTTTCTTTCTTTCTGATGGACAGAGATTGGTTAAGGATCCGCGAAGCCCTGATCAAATGATGCACCTCTCTAAGCCTGTCTGACAGAGCTGCGAAGGGAAAGCAAATGAGTAAGAAGGAACGTATTCATTTCATCGAGTCTCTTCCTTTTAACCAATCTTGATGCTTTAGTGCCTCTGCTGGGATGCCAGCGCTGACTTCCCTTTATGTCCCATTTACTTGCATTTATTTTAATTGGATCTGGGACTGAGGACACTCGGCAACCCTTAATCCTCCCAACAACAAAGCAAGTGCACGACGCCACCACAAACAATAACCAAAAAAAGAAAAAAAAAGGAAAAAGGCACCCACTGATGCGTTTCTCGGGGCAGCGCGGCTCTCTTCCTCCTGCAAATAATCCAGCGGGGTTCAAAAAGTGGGCAGGAGAGGCTGGATTATTCCCTTTAATAGCAGAAGTTAGAGCTGACAGAGCCACGTTTTAACCCATCCCCAGCCGGAGCAGGTTCCCTCCAAGCGCCTCCCCCTGCATGCACACCCCCCAGGTATGCACCAGCCCTTGCGCACACACACACACTCTTACACGACACGCACTTACACGGACACACGCTCCGAGTTTCGGCCGTCCCGGGGATGCTGAGGGCAGTCCCACAGCAGCGCGATAGGGATGGGGAACCCCCAACTCCGCCCCGCGGAGCCCGGCAAGGGCTCTGGGGGGACCACGGCGGCTCCCCCCGCTGCCTCCAGCGCCTCCCCCCCAGCTCCAACCAGCGCCCCGGTGCCTGTAAATAAGGGGGGCAATGCGAGCCCTCCCTTCTAAAAACATTTGGTGGGGAAAAAAAATACATGAATAGATAGACAGATAAAAACACGAACAGGCAGGTCCTCCGGTAACATCCCTCTCTCCCCAGCCCAAGCAGCTGCAGCCAGTCCCCGGGCTCAGCCAAGAGCAACTGCAGCTGAAGAGCAGCGACAGACACGCACACCCCCTCTTTCCCTCGCCCGCTCCCTGCGACAAAAAAAAAAAAAAAAAACNAGCGGAAAAAAAAGTAAAAGCAGTGAAGAAAAAAAATCTAAAAAATGAAAACACAGCTCTTGCCTGCGAGCTAAAGCCCGGTGCGAAGCAGGAGCGAGCCCAGAGCCGCTGCACCTTGCAGGGCAAAGCGTGAGAGCGACCGGCCGCCGGCGGGGAAGGAGCGCGGGGGGATGAAGGTGGGACGGAGCGGGGACAGCGCTCGGCTCCGCTTCCCGGCGGAGCGGGGCGGGAGGGAGCGGAGGGAGCCGCGGCGGAGCCCCGCGGCAGAAGTTTCCCCAAGTCGCCCCCCGGCGCCCCCGCGGTCGCCGCCCGAGTTTGCCCGGCGGAAAGTTTCTCCGCCATCCCCTCCGCGTCCCTCTCCCCAGCCCCCAAGGAGGGTACGCACCGGCCGGCTCAGCTCCGGGGGCTGC
>VWZL01004713.1:68641-130277 GCA_013396915.1 Stercorarius parasiticus
CGCGGCCCCGCCCGCCGCGGGGCTCTCACGGCGACGGGCTCGGGGGACTCGCCGAAACGCTCCCGAAAAGTGTCTTCCCACCTCCCACCAAGGGGACTCGGCCAAGGTCACCCGCTCCCGGAAAGGCGCCGGGTGTGTGTCCCCCTCCCCCGGGGACACGCCGTTCCTCTCCCGCGGCCGCGCCGCCGGAGGAAGGCGCTGGCCGGGCGGGCAGAGCCGGCTCTGTGCTCACCGGCTGCCTCCCCCGTCCCCGTCCGGCTCTGCACGGCTTTGCCTGCACCCTGGGGGCGGCTGGGGCAGCTGGGTAACCCCCCCGCCGGCGGACCCCCCCGGACGGGCGCTCTCTGAGCACCGGGGCAGACTCCGGGGTACCAGCGCGACTGCGGCTTGCCCCTAGGCACAGTTATGGTGCTGAGCCTTAGGGCTGTGACACACAGGCTGTGACGCTCTGCTGCGACAGCTACACCTGTCCAGAGAGCTGCTCCCTTTGGTTTTGCTAGCGAGGAAATATATTTAGTGCCTTCTGTGCCTTTGAATTGATGTTCAAGTTCCAATTCTGCCTATTTTAATAGGATGTTGTGATAAGGCAGCTGTTTCATCATCCATTCATTTCCTACCGGTTAAGCCCAGGCCNTCTCTTTTTTTTTTTTTTTAAACAGTGGCTACCTTCAGCTATTCC
This sequence comes from Stercorarius parasiticus, assembly GCA_013396915.1. Taxonomy (NCBI): domain Eukaryota; kingdom Metazoa; phylum Chordata; class Aves; order Charadriiformes; family Stercorariidae; genus Stercorarius; species Stercorarius parasiticus. The sequence goes on from VWZL01004713.1 coordinate 69,321, forward strand.
CTCCTCTGCAAGAGCTTTGAAGTACTGTTAATTCTGTTTGTTTTCTAGTCTGCTGCTCTTTCCCTTTGTCCATGCCTCCCGCTTGGCTGCAGGTCACGACTGCTAAACCAAAGTACAGGTAAGGAGGTCCCCATGAGGACCGGCAGCGTAGCGCCCTTCACAGATTCCATAAAACATGCACATGCCCCAGTCAATCTGCTGCTGTAATTTAGTGTGAAGGTGAAAAAACAAGGGAGCAAACAAAACCAACCACCAACTCCACGCTAATCACAGGGACCAGGGTAATAATCACAAAGCAGGAGGGCACGGTCTGCGCTGTGAAAAATGAGAAGGAAAGTAAATACGAAAACTGCTTGTAAAATGTACCAGCTGAAATTAAAAGTTCTGCAATGGAAGCGTGTAACAAATACTGGCTTTGTCTAAAATCTACAACAGAGTTAATGATTTTAGACCCACCACCTGGTTGCATTGGTCATGGAAGGTGATCTTGTGCAAGTCACCTTTTCTAGCAGGTTATTATCGATTGCACTAAAAAACGATCTAGAAGTGAGAAGAAAAGATCAGAGACTCACTGTGTCACTCACTAAATAAACACAGCGTGGAGATGTCCTGTTCCAAAAAAGCTCATAATCCTCATCGACAAGACAAATTTAGAGTGGGAGGAAAATGTATTATGCTGCAGATGGTACTGAGAAAGAAACCGATTTGCCCAAGGTCATGCAGGAAGTCTGTGGCAGAGCCAAGAACTAAACACAACTCTCCTGAAACCCAGTCTAAAAATAGTGCTTGATAATTGCACATGAACTCCAGAAAACACACATTACACAGATAATCATCTTTTGACCAGTATTTTGGAGGTACTGGGCTTCATTTCATTGTAATTTTCAACTGCACTGATAACTGAACGGTCACTTTCTAAATTTAAACCACATTATTTGGAAGTCCTCTATCCAGAAATTCATATTGTGGAACAAAAGGCACTAACAGAGAGCATCTGGGCCAACGCAGATGCTTTGAGTGTGTCTGCTTCTGCTGCCCCCTTCCTAAGGGGAACCAGAAGGGTGTCCAAACATGCACCTTTGCCTTGGGAGGGGGAGATCCTGCTCCTCATAGTGTTTTCCTGAGGCTCCGAGGGGGCGCGTTGTGCATACCCACACTCTGCCTGGTACCAGTATCCCACATTTAATTCCATATTCCACCATCCCCTGTTTAGCCCTGGAATACAGCTTTCATTTTCTCTTAAGGCAAACCTCTCTCACGTCTCAGAGGGTGCCTTCCCTCTGTCCTCTCCCTATTCCAGCTCCCTCTTACTTGTTTTCCTAACCCATGCAGAGGCGTTCCTTGCGACGCAAAACCCACATACCCGGAAAACAAGGCTAACATCATGTTGCACCCTTCAGGCACCCTTACTTGTCACTTAGGAAAGCTATTTACACATACATTTAGGGAATGTTACAATGTATAAATGCTAATGAGTATTAGTAGTAGTTGTTAATGCGTTTCTCCTTATTAATCAATCCTACCAGCATGGTAATGATTCCTGTTGTTCTTCTGGAGCTTCCTCCAGCAGGGAGTGAGCTCTGTTGATTAGCAAGACCATTTTGCATGTATATAACGTTTTTGTTCATCTGTAACAATCTCATTATCATGTTTTTCGTTTTGTTTTTGTTTTTCTCAAGGAGGTGAGCAGTTCCCAACTTATGCTTAAGGAATAACTAGGGCAGAAGGAATCACGTTGTCTCCCATACGACCATTTTACAGTCATGTATCTGCCAGGTTCAGCAGAACTTACACTGCTGTGAAAGAGGGTCGGGAGCAGGATGTCTGAGATGCCCCAAATCTGGTACCAAGTCAGGGATAGCCAGGAGCAAAGGTCCTAGCTTCACACCTCAGAATAGTTTGCTATTTTGCAGCAGGACTTTAAAGGTAAAAAGCTTCAAATGGCTGTTGGAAAGACAGTAATGTAACCATCGTGTATCATTAATAATGTTATCGTGCTCTGCAGATACAGACCGGGAAACAGCTTTTAGGTTCCCGCATCCTGAGTAGCGAGGAGAATTTCTCCCCATTTTCCTGCCAAGATGATCAGATTCAAGAAGATGTGAGTAAACCACTGCAACGACAGAGTACTTTGCTTTCTCCTAACTCACTAATTTACATTGAAATGATCATAAATAATTCAGCTAGTATAAATAAAAATAAATCTAAGCAGAAAGAAAAGGTTTTCCCAAAGATTCAAGGTTCAGAAGACAGGAAGGCAGGTTTTAGACCTGATGTTAACTGAACCAGCAGTGAGCTATTGAAGCTGAATCTCAGCATACTATCATAAATTATGAAACATTGACATTTCACTTTGAATTAATGCAAAGGGCTATTTATACACTGTTTTAGAGACAGTTGCCTGGGCAAATTAATATACTGTTTCCTCCACCAGGCCAAGTGCTAGCAACACTGCTATTTTTCGAAGTATCAAACTATTTGCATATTGAAAATGTTTTAATACGATCTGTCCCCCAGGGCTGCTGTGCGAGTTATTTGAAAAGGTAATCAGTCATAATTCACTGGCTCCTTGATCCAAAATCTAACTTGATTCAAAGTCGTACTGCTGATTTTCAGTGTGAGAAGTTGCTTGTTACCTGAGCATTGCTTTCTGTTTGTGGGGCCACAGGCCACCAACATGGGAAATGCTGTTCAATGGGCTACAGTTGCCTTTCTGGGCTTGGTACCAATAACAGGTCTGGAGAGCAGAGAGCAGTGGAAAAACTAGGCATGAGCACATAACAAAAATATTCACTATACTTTGCCTGAAATCTGATCTTTGGATGTCACTACGTATCAAAACATCAGTTTATTGCTCATATGTATTGGCAATGCTTTTGTCTTTTTTTTAAAGGGGGAAGATTATAACACTCCAAAATTACTTTTTGTGAGACTGCTTTTTAGAGATCAGTATTTTAGGTGCCATTTCAGAAAAGTGTTGGTTAAGAATATGCTTAAATACTGAATGGTTAGACTTAAAAACAATGCTTAGGTGCTTCACTAAACTGGGTTTTAAAATCATTAAAAGAATTATTTGAACTGTCATCCAAATTTTATGAAAATCGCCAATCGCTTAGCAAATTCCATGGGTTTGGGATCCATCAGTATGAAAAAGACAGCCTGGTATCTCCTGCTCAGAGCCTTTTCTTCTTCTCAGAGATAAAATCTCCCAAATCAGAAGTGCCTCAAGACTGATGTGATCAAATCCGCAGCTGAGCAACACAGTCCCATATCCCGCAGGTGGGTTTCTCTCTGACTATCTGATTCCCTGTAGAGATGCAGCCTCCTGGTCTTACCAAGGACTTCTCTACAAATTTCTTGCAGCTTTTTTCGTCTCCTCTCACTTCTCGTGGCAGCGGGTAACGCTAGCGCGGTGTTAAGCAAGTTACAAGGAGTGACAGCGCCCACAGACTTCTCTAGAAACGTGATGTGGCAGCACAAGACAGCTCAATGGTGACGACACCAGGGATTTGCTTCGAGGCCATTCTTAGCGTTTCCTCAAAGAGCGATTCCTGCAGAAATGTTATTGAAGGGCGTTGCGTGGCGCTGCTCCGCAGGAGGGTCAGCAGCAGAGGGGTCTGCAGCCTGCAGGTACTCCCACAGGAATAATGAAAGGGCTAGGTACGACACATAGCATATCAACAAGAAAGATCTCTTCTTAATGCGGAAAACATTGCGTTAGGGCTTTACTGCATCTCTGCATCTCATTTAGAGACTGCAATGAGATCACACATCAAAAAATCCATTTTGACAATGCATATTGAAGTGTTTCGCTTGTATTACGCCGGATTATGCCTTGTGGCACAAAACTATCAGCATTTCTAGCAGCCAAACATCAGAGGTTTGACTTAAACTCGTAGAGTCATCCTGCACAGAAAGGTAACGTTCAAGCTGGTGTGTCTGCAAATTCCACCATTCCATGGAATCATCGGATCATAGAAGTGCCTAGGTTGGAAGGGACCTTTAAGATCATCGAGTCCAACCATCAACCTAACACTGAAAAAAACCATCACTAAACCATGTCCCTCAGCATCACATTAAATGTGATTTTAAAAGCCTGGAGGCTTTTAAATACCTCCAGGGGTGGTGATTCCACCACTTCCCTGGGCAGCCTGTTCCGATGTTTGATAACCCTTTCAGTGTACAAATTTGCCCTAATATCCAGCCTAAACCTCCCCTGGCCCAACTTGAGGCCATTTCCTCTTGTCCTATCACCTGTTACCTGGGAGAAGAGACCAGCCCCCACTTTGTTACAACCTCCTTTCAGGGAGCTGTAGAGAGCAATAAGGATGAGGATTTGAAGGATACGGTAATATTTGTGAAGGACTGGGTCAGCTTTGACAATTTACCTTTGATTATTTAAGTTCACTTTTCATTTTGCTCTGTTTCTCTCCTCACAGCTGTAGCCCGGTCTCTTTTGAGCCCAGCTGCACATAGCGCTGACTCCAGGAGGAGCAGATCAAATCCACAGGGTCCCTTCACAGGGAACAGACCTGCCAGTCAAAGAGGGCTGTGGTGTCATCGGTGAGCGGAAGGCAAATGGCGGGAGGTGATGCTGGAACGCTTACCCTCCGTCAGGGTAATAAGCTCCATTTGATGGCTTGATCTAACACATCAAATCCCGCTTACAGAAAATTGAGAGCAGGGTTTTGTGGCTTCTTTTTTTTTACTATTATTATTTTATTTCATTGAAACAGATCTGAGAGAGGAAGGAAGTGCTGTGCAGAGCCAGAAGTTTCCCATTCGTCTCACAACTCTGCCAGTGAGTTTCTAGGTAGCTTTTGACCTCTACCTTAACCTCCTCGAGTTTGATTTCCCATTTTGAAAAAATAAAGAGAGAGTCACTGGGGATCATAAGACAAGAAAAGAGTATCTTTTTGTGAATTTACTGGTTGAATTGTAGTTTGATTCCCTATTGTGCTATCTGTATCTTGTGAGACTGTAGAAAAATCACGGGTTATCTCTGTGGTGTAATTTTTCTGTCTGTGATACAAAACCAGAAACACTTTTGGTCTGTCTCCTGTTTTTAGACAAATAAACATTCCTATTGTTCTGCATTTTACCGTGATTTGCCTTCTAGAGGTCTGACTTCAACTGCGATAAATAGTTTTGAGATTTCTTCTTGGAGCACTCTGAGGTCAGTGGAAAGATGCTGCGAAAGAAGCACATCAGGCTAGTTAATACACAAGAAAGAATAAAATGAAAGCAACTTGATCGTATAAAAATTGTGAAAGGTCCTGAAGCCAGACAGTAGAAAGCCCTAAGGATTGAGGATACCGTGCAGCATAAGGGAAAGACTCATCTTACCCACAATAGTTTTGCATGCCTTTTTCTGTTCATCGTACCAAAACCCAACTCCAGCAAACATTTAAACGTGTGCTTAACTCGATAGACATGAGTGGCTTTTTGACTTCAGTTTTAATGCATATTTAAGCTTAGGCATGGCTGTTTGTGGGGTGGGGATTTAGTATGGGATTCCCTGGTCCTTTACACACATGATTTCATTAGGTGTTGTCTGTTTCTGTAGCACTGCCTCAGGGCATGAGCCAAGCCCAGCTGAAGTCAGGGGGAACTTCTACAGATTTTGATGGCAGTTGGACTGGACTCTTTATAGGAAATAAAAACAGATTTTGTGGAACATAAAAGCCAAAAAAAAAATCCTCCTAAATTTGTGGGGATGAAATGCTCATTTCCTGTTTTAGGACTAGAGACTTTATAAATCAAGTTTCTAACCAGAGCAAAATTTTACCAGCTGTACTATAAGCCGCTGAAAACAAGGGGAAAGTATAACATACTCTTAGGAAACCCTGAGCTTTCACTGAGCAGAAGGCATTGCTTGGCTGCACATAACAGTTCAGCAGGAGGTAACGATCATGTTTATTTGGGTTCACAGGTTCTTTTGCTGTTGTATGCTTTCATGGTACCTGGTTTAAAAAAAAACATCTATAGAGAATATATTTACAAATGCCAGCTTATCTGTGGTTTCATGCCATAACTGTCATCTCACATGAGGTGAGATGACTTTCAGTTGCCATGCCAAGCCATCCTAGCTTAACTTGTATCACAGCTCCAGTTTCTTCTGCTGTTGGCATCAGCTCGTAATAGAGTTACAGGATTAAAAACTTGTAATTCCTGAAAGCCTTCTTGGTAATGAGAAGAGTTTGAGACGTGAATTTGAGGCCTGTGTGATTGCATTGTTTTTCTCCGTCTTTTGGTGGCCACATTAATGGCAGGTGCATTTCGTACTTCAAGTGTTGGCTTTGCATGGTGCCCTCTGCCCTCTGCTTCCAGCTGAATCATTCCCTAACCACAATCCCGGGTGCTTGCACTTGGTGAGATAATGAATAGAAGTGGTCGAAAGCAAGGAGAAAAGAGCAGATGAAATAGAGAGGAAAAAGGGCAAAAAATTGCTATCCATTGGTCAGATAGGAATATCTAATATGCCAGTGGTGGATGACTTCAGTAAAGACAGGTAAGAATAGTCAACTGTCTAATAGGACATAAAGAGGAAACTAGAGACCATAAAGGATGAAAGAACAGCTGAAATGAAAGGATAAAATGTGATAAAAGTCAATCAAGACAAGTATAGCATTGTCAGCTTGGAGTGTCTTTGTGTATTGAGTGCTGGTACCTGCTGAGTGCCTGCTGCCTCACAGCTCCTCAAAGTGCCAATGGACCTGAGAAGTCAGAAGGTCCAGCTTTGGAAGGCCTCTAATTTTTTAGTGATACCCCTTTTCCAGTTTCCTGGAGATAACTGCAAAGGTTACTGTTGCTACCAATTACTTAGCCAGAAGGTTAGTCGCTGTCTGGGAGCTAGAGGAAGATCCAAAGGAAGAACAAGGGCTGAAGATGTTAAAAATGCCTAATTACAGGTGCTGCAAGTTTTGGAGGGCAATTTGCAACAACTAGGAAGGGACCTCATTAAATGTTGGCCGTTCAATACCCGCTAAAAATCAGGAAGCTCTATCACTTCCTTCCATCTGGGAAACTGAATCATAGTTGCAACTCTTATCCTGGGGCCACAAGGGCAGAAATGGATTCTCTGGTTTCTATTAAGATGCAAATTGAGATCTTTTCCACTTTAGAGAAGTGATGGTATCTCTTTGTAGAACGAATTCATTGGTATCTAGTAAGTCTGTTTCGATCTTTTTCTTCTTTCTTGCAACATATTTTTATAAGCCTTACAGGAGTTTAATATCTGTGAGATGCCTATCCTTCAAAACAGAGATTCAAAAGTTTTGGGAGCAGCCTGACTGACAGAGGCAGTCATACGCAGTGCGGCTGAACAAAATGTTTCCTCAGCAAATCAAGCTGCAAACCCAGCTTGGAAGGAGCGCTGCATTGAGATCTGAACTGGGGAGGCTCTCAGTGGGTTTGACATTTGTGATTTACACCTTATAAAAATGGGAGCCTTGACTGAAGTAATTTTGCTTGCAGTCCTAAGTCAGTGGTGAAATTGCTGTGATCTTCAGTGAGATCGAGTTTTTGTCTCTTCATTCCTGTAGAAAAGAACTTCCTATCTGTCAAGGTTTTGTCTGGGATGGGATTGACTTGCTTGCTAGCAGCTGGTGTAGTGCTATGTTTTGGACTTGGGATGGGAAACAGTGTTGATAGCACACTGGTGGTTTTGGTTGTTGCTAAGCTCCCAAGGCCTTTTCTCCTCCTCACCCCACCCCACCAGCGAGTAGGCTTGGGGTGCACAAGAAGTTCAGAGGAGACACAGCCAGGACAGCTGACCCCAACTGACCAAAGGGACATTCCATGCCATGTGACGTCATGCTCAGTATATAAAGCTGGGAGGAGAAGAAGGAAGTGGGGAACATTCTGAGTGATGGCATTTGTCTTCCCAAGTAACCATTACATGTGATGGAGCCCTGCTTTCCTGGAGATGGCTGAACATCTGCCCGCTGATGGGAAGCAGTGAATAAATTCTTTTGTTTTGCTTTGCTTGTGTGTGCAGCTTTTGCTCTACCTGTTAAACTGTCTATCTCAATCCATGAATTTTTCTCACTTTTACTTTTCCGATTCTCTCCGCCATCGCAACTCGGGGGAGTAAGTGAGTGGCTGCGTGGTCCTAGTTGCTGTCTGGGGTTAAACCATAACACTACCACAGAACACCTGGCAAAACCTATATTAAAAGCAATGTTACAGAGGCCTTTTTCCCTTTGCCCACACATGCCTCACCCAGTCATCCCTCTAGAGACAACACAAACCAAGGCTCTGCCATCCCACCCAATAGAGATCCCACCCTCTTTCCTCACCAGCACCTTTTCAGAAGGAAAGGTGCTTTGTTCTGAGTAGGTTGTGTAATGAGATTATGGATGGAAGAGGTAGCAATCCATGGGAAAGGCACCCCCTGAAAGTAACACCAGCTTCTGCATTATATTTAGCAGGCTACTGTACAAAATATCCCAGTAATCTCAATTAAAGAGCATGTTTTAATGCAAAAGCAATCCTATTCCTATTAGCAACATTTCAAGCCTTTTTAATGTCTTTGTTACACTCTGCTGTTTCTCCATATATTCCACAGGGCTTCTGGAGCCATCAGGGTGTGTGACACGCATACAATACGGTTGTCAAGCTACTCTTATTTCATGTATGTCAATTAGCTGCTGGGATTAACCACACTAGAGAGAAGCAGCAAGGACAAACTGAGAGAACCAGCTAAAGGCAAGCTTAGGACAACAGGAGAGGAGAGAGAGAGGAGTGGAGATTTAAGACACACATTTAGGAGATAGCTGGAGGAAATGAGAAAAGAAAGAGCTTGAGGAACACAGACTGGGGCTGCCTGGGGAAGGATGCTTCTGTGAGAGACACATTAAAAGGCTAAAACAAAGTAAAACCTGAGAGGAATGGTTGAGGCACTTGAGGCATGGTCTGGAAGAGGAAAGCCCAGCAGGTGGTTAGGAAAGCTGGAGGCTATTTGCGGAGATGTGTGCATCCTAAAGACTGGCAATATGATGTTGTGAAACAGTGAAGACCCAACAGATTTTACCAGAGTCCCAAGGCAAAAGCTGAGGCTGTGACCCTCTAGATTGCAGGATTCATCATACTGTTAGAGTCCTTTTCACCACCTGAAAACCAGGAGCTTATTGCGATTTCATCTGCTACCAGAAGGGCTTGAACATAGCAAGGAAAACTCCTGAACTAAACTAATACAAAGTTAAAAAAAATAAAAATCTATATATTCGTTTTAACAAGCATAAATTTCATGGGAGAATTCCTGGACTGGTCTTCATTGGAGATCAATCATTTGATCAAGCGAAGTGCCACGCTTCACTTGTGCATTGAAGCAAGAACAGGGGAGTTTCTAGACTGGACCCAACCAGACACCAGTGGGGTTCAGCAGCCTGGCTCTGAGTGTGTCCTGCCTCCCGATGTTTTGCAGAGAGAGTCAAAAAACGCCCTAACAGATAATGGGGGAATAACTTGCAGACAGAAAGTTTCTTCTGGATAACTCCAGACAGTCATTGATTGGCTTCTGCCCTGAGGCATTACAGTTTATATCCCTAATATCTTTTTATATTGCCTAATAAAACTGTTGGCTGTTGCCATTACATGGGTAATGGACATTTATATAAAACTCTTTATGAGCTGTAGACGGAGATCATCCTTTTCACCACACACATGGAGCCACCTCTGGAGTAAAATGCAGTAGCTGTTTAATAGCCTGGCACTATTAATAAACCCCAGTTACATCGAAGAGGAAGAACAACTCCTCATCAAGTCAAGACAGAATGAGAAATTCAGAAAAACATATTTTCCTTCTCCCAGAAGAGGTTAGAGCAACACAGGGCCTTTCTCTGCTTCCTGGAAGTCATTAACTCCAGGCAGTTTGGGTTTCTGTTGTATATTGCCTTTAGAAAGAGAGAAAACCATGGCATTTCAAGTCTACCATGGAGTAGTTCCTCTCCAAGGGTCATCTGCTGCAGTTTGAGGGGGACAGCAAATTCCAGAATCCTCTGAATTAATCCAAACATGTTTCTTCAGTGAGATTTGATGCAGAAAAACAAGTCCTGCTTGGGCATATTTGACTTTAGTCATTTATTATTTTGGACTCTTCATCACTTGAAATCATTTTCTGTGGGTTTTGGTTTTCTTTTAATTCTAATTTTGCAAGTCACAAGAAATTACTCCTCTAGGAATGAAGAAAAGTCATTGTTGAAACTAGCAGTGATAACTGATTGCCATTTCTCTTCACAGAACCATTGTTCAAAAGACAGAGTGAAATATAACTACAGAAACTATGAAGTCCTTGGTCTTGATAAGGAAAAGGACTGTCTGAAAGAGATGTAAATAGCTAAAACGTAAAAAAAAACCCAAAAGCAATTCAGGCAATATTTGCAGAGAGTCTGCATAACACTTCAAGACTACGAGAAGAGAACAATTTCTATTTTGTTTGTTTTACACAGTATGTAATGTTTGGTGCAAAAATCTATTTCGAAAAGAAATTGATTTTTTTTCCTCTCATTGCTTTTGTATACTTAACAGTATCCAGCACTCACGTAAAGATATCTATCTTCAAAAGATGAGAATTAGTTAAAAGCAAATTAAAAAATAATCTTCATAACCTCCCAAGGATAAATATTTCCTTGCTGTGGTATTTGGGGAAACCGAGAACAGAGCTTAAGTGGACTGATGAGGGCTTCCCGTACCTGAGCCTGCGTTAGAACACTGGAGTCCTTGCCTCACGGGTTTTCCCCCTAAAAAGGTGGAGGGGGGTTGTACCCATGCCATTAAGTTCCCCGTCTTTGTTAAATGCATGCCATCATCATAACATATCTTAACCATTTGAGTTAATTGGATATAAAACATTAACTTCTGCAGAGGTATTAAAGCTTCACCAAAGAGCACTCACAGATATTACAGAGTAACAGCAAAATTAACATGGAATCAATTTAGTCTTTCAGTTTAAACGCCTTCAGCAAAGGATTAAGATTTTCCCATCACCACTCAAGCACTTCCTTACATACTCCCTGCTTATCGTGCTCCCCTTACTTATTGTGATAGTTAGCTTTTTAACATAAAAACAATGCTGGGAATCTTTACTTTGGTTCCTGATAGTTTGTTTCATCATTCAATTCAAAAAAGAAAGTGCTAGTGTTTTTACCAATGCATTGCTTATATTTTTTCTCTAGATATTACCTATAATATCCAGATGACTTAATGTTTGTGAAGCTTTCTCCCCTCCAGGGCAAAGGCTGAAAATAAATGCTGATATGAGAAGGATTATGGGACAGGGAAGCAGTGTTCATTAATATATCCCAATCAAGCCTGATGAGAAAGCCTTGCATATCTATGCTGTGGATTAGCAATGAAACAGGATAAAACAGCTATTTTTCCTGCTGGTAGGACTCATAGGGCTCAAAAAGCTGAGGACATTTTGGCTTGTAGCAAATTAGCTGCTCTCCTCTCGCAGTGCACCAGATTAAAGGAAGTTTTCTACTGTCAGATTAGGAGAGCCAGTGTAGGTGGAGGTGAACAGCAAATGTAGCCATCAACATGTTTCAGAGAGGCAGTCAACACGAGCTCGGTGTGTGCACCCATGCCCCTTTAGATACCAGAACATGCATTTTTTTTTCATTTTTGCAGGTGACATTTCATGGGATGCACTGATCCAATTCCCTGGACCCCTTTAATTAACCCACTGCTTGGTCTCTTTTTTTAAGCAGTACTGCTTGTGTGGTGAGTATGTGATGTGGGAGGAAGTTACATCTGCTTGGAGTCTCTTTGTAGTGGGAAGAGAGGAAAATGAACCAGCTGAAGTGAGCATCAGATACCAGAGTGCTTTGAGATCAAAGGCAAGAGCACTCTGGGTTCAGAGGGAATCAGAGTACATACTAAAGCCTGGTCTTGAAGAGCTATAACAAGACCCTTTTGCTGTATCTTTTTCCTGGGAGACTTTTAGATTAAATTAGCATAGAAGGTAGTGTGTAGTGTGCAGACTGGGAGCACTGGGATATCAAGTGTATCAGGGAGAGCCAGAGACTGGATTGTGACGAATAATGGGGAAGGTTCAGTCAGGAGTGTAGTCCTGCATAGCACAAAAGAGGAGATGGAAGGGCGTCATGGCACGAAGAATGGGAGAGGGAATGGATGCAGAAAGGCTGAAGCCCATCTCAAGGAGAAAGCCACCATATAGAAGAGGAAATAGGTTTAATTAGTGCTTGGACAGGCATCCTAATGGAGAACATGGACATCATTTACACATACAGGTATTTACTGAAATTCGGACACCTTAATTTTCAACTGAATTTGATCCCTCACATCTCTGAACTTGGAGCAGGTGCACAAGCTTGTTAAATCAAGAGGGAGGGTCTTTTCACCTTCCAGAAAAGGAAGTTTACTTGGTGGGTGGTCAAAGCTGGTGGCTCTCAGTGATAGGGCAAATAATACATATTTCTGAACCTCACATTGTCTCAGCTGCAGAGGGAGTGACAAAAGTGGCTCCGTGATGTGGCTGTGGCAGTTCGCTCTGGTTGGAAAGATACCTTTGGCAGCTGGGAAGAGGCCTGGAGTTTGGACTCTGGCTGCAGAAGAAGTGCAAGAAGTGGGGAAACAGATTTGATGGAGACCTTACATCAGAGCTGGGAGTGTTTGGGCTGTCCTGTTTCACAAAATTGCGCTTTTAAAAGAAAAAATAGTTGTATAACAGCTTGAGTCTTCTTTCAAGAAGAGTCCATGGTGGTGGTGTCCAGTCTTGAGGCTGGTAGGTAGGCCCGCCATATGGTTTATCTTTTAGTATGATACTGCACATTGTTAATGCTGTCATTGACCAGGGGCTGTGAGGCACCTGAAGAGCGCTGGTGCACAAAGCTGGGGCTGCCTCCAAGCTACAGGGCAAGCTTGATGTAGTGTGGGCTGCTACCAAGGGTCTTCTGGTCTTTTTCTTGGGCTGTGCTTGTAAACATTGTTGAAGCAAGAGTGGGGTGATCTGTATATGGATGCTTCTTTCCCGTTTCTCCCTCATCAGGTGCTGTCTCAAGCTGCACATCTCTCACAAAGCCAAATGTACTTCTTTGGCAGCGGTGCTGACACCAATGTGTGGTACTCACATTTCCCCATGGCATCATCAGCCTTTGGTCCGGTGCTGGGCTGCAGCACGTGGTGTCCCTCCCTCAGTGCTGGCTGGTGAGGTCAGCTGGAGAAGTAGGGCTCTGTCAGGCTGGGCTGTCTCTAGGCTATTAAATTCTTCTTTTAATCTTATAAACCTGGGAGGCTGCTGCCAAGTTGTCTGTTGGCCTTTGGTTCATGCTAACATCTGATCCGTGGCTGAGTGATGTCAGGGACTCTCTGACAAGTTAGCAGTGTAAAGGACTGAGTTCCAGCACTTGGGAACATTCCTGGCGCTGTTTGTAAGCAGAAGTGTATATAAGTTTATAAGCATATGTGTAAGCATACTCTCTAACTACTGTTTCCCCACAAACTCTGTCATTTTTCAATGATTCTTCATTTATTCAATCCAGATAGAAGCTGGTTCCTTTGATTTACATTTTTTACACTCTTTCCTGCTCCTGCATATTTTAAATCTGGAAAGAGTGTTTGTGATCTTCCAGTCTGATTGCCCACGTAACACTGCATTTCCCCATCAGTCGACAAAAGTGATAGTTAAATGGTTAAGGCGTTCCCCTTATAAGCAAACAACCTGTTCTTTTGGCGCTTTTTGGTGCACTTGGAAATGTTCACTGATAGATTTAAAGTAGCAGGATACCACTTTGAATGCAAGTATACCAGCTTTTAGCCTGCTTTCATTCTGAAACAGGGCTTCTGTGCTCATATTCTCTGTGCATCTATCTGTCACTCTCTTCCCCAGGGTTTTTTTGGCTTGTGCAATTTGAATCACATTTAGCGATGGTCCCAAGGAGATTATTTTTTGACAAGTTCTAATATAACAGAGGGTGGATTGATGAGAGAGACACTGTTAATATCCCTGGAATAAGGGCCACAACACGAACTCAAGTGTTATTAAGGCATCAGAGAGTACAACCGCAAGGAATAGATCCATAGGAGACCAGGCTTCCCCAGTTACACTGCCTCCTGATAAGCAAGTTGAGTGTTTTGTCCATATTTACCAACCTGACCATAATAGGGGGCTCCTGGATTTTCTCCGGTCGTATTTTCAAATTCACTCCCCACAGGAGTCCTGGATGAGTGGGATTCCTGCTTTTCCCACTCCTATGCAAATCTGAAGATATTCCTGGATCTGATCCCAACGGGCCTTCTTCTTTGAAAAATGAGTATGTTCTGAATATAGAACTAGCATCAATAGGCCAGGAAAGCTCAAAACTTTGTTTTCCATGTGAATGAGTAAGAAACTTTCAGCAATTTTCAGCTTCAATGTCTATTCTGTTTATGGATCACAGCAGAGGGAAAAAAAATGAAAGTTATAGAAATATTTTTGGAGTTCAATTAGAAATGGAAAAGATGTTCCAGAAATCACCTCTGTATCACTCACGGTCTCTGGTGTTGGCACACTGAGCCTCGGGACTTGCTGCTGGGTTTTTGAACAAAGGCTGTAAACTGGAAAAATAAACCAGGTTGCAGCTCCAATTCTGCGATGTCTATGCACTGAACTGGATCCTAGCAAGATGGAACAGTCTTCTCCTGTACCAAGTGGCAGAATATGAAGCAGCTGGTAGCAACAAAAAAAAAAAAAAGCATGGAAAAAAAAGAAAAAAAAAGAGAAGAAATTAGAAAAACCTCATGCAAACACTAGTGAATCATTCCCACAGGCTTTGTGCTTGCCCAGTATGCTTCCTGAGTGCCAAGACTAAGGAAAATCATACCACTTCATTAAGGTAAGCTGTTTTCCAAAGGCAAGCCTGGCATCTGCACGCTCTGTCTGAGGGAGGACATTGCAGCCTTAAGCCACCATGAAGATGCCCAGATGATGGCATGAGTCTTTTGGATGAGCAGCACTGCCAGAGTGATAGCAGAGTTTGCTGTCCTTCCCAGCCCCACTCTGCTGACAAGTGACCTACCCTTAGATGAACCCTGCTGTGGTCACCCTGCTGTTAGGCTGACAAGAGAGCCCCAGCACACAGGAGAGCCTTGTGCCACAGATCTGCTTTCTCACTGTGTATGTGCGCAATACACGCTATGCACGTTCATCCAGATAATGCTTCACTTCAAGCACAAAGCTCATAGGTGGCACACAGAGTGGCACTTGTGGGCTTTTGAGAGCTATTTCACCTGTTTTGGGGCTGCAAAAAAAAAAAAAGGATTCATCTGATGCAGCAAATAGGGTGGGCTGTCTTGTAGTGGGGTTGCTGTGGGAGGTACAGGCAATGATGCTGTAAACCAGCTGCCCAGGAGAAGGAAAACCAAGTCAGAAGAGAACCTAGACTGAATTTTTGGCAGTTCCCTTAGTGGAAGTTATCTTGAATGGGAAGTGACAGAAGTTCATCATCTGACCAGTGGTAAGATCAGGATCGCGTGCAAAGAAAACCCTCATTCTCACAGGTGCTGTCTCTGAGAGCACTGAATTGGGTACAAGCACCAAAAGCACACATGATGAGAGCTTTAAAAGGCGTTCTGTGGGTCAGCTCAGATGGGGACAGTTAACGCTTATCAGGGGGTCACAATGGGTGGGTCATATCACCACTCTTTGGAGTCTGTTCATATTAGTTGATTGCTCCAGCTGCTTTGTGTAAGCAGTGATGCAAAGCTGGGTTAAGCATCGTCTCCGAAAGACAAAGGCATCACGGCTGATTAAAAAGGATGCATCTGTGCTGTGTTTAAGAAACATTTCTGCTGCCTGTATGCAATGGTGATTGCAGTAGGGTTCAAATATGACAAGATTCCCCACACAAAATAAGTGCTGCGAAAATTAAGTTCAGATTTTGAGGCAGACATTGTCAACAAACGCTACTGCAGACACCAGAAATAAGCCCTAATGAAGATTGCTGATACACTAAAATGAGTATACAGTAAAAGAAATAGCCTTCTTTTTGATACCACTGCAGTTTGCTGGTAAATAAGTTCTCAGTTTCTGGAAATCAGCATCTAATTATCCTGAAAAATCATGATTCTTTAAGAGTATAAATATCTTTAAACAGCAATTAAAAAATAATTAGAACTCAAAAGCAATCAACAGTTTTGAGAAACAGAGAGTCATCCTAGCTGGTAGATTACATGCTGCAAATTGAGGAAAAATTTGTGTTTCAGATTTTGTGACAGTTTTTTTAGTACCAATTTGGTCTACTGCTATGGATTGCCTCTTCAGTGCCTGCCTCTTGATCGTGTTGAAGTGACCCACGCCAGCCGAAGGGCTCTTGGTGCACCCCTGATCTCTGCAGCATGGTGGGAAATGCCACCTGGTTTCTGGGATTTACGCTGGTATTTTGGGTTGCAGCCACTCCAGTGGGTTTTATCTCTGTCAGTGCTTTTGAGGAAACTTGGGGTTTTTTTGAAAAAGCGTGTTTTTTCTGCCTGTCAGATTTACTGAATTATATTTTTAAGAGCTAGACAGGCTTGAAATTAAAGCAGCAAGCAATGTGTTAGCAGGATTAACTGCTTCATTATGAAATTGGTAGCAAGAAGAAACCCATGGAAGGCAGGCTTTGATTATACTTAAACCCATGCTCCTCCTCAGCTGTTTTAGTGTCTCAGCCAGGCACTAAACTAGGCAGCCACAGCAGCACTGGATTGTGCCCACTACTGGTCTGGCTTGGTTTAGGAGACCTGAAGCTCCGTTTGCCTGCTTTCTATATTAAGGATAGATTCTTCTTTGCTTCTGCTACATGTCTTTCTCCCAACTTCTCCTGGTTATTTTAAATAGGAATGAAATATTAAAATTTATACCAAATATGCTTATGATGACTCATGGTTTTCTCCCAGGTTTCTGTGTGCTATTTTCTTGTAGTTCAGTTAGAAAATACAGATAAAATACAGCAAGCTGGACCTCGTCTCTGCTTTCAAGGTCTTTCTCCAAATTTACTTCTTGGATGCATTGCACAATTGCCTGAATTTTTGCCATACCTTGTAAGCCCCACTAGAGTTTTACATTACAAAGAATTTGGCCTCAAATATTCCTCCCCCCACCCTACACAGGGTATTTTCTGCATCCCCAGGCTGTGGTGTGCTGCCTCTCCTCCTGCTGACAGAGCTGTTGTGGGATAGTCCTGTCAACTGCTTCAGGAAACTGGGTTTCTTTGGCTGTTGTAACACCTTGCATTGCGAAACCACATCCTTACGTGCTATAAAAGGTAAACTTTTCCCAGACTTTTATAGTAGTTTTTTTGTATTTCTGAGAATCAAGCAAGGAAAGGATGGACTAGGTTAAACAATTTGTATGTAGACACATAGCTTATTTGAAGTGCCTGTAGGTACATAAACTCAGCGTCCAAAAATGTGACACATTCACCTCAAAACCTGCATGCAATGCTTCATTTATTTTTGGAGTGGTTTGACCAATACTCAAGATCAGTCTGACGTGCCTCATGTAGATGCACATACATGCAGAGTAAGGAGGCGTCCAGTCCCAGAGAGAACTATGATGAATTATGTCTTATCCTTGAAAGGGTCCTGAAAATGGCCACTGTCCTCCTGTTTTTCAGAACTTGTGTGTGAAAGTGTTTGCAAATGGCACTTGAGACCCTTTCCAGCCCCATTTCTTACATTTTCTATTATCTCCTAATTTCCCAATTTAACCTCGTTTTTTTCTTTCAGAAGGTACATGCTTAATAATATAGATGGCAGATAAAGCATTTTGAGTATTTTTGCTAAGTTACCTCCTCTCTCTGACGAGCACTTTCTGTCAGGTTCGGGGTCCTGCTGTCACAGCAATATCTTTCAAGGGAAAAAGGATTGGCTCCAAACTTAACTATAGATGCCCTAAAAATATCTCTGAAGCCCAGACTGCAGATAAGTGATGCCAGATTTGGTTTTGTGTCTGCTTCAGTTTAGGCTATGAAGTTCAGCGCTATGGGCCAAGTTTGCCTCCAGCCTCTGTCTGTCCGTCTGAAAGAGCCAGTGGGTCATTTGGCCAGGCTTTTTGGGTACTGAGGTGAAAGGTAAGTTGATTCAGCAACGTGCAATGAAAATGTCCATTGACCGGTTAGGTAGCTTGGATCGAGGCAGCTCTGACCGTGCACAAAGAATGACCAAGTTTTTCCAAATGATCAGAAAAGACACAGACTTGAACATGGCTGTGAAGATAATAACATCTGGGTAGCAGGGCCAGAAAGCAACAAGAAGACCTGAGAAGAACAAGGTAGTGGGTCAGAACGGGCTAAGAAAGATTAGAGGCAGCAAAAGAAAAAGGTCCAATGACAGAGCTGTGCGGATGAAAGATACATATACATCGACACGAAGGCCAACTGGCATATTTTACTATTTCAGCTTTTTGAGAAAAGCTTCGACCAGGAGGACTGTCTTTGTGGTGGCCATACAGCTACGACTACGCTGACCCTACAGGAAGTGCCCTAAAGCCAAATTTGCCATCTAGAGCTGTGTCATTCTTTGCATTGGAGAAACTTCACTGAGGTGTAACATCAGTGTCTAAAGTCAAGGAAGTTCTCCAAACTCATCCCTTAGCCTTGAGCTCCTGGCAGCAGAGGAGCTTAAGAATTAGAGCATCTGGTGCATGGAGGAGTCCCTGTAGTGAGGGAACCTTGGGCTTCTACAGCAGATTTAATGTCTCCGGTAATGTTGTGCCTTGCTGAGTGTGTGCTCCAGGTTGGTCTCAGGGCCTGTGGAGCTGGCAAAAAATATTTCCTATTTTGTACTGCTCTATTTTACATTGAAAAGGCTGCATGACCTACGTGACACAATGCAACATGGAAGATTAATTCCTATAGACTATACACTCACATGCACATACACAAAGGTAGAAAAGAACATGATACATTTCAACATGAGTTTGGCTCTTAGTAAGGCCACAATTATGAGCAGCTGAATGCAGAAAGCTGATGGCAAGGTGGGACCATTAAATCAACGAACTTCCTGCACATAACAGGGTATTGTATTTCATTCAGTGACCCTCCACTGAGCCCAAAACTTGTGTTTGTCTGAGGCACAACTTCCTGCAAGGCGTAGAGTCCTGCTCCGACAGCACTGAATGATGGGGAGTTCATCACTTCCTTTGGTAGTTTGTTCAGGAGGTTAAGCACTCTCAGCGTACTAAAAATGTGTGCCTTACTGTATTTTCATTTTGTATTTTTGTTCTTTAGCTTCAACGGGTTCATATTTTGCTTCTTTCTGCTAGGATGAAGAGGTTTTTATAGCTCATGTTGGGCACATTTGTGGAGCAGTACAGCTTTTAAGTCATTTCTCAATTATTCTTTTTGATTAGTGGATTGAACTCTGTCATTCTTTTACCGCTAGACATTTTCTCTGTCCCTCAGATCATTTTGTGTGGCCCTTTCTAATTCACAGCATAATTTTGATATCTGAGCACCAGATCAGGATCCAGGATGGTAGATGTTGCCTTGCTAAGGCAATGCATAGAAAGAAAAAAAAAAGAAGCCTCCTTACTTCTCCTGAGTTTACATATACAAAAACTGCTAGATGTTTTTATCAAGCATTGCTCCGGAGAACACACTGTGGCCCATAGCACAGGCTATAGAGTAGCTTATATATGCACATCTCAGGGTGATGCCCTCTAGACAGAGGCCACATCCACTCTGCACAGTGCTTGGCCTGGGTCTCCTCTAGACCACATGCATTTTTTTACTGTGCTTCTAACTACATTGAAAAGAAATGGAATTAAAAAATAAAAAAGAAGAAAAGGAGAAGAAAAGAGAAAAGAAAAGAAAAGAAAAGAAAAGAAAAGAAAAGAAAAGAAAAGAAAAGAAAAGAAAAGAAAAGAAAAGAAAAGAAAAGAAAAGAAAAGAAAAAGACTTAATGCCTTCATTTTAAAGAGGAAGGAAATATTTAAAAAGCCATGGGGTGAGCAAACTTGATTTAGAGCCAGAGTAGATCATCTGTAGCTGATCATGAGTAACTTTAAAGATCAGATTTAAAGAGTATCAAACTGAGATGTAAGGAAAGTCGGAGTGATAAAAAAAAAAATAATGTATTTTCCTTCAAGTATTAATTTTTTTAAATTAAAAGCACAGTATCCCAGCAGTCTTTATATAGATTTTTGTCCCACCAGTTCAGCTTCATCCTGCCTCCAGGCAACCTATCACAAGTATTAATCTTTTCAGCTGCTGCCTTCTCTGAGTGTTATAAGTTAACTTTTCCGTAAGCTTCTGCCAGTGCAATATCACACCATAATAGCTGGTAATGCAAAGGAATAGGATGCCATTCCCTCTGCTGCTTTCCGGGAAGAGGCGCAGCCCCATTTTGCTCTTCTTTCAATGTATTAGGAAGGCCTGTACCTCTGACAGTGGCAGACACTGGGGATAGTTTATGGAGAGCCTCCCAAGTAAAGGAACAAATGAATGTATCTAAATAAAAACTGAAGTTAAGAATAGAATGAGTGGAGAGCATTTGGTCTTTGTCTAGCCTCTTGAAGTTACTACATCTTTGTGGGCCCTCTCCCCATTTAGCAGGAAGGAGAATGGCCTCATCAAGACCCCGAAGGCATACCAGGGCCACCTACCAGGGGACCCATGGAGATCACTGACCACACAACTGCACAATCATAGAATCATAGAATGGTTAGAGTTGGAAAGGACTTTAAAGATCATCTAGTTCCAACCTCCCTGCCATGGGCAGGGACACTTTCCATTAGACCAGGCTGCTCAAAGCCCCATCCAGCCTGGCCTTGAACACTTCCAGGGACGGGGCATCCACAGTTTCTCTGGGCATTTTAATGATCCTTTTGCAGGTTCACCTATGGCAACCTTGTTATGACTCTTACTTACAATGACCTGGCCCTGTCGGTTTTTTGGATGCTGGAAGCATTTGGGCAGCTTTGGGCCCAAGTGCTTAGTGCTGCTTAGCTGTGGTCCAGCTCTTCTGGACTGTGCTGATATATCTGAGCTGCTTCTACTTCTGGAAAGGGCTCAGCTATTTCCACTGGACTCAGCACTGTCCCACATGTCCCACTGACCCCAAGACATGTGGGTCTGGTTCACCACCTGCACATATACTGGGAAGCCAAACTGTCTGCTCCTTTGCAAAGTCTTCTGGGCATTGCTGAAGGACAATGCAAAAGGGAGAGGCACTCAGCACAAACTGTGGAGAGCTTCATATACTTTCTGCTACGCTCTGATGGGCCATGAAACAGTTAACAGTGTTAGCATATAAGCGTCTGAGTTAGCATCTTTGCTGTGAGGAGTGCAGCAGTTTATATTTCTTGGAGCAATTGTTTCAGGCTCCTCTGCTGTTCCAAGCCCACGCTGCCGCTCTAGAGAAGCTCAGCTTGGGTTTTCTTCACAGTTGTGACAGCCAGAGATGTCTAAAAATACAGAGAGCTGAGATTCCTCAGAACAATTGTGACTTCTGTCTCCACTTTCTCTCCACCTATTCCTTCTGCTTGCCTGAGAGAAAAGTTGATTTTGTGGGATAGGGAAGGGGTCCATTTCTTTCCCCCCCCTTTTTTTTTTTAAAAGGTTGCTTTTAGATTAAGGCATGTGGTGAAGGCAATCAAGGTACTGGTAGATGCACCATCTATAAATATACAGTGAGCACGACACACGAACAGTTTTGGAGACTTAATTTGTGTTTCTAATGATCTGCAAAATCCTTGAATTAATACTTTGTGTTGATATGTAGTATAATACATAACTACACAGCAATAAATCTGAAAGGTAATGTTAAAATTATATAGGTCAGATATATTTTAAATTTAGCAGGGGAAAAGTCCCTTTTTCTGAGCAATCCTTCCTTCCAGAGATGTAATGGCTTCTCAGTCATTAAAAAATTTTTCTTCCGATTCTATAAACACCTTTGTTTTGCCTTTTTTTTTTTNAGCCGTATTGCCATAAGCTGCGAGATTTGGTTTGCTGTTTGAGAGCGGCATATGGTTCCTCCCTTCAAGAAAATTCATAAGCATATCACTTGATCTTTCATGTTTAGTAGGAATTCAGGAAACAGAAGAGATGCCAAGATGCTGGTTTGTGGATCTGTCACTGGGTCATTCCTGTCTGTTTATTATCAGCGTTGTGATGCAAATAGTTCCCAAGACAAAAGCAGAAGAGCAATAGAGGCACACAGTAAGCAAAAGGGACTGCCCAGCTGGTTGAAGGAAGGACGGGTAAACTGAATTCCCGCAGGGCTCAGCCCAAGCACGCTGAAGTTCATGCACTGTCATGATTCCTTAATGTTATTATTCTCACTGCTTTTGTGGCAATTGTTACTTTTATACATTACTGAGCCATAAAAAGAGACGTACTTAAAAAAATGTCCACCCCCAAGCAAAAAAAACGAGCACTTGTTTGCATTTAATAATCACTAAAAACTTGAAATTCTAAATTGGATTAATTGTGTCTATTATAAATTGATGGGGGAATAGCTATGCATTAGCCCTGAATTCTGATTACCTGAGAGGTTCCACTTGTAGTATAATTAAGAGCAACTTCATAATAGCGGTAGGTGTATGATTGAATAATACATGCATCCCCTGCTGATGAAATTCAA
Organism: Stercorarius parasiticus; assembly: GCA_013396915.1. Classification (NCBI taxonomy): domain Eukaryota; kingdom Metazoa; phylum Chordata; class Aves; order Charadriiformes; family Stercorariidae; genus Stercorarius; species Stercorarius parasiticus. The sequence continues at coordinate 91,890 of VWZL01004713.1, forward strand.
GGCAAAGTGTTCGTGAAGAAGTAGAGCTTTTTTTTTTCTTGTTCCTGCACTTAAAATGCTGAATGATTATTGCAATTAAAGCCCATGTTTACACTAACAGCAGAGACATGCCAAAGCCCTTGATGCAAACACCTTCAAACTTTAAAGGGGTTGGCAAAAGAATCCCAGTTTTGTGGTTTAGCCCTTGTTCTGCACAGCATCGTGTTCCTGCCTGCCTGTGGTGGCTGGTTTAATTGGGAACATAGATCAGAGCTTGAAAGTGTCATGCTTTCCAGTAATGGAAGGGACACCACTTTGTTGACAGCTTATTGCTTAATACATATGCCCACTAGATGGCTGTAATTGGTGTGGTCATTTATTACTTACTTATAAAATATTTTGCATGTTCCTGTCTTTGAAGCCTTATTTACTCCTGTCCTTTGATGGCTTCCTGTGCTTTCTCAATGTATAAATGAACCTTCTCAATGTATAACCCCCCACCAGCTTTCAGCCACTTACCAGACTGAAGCTGAATATTCATAAGCTCCATGACTGGAAGAGTCCTTTGGGTGCTCCGGTCTGACCTCTTGTATGGTGTGAAGTTTTGGAGCACCGTACCCACAGACAGATGTGACCCCTCCAACGAAAGCGGCAGCCCAGCCACACCTGTGCTTCCCTTCAAGGGACCAGGTAGTTTCTGTCCTCAGTGAAATTGCTCCTGTAGTAGGTGTCAAGCTGAGATGAAGGGATTCAGGAACAAAGGCCTGAAGTGATGGAAGAAGGGAAAACTGAACCGTGAGAAGAAGACAGAGCTGTGTGGTGGCACACGCAGGCTGTATCAGGGGTGCACCCCTAACACGGGCCTGCCCATTCCTCAGTGTTGTGCTCTAAGCAGCGGTTCTGGCTCTTCCTTTTTGTCTGTTCTGTCTGGAGACATTTAATTTTGAAATGATGCATTTGTCATCCTTGCCCCTGCAAAGGCTAGCTGTTCAGCTAATCTCTTCATTCACCATATATCATTATGGTGAAGGGCTTATCATTAGTGTGAAGGCACATCTAATCATGTTTTACTGATATCAAAGCAGGAGGAGCCGCGGTAATGCTTAGCAGTTCTGAAGTCCCACTCATGAATTACAGACAGAGGGCACAGAGAAATTACCTTCACATTGCTGCTTTGACTTCCAGTCTCAATGTCAGAATCCGTGCCAGGCAGTGGGTTTTGTGCTGGCTTAGTAATCCCAAAACTGCAGTGTGGTGACCCAAGGGAAATGGTCCATTGACAGCTTGGGCAACCATTCTGAGCAGGATTTAACAGAACACCTTCAGCCAAAAGCTGGATATAATAATGTGTGATCACCTGTAATTGTTTTGAAGCTCTTTTAGCCCAGAATATTTGAGAACTGCCATGAGTGTTTATAAATGTATATTTACACTTGTCATGCCTATACAACAAATGATCACGCAAGACCCCCTAGGTACTTGTGAATTCAATAGGAAGAAAACTTTCCTCTAAAACCAGCATGTTGTTGGCCAGTTGGTGCACAGTCTTCTGAAGTGTGGATGACCTTAACTTTCTGTGACCTACTTGGCGTTTGATGGCACTGTGGTCCCATCTGCACAGTTATAGAATCATAGAACCATAGAATGGTTTAGGTTGGAAAAGACCTTTAAGATCATGGTGGATGAAAAAGCTGGACACGAGCCAACAATGTGCGCTCGCAGCCCAGAAAGCCAACTGTATCCGGGGCTGCATCAAAAGCAGCGTGGCCAGCAGGTTGGGGGAGGTGATTCTGCCCCTCTACTCTGCTCTGGTGAGACCCCACCTGGAGTACTGAATCCAGCTCTGGAGCCCCCAACACAGGGAAAACATGGACCTGTTGGAGTGGGTCCAGAGGTGGCCACAAAAATGATCAGAGGGACGGAGCACTTCTCCTATGCAGTGAGGCTGCAAAAGTTGGGGTTGTTCAGCCTGAAGAAGAGAAGGTTCTGGGGACACCTTATTGCAGCCTTTCAGTACTTAAAGGGTGTTTATAAGAAAGATGGGGACAAACTTTTTAGCAGGACCTGTTGTGATAGGACAAGGAGTAATGGCTTTAAACTAAGAGAGGGTAGATTTAGACTAGATGTAAAGAAGACTTTTTTTTCAATGAGTGAAACACTGTCACAGGTTGCCCTGAGAGGTGGTAGATGCCCCATCCCTGGAAACATTCAAGGTCAGGTTGGACGAGACTCTGAGCAACCTGACCTAGTTGAAGATGTCCCTGCTTATTGCAGGGGAGATTGGATTAGATAACCTTTAAAGGTTCCTTCCATCACACACAATTCTATGATTCTATGATCCTATGATTCTATGATTCTGTGATCAAGTCCAACCATTAACCTAACAGTGCCAAGTCCACCACTAAACCATGTCCCTAAGCGCCACATCTACACTTCTTTTAAATACCTCCAGGGATGGTGACCCATCTGTTGCCAGCAGGCCTGGTGTCATATAAACCAACCCATGATCAAAAAACACCAAATTCTGCTGCTGACACCAGGCTCAGGGCCAGGTATTGATCTGCTGGCTCTTCATGTGTCTTTCCTCATCATTCCCTGCAACTGGAAGGATAGAGGAGAACACTATTTGTGCTCCTGATCCCTTAACCAGTTGTCCCAAGGCCCTGAAGTCTCTCTTGATTGCCCTTGGTCTTCTTGTTGCAACTTCATGTCGAAGGTGCTAAGATACAACACCAAACACCTACACATCCGATACCCAATCTCATCAGAATGTGAGCCCTGACTGACCCTGCTGAAGACAAGACAATTGTACTTCGGAGGAGGCTGTCAGCTGCGATTGCATGGTCATTGCACCTTCAGTAGCTTCGGCAGAGAAGTGTCAGGAAATGTCATAATTTCTGATTTGAGTTTCTCAGAAGTCTTCCTACTTACCCTCTGCAGGCTGAAATCTCAGCTGAACTGACAACTTCAGCTCTAACATCTCACCCTGGGTTCAAAAATGGTGCTTTCCAGACAGACACGTGATCTTCATAATCCCTGGCAAATAAACTTTTTTCTGCATACAAAGTGTGTTTTTCAAAAGTAAATTTTTCAGTTACCTAAAACTTTCAAGTAATCTATGCCCTAAGATTACCTTTTAACTACTTATCCCTTATGTTGTTGGCTATATATTTCACATACACAAAAGAAATAGAAAACAAAACCAAAAAATATAATTTGAAACATTTCCAGAGGCTAATTATATCATGGCAAAAGTTTTCACTTTGTTTTAATGGGCTGAAGCATTTATTCTTTTTTTCCCTCATTTTTTTGGCTGGAAATGTGTAATATGCCTATCATGGGTACTGTGACAGAAAGAGCCAGCCAGCACATGTTCTTCAAACTGACTGGTTCATAACCCAGTGGTACGTTTTGCAGTGTTTTTGTCTGAGCAGCGAAAGTTGAAATTTGCAAACAAGACTCTCTGTATCTTCAGCATATGAGGATGGGAAACAGTAGAACAAGTCAGCAGCAAGTTGTTTGTGAGAGACAACATGCCATCAGAAAAATCCTTGCCGTCTGTGTGCCTGCAAAATGTTACTTTGTCTTTAGACTCCTTTTACCACAATAGATATATATAGTGAAACAAAAATGTGGTCTCATTTTTCTAGTACAGATGAAGAAAGAGTCCCTGTTCCAAAGAATATCAGGAGGGGATTAAAAAAAAACGGGAACCTTTTTTTATATATGGAGAAAGTGAAGTCCAGATTGATGAATTGACTTGCCCACCATTGCACCAGGAAGCTTACAAAACCCCCTGGAATTAGGCATCTCATATGCTAACTCCAACATTGGTCCTGGTTCTCCTACCCTGGAACCCTTGCATGGCACTTGTGCATCATTACATCTCTCTTAGTTCCCTTGCGTTAGCGGAGGAAGCTCAGTATCACAGCTGAGTGGGATTTCTTTCAAAACATGGTGAAATATACTTTAGTCATTGAAGAAAGTGCTCCATCCAAAAGATCCCATCCATTCCAAAGCCTGTCATCTTTCTCTAAAAAAGCTCATGTTTCCCACCCAGCCTGGGCTCTCTAGATTTTGACCCAACACACACTCCCTTTCATAGCCATTTCCATGTTTTCTTGTTATCCTTATGAGTAAATTGTCCTCAATTGGTAGCAGGGAGTTTCACTGGGGACGTTTAACCATGTGGGGATCAGAGAACCTTTTGGTTTAAGGACAGTCTTCTGCAACTTTCTGCCCTAAGCAATTTCTTGTGGCAGTGAGGAAGCATAGTTGGCAAAGGTGCCCCTTATCTTTAGATCCAGTAGAAAGAACGGAACAAACTCCTTGCAGCATCTGCTATGGCCAAGGCAATGGAGGTTGCAGCTGTCACCACTGTTCCAGAGTGGCCACTCATTTTATTTGGGGATCAACCCTTGGAAATTGATATATTCCTGCCTATTTTAAGTATGCCAGTATCTACACAAAGGACCAGTCTAACAGTAAAGGAGATGGATGAAAGTGGGAGGGTTGTTTGGCTTGTTCCTTCACAATCACACCCAATGTGTTTGGAGCACGTGTATCTTGGGCTGTTCAATTCCATTCTCCCACCGCAGCACTACACATTCCGCACATTCAAAATCTGGGATTCACAGACAGCCTCCAAATGCATGAGGTAAATGCAGGAGGCTGTCAGATCATTGAAAACCCAATTCTTCCTCCCACCTCTCACTGTATTCTTGGCTTCCTTTTTTATTTGTCATCATATTTTTCAAGTTTCAAGCTTTCTTCTCCAGCCATAAAAAATAGAAACATTCTTAAAAAATGAAAATAAAACTGACATATAGTCACCAGACCCAAGGAGCTGCAACTTTAAGTAAATCAGTAAATATCTCAAGCCTCCATAACAGCAAAAGTTGGCATCCCTGGAGCACTAACCATGCAACCTTATTTATTTTCTGTTATTTCTTTTCCATGCACGTGTCCAGAAAGCAGCACAGCATGCTATAAGCAGTGAAAAATCCTTGGCTCTCCAGAACCCTCAGTGTGACCCGTTGTAATCCCATTTTCCTGATATGCCGATGTAGAGAGAACCATGTCACTGACTGGGTCAAGAGCCCAGCAATTTGGGTGCCTGAGTTAGAAACAGCCACATTACACTTCTGCTGCCATCAGCAATGAGGTAGGTCTGTTTCTTAAGATGTTTCGGATGATTCAAAACCACATATGTATAGGGCCAAAGAACATTGCATTCATTTTAACCAGCGAAATACAGATGTACCTCTCTTTTACTCTGTCTCCATGATGCCTTTACAATATGTTGGCTATCATATTTCAAAGCATATGCTTTTTTTCTAGCATGGACAGAGTTGAAGACAGTTTTGTCTTCTCAGTTCTTCCTTGAACTTGTGCATAAGCATGCATTTCCCCTGGGAGAGGAAAAACATTAGAAGCTACTTTTATGCTCTCTCTGCTTTGGAGACATGAGGATTTTCAAAGTTTCACATGCCGAAAGGTGATGTATCAGTGGCAGAAAATATCATATCCCTTGACATTTGAATAAGCTAATGGTCATTTCCCTTGGGCTGTCTAATGCTGGAAAAACCCCAGGAATTCTGACATTCAGCTTGCTAGAAGTGGAATTACAGATGGCAGCTGAACTCATTTCAGTGAGTATGAAAATTGAGGGCAGGGGGTAAGAAGAAGGGCATAGCGGCTCCGTATTTCCTACTGAGAAAGTGGAAGTCAGACCTAAATGTCATTAAACATAGAAATCTGCTAGGGTGTAGAACGGAACAGTCCTCCTTCTCTTTCCCCAAAAATATATTAAGGGAAAAAGAATTTTGGAGGTAAAGAAAGGGGGAACAGGATATATTTTCTTGTTACAAAAAGCAGGGCAGTCTTTGCTAAACAGCGAATGTGCTGTACTATATTTAAATAATCCAATCAGCCTTTCTTCTGGGGAAAAAAATACCAATTTATTTGAGCAACTGCCAAGTTCCAAGAGAATAGATTGAAGTATCCAAAAATACAATTTCTAATTGTTTATAGAAATGTTGCTGTAGTTCTCTTCCTGGGATACCCAGAGGCTATTGACAAAACCATGTAAACTGTTGTTTCTCATCATAAGTTGGACTGTACAGGCTTATTCTTGAGGGATTAATTTTGTTTCCTTCAGTTTCCACAAATCTTCCAGGTAAGTCCCTGGCCTCCAACCTCTAATGCATGCCTTTGTAAGCAAAAAAATAAAAAAGACACCTGCTCCATAATGGCTTGTTATAAAATGTTTATGTTATTTTGAGAGGCTTTGGGAAATTGTACCTGGTAAAACGTCCGCTTCAAAATGTCTCCTGGAAGATGTGCAGTTCTGACAGTAGTAGGATAATCTTGGCAGCCTTGTTAGCCCTACTGCTTCTTGGGCAACAGGCACTGATTTCCGTTAGATTAAAATCATAGGGCAAAATCTGTTTCTGATAATGTTACTGGGTTTTGTGGGGTTGAGAATATGCCTCAGATGGCGTCACTCTGCAACATGCAGAGTGTGTTGGCCCTGACCCAGCACAGCACGTGAAAACCATGTTTCTATAAATATGTGTTTAATCCCCATTTTCAGTGAAGATGGAAGGCCTCATTATCTCTTAGCGCTGAAATTTAAGGGAACAATCCTACTGCTGTTGAGGACAGTAGCAAATGCTACAGATTTCATGGTGAAAATGTGGTCTAGAGTCTAACCTTACTAGGTACCAAGTGGCCCCAAACGCGACCAACATAATAGAATAAAACCAGCAATTAGGACTTTCGTAGTACTTAGTCCTATTCTGGATTTATCTGGAAGGGGTTTATACTTTCCCATTTAAGCTGGAGATACTGTGAATGTGTATGTTGTGAGGAATTTTCTTAGATGAGGATGTAGATTGCAATTGATTGGGTTCAATTTTTCTCACCAGTGGGCACTTTTTTCATCTGCCCTGAACAAATCCTCCCAGTGTCTGGGGCACTGGGGCAAGTTAATGCTCTTAGAGTATTCCCAGATGTGAGCTGCCAACCTTTGTCTTGCACTGTCAAGTCTGTCTAAGATTGTTAGTTTAAAGTCCAATTAAAAAAAAAATAAAAATGTGGTCCTTCTTTGAATCAAATGCTTTTTTTAAACCAAGGGTAAATGTGAATTGTGTGCATGGGCTGTGTAATTGAAATCTCTTGACTGAAGAACTCATGTAGTAGACAGAAACGATCATTTTGTGGTGAAATGAATGGGTAAATACTCAGGAGACTTGCCGTCTATTCCTGCTTCAGCAACAGATGTCAAGAACGGTTTGAGACGTGTTACTTAATATCTCTCACCAGCCTGTAATATCCTAAATCCAGGATGGTGGTGAAAGTGCTTGAAGAGGAGTGGTTATTTAACTTGCTTGTGGCAAGTGCTGTAACAGTGCAAAGTGTGATTGCTATTACTGAATTTATTTTGATATGTTGCTCCCAAGTAAGCCTGTGCAGAAGGAAATGATGTCATGAACTGGAAAGAGGATACCGGCATTTCCTTTTCTTAGTCACTAAATATCTGCAGTGTTGAGTTCAAGTTCCAAATCTTCAATTTAAATACTATTTCTGTCTCAACATATGGATGAAAGCTGGACATTCATCAAAGTTACAGCCATATGCATAAGTGCCATTGAAGGCTGTAGAAAAATATTAGGTACTAAATGGATTTATAAAAATTTTGAAAATCATCAAAGAGTTCACTGACCTCCTCATCTTTAGGGTTATCCACTAAATATGTGGGACATGTTGAAAACAAACCCAGAGTCTCGGCTGTGGGAGACATGCTGTTGCACAGCTGAGAACCAGAGAGGAAAGGTTGCAGAACTTCCTTTGATTTTCTCCAGAGAGGAATGTAACAACAGGGGTGACTTGCAAGGTGTGTCTTAGAAGAGAGCGGCACAACAGAGTCTTTCTGTCCTGTGCAAACAGACTTCTGGTGAGATATTTCTGCGCATGAGGAACATCTGTCTCCTTCTCTCTTCTTGTGTCCCCTCTTTCATCCTGTGTCCCTTCTCCAAGTCTCTTCTCCAACAGCAGGCCAACAGCATTCTGGCTTGTATCAGGAATAGCGTGGCCAGCAAGAGTAGGGAAGTGATGGTGCCTCTGTACTCGGCCCTGGTGAGGCCTCCCCTCGAGTAGTGTGTTCAGTTCTGGGCCCCTCTGTACAAGAGGGACATTGAAGTGCTGGAGCGGGTCCAGAGGAGAGCTACCAAGGTGGTGAGGGGTCTGGAGACCAAGCGATATGAGGAGAGTCCGAGGGAACTGGGCATGTTTAGTTTGGAGAAGAGGAGGCTGAGGGGAGACCTCATGGCCCTCTACAACTACCTGAAAGGAGGTTGCAGAGAGGTGGGTGTTGGCCTCTTCTCCCAGGTGAATCATGACAGGACCAGAGGAAATGGTCTGAAGTTGTGGCAGGGGAGGTTTAGATTAGCTATTAGGAAGAATTCCTTTCCTGAAAGAGTGGTCAGGCACTGGAACAGGCTGCCCAGGGAGGTGGTTGAGTCCCCATCCCTAGAGGTATTTAAGAAACGTCTAGATTTGGCACTTGAGGGCATGCTCTAGTGACAGAGATTGTAGGGTTTTTTTTTTTGTGTGTGTATGGTTGGACTCGATGATCTCGAAGGTCCTTTCCAACCATGAAGATTCTATGATTCTATGATTCTCCACACGAGGTGCCAGGAGCTTCTTTCAGTTCCTACCACTCCTCTGGGCCTCACGTTTCTTTTTTCTGTGTGTTAACAAAAATGTGAAGTGGGCTTTGGATGTATTTATTGCCATGAATTCCCTCTTTTCTTCTCCCTTTTTACAGTTCTGTAAGCAACACCTTGTCAGGCAGAAGGATCCCAGTTCCAGCTCTGTGGGAATTTGTCCTTTGGAAACATTCGTAGTGTTGTGATGAACTTATTGAACCCAACTGAAGCCATGCTTTAACTTCAGCTAAGCCATTTTTTCAGCCATATATAGGAAGGCATGACTGCAGTTAAAACACACTCTAGTACATCACACGCACTTGTGAAATCTGGTATGAAAAGGGACCCATGTAATAATCTATTCTGACATCCCTACGAGACAAACTACAGACCTTCTCTGACGTAATTCATGTTCAAACTGGAGGAGACCATTCAAAAGCCAGAAAAATCTACTTTTAGTTTAAAAACCACCAGTGGCAGAGAGCCTGCTATAGCCACAGCTAAGTTGTATGAACCAGTAAATCTGCTTGCTAATAAAAACAGAACCCCTGTGTTTGAATTCATCTACCTTAACATTTCAGCCGGTGGTGTTCACTGTATCACTGTCTGTGGGACTGAGAGGTGTTATCAGCGTTTAGTGCAGATACATATAAACTATGGACCAACTCACTCCCTGATCTTCTGATCACGCTGCTGTGCTTACAGACAGTGCAGGTTTCCTTTAATTAGAGCCACCTTCTAATAGCTAGGCAAGGCAATTTTCAGATCTAGCAGAATTATCAGCCCGATCACTTAATAAATCACAGTCACTTATTTTCTGGTTCAGTCAGATTTTTGAGCTGATTTTTAGATAATCTTTAGTAACATTTCTTAACTGTAAGATAACTGCATCCAAACACTCAGAAACATTTTATGATTCAGTGAGTAAAAAGGTTTTTGTTTGTTTGTTTCCTTCTTGTTTGTTTTAAATAAACAGTTTTGATGCCATTTGCAAAGGGTTGTGTCTGGAACTGATTGAAAATTTGCAGTTGGGAAAATCTTTGCAGGAAATCAAGTTTTAATGAAGCAGATATTTTTATGAGTATTATCTGCTTTCCATAAAAACTGTGCATGTGTTGTGGTAAGAACACTGAACTGTTGAAAATAAGTCCTGACACGCTGTGGATCTAATTGCTTCTGCAGTTCAGACATCTCCTGTCTCCTCCTGTGTGAGCCATGCTCCTGCACTGGACTTCATTCCCTGATACCCAAGAGGATCATTTCATCATTAGTGAGACGATCTTTCTTCCCTTTAAAAAAAGATAATGGTAGTCTGAGGTGAGAGAGAGAGGTTTTTGAGTAGCTCAGCTGCTAAAGGGGGATGGGAAAGTGAGGGAGGTGGACAAATCCATGCAAAGTGCATCCAGGGTTTGGTTGCCAAAGCGCTGCTGGGCACCCACATGCGAAATACAGTCACTGGGGTGAGACCAACTCTCCCCAGTGCTTCTGTTTTCCCACTGTGTTTTAAGTGGCACCCAGTGGCTGTTGATATTCCTCCCCAGTCTGACCGACTGACTTGGTGCCCTGGCACAACATCTCAGTGCCTTACAGTGGGGTCTACTGCCAAACTTTATTATGGTTAATTGCTGGATGATGTGACAAGGTGTATGATACCTCTGTGGCAGGGTGGATGTGACAAGTGAACCAGGAAGGAGTGTTGTAGATTCCTTGGCATCTGAGAGGAGTATCCCCAAAATTTTTGAGAATGGGGAAATATAATTTTGTTTATGCTTATTTGGGTAACCTGTTCATATAACAAAGTCCTGTTGCCTTCTCCAAGTCGTTTGAACTGGAGTAAATGTTTCAGAACAAACAAAAATAAATCTAATCTTGATTTCAAAATTACTAGTGAGAGAAACTCACTCCATCCCTTGTAAACTGTCTCAGATACCCTCGTCAATGAAACGCAGTATCTCACTTCTAGCTTGAACTAACCTATGCTCACTTTCAGTCAGCGATGATCAGCATCCTGTTGTCTGTGGGACTGTGTGCCTGTCATCTAGGATTTACTCCATCAAGGTTTATTTGTAAACAATTTATTCTTTTACAGTTTTGAGCATGTCTCTGGAGTTAGATGGGGCTTTGAGCAACCTGGTCTAGTGGAAGGTGCCCCTGACCATGGTAGGGGGAGTGGAGCTAGATGATCTTTAAGGTCCATTCCAACCCAAACCATTCTATGATTCTATGATGTCACAACCGCTCGAAGTAGGAGTGTTGTGAGGAATGTGGAAGAAAGCTTTCAGCCGCATCATGGGCAGTGAGAGAGGCCAAGAGCTGCTCCAGTGAGTTGTTGCATGAATGAACTGCAGCGGTGGGAAGCTCCAGCAGAAGGTAACCTAAGTGATGGTGCAGCTTGGTCACTCACTGGTATTCATGTTTGATGGAGAAAGTGCAGCAGGTTCCTTGGAAAGTTGGAGCTGCATAGAAGACCTCATGAAGGAAAACAAAAATCTGAGCAGAGTAGAAAAGATAAGCCTTACAAAACTATTATTAGCTCATGTCAACGCTGAGAGCAGCAGGAGAACATTGGGGTACACACTTAAGTTACTGACAAATGATGAAGGCTTTTAAGTGGAATTCCTTCCCTGGGCCATAGTTATATGGGGAATGCAGGCAAGCAGTGGAGACTACCCGTATAAATAACAAAGTGAAAGCACTGGAAGGTGGCATAAGAGGGACAGCTGAGACCTTTGATTCTTCCTGGCACTTAAGCACCTATCTAACCATGACTGCTTGAAGACAAGGACAGTATTCGTGGATTTGGATACTGTGCTCAATTGAAGGTTCAACCCAAAGCCAATCAAGAGAAATGGTGTTGGTATATTGCACATATCACATATATGATTTTCTATGAATTACTCATGTATTTTCTGTTTCTCATTTCAAGATGAGCTTCCCTTTATCCCATAACTGTTCATGTCTCCTCCAAGTCCCACATCTTGTTTGTAGTAGAATATGAGGTTTCTCTTTTTTAGGCACCTTTCCATCTCTAGCAAGGCTCTATGTTCGTATGGCTTTAGGCCGAACGATGCATTGTCTGTTACTCTGATGCTTCCCTTTAATTCATTAATTCCCTTGTGTTTTGCATACTGCAGTTCCAGTTTTTGCCATCCCTTATATCACAAGAAAACAGAACTTTAGCTTTTTTACCCCCTCATTTACATAGTGTATGATAAATAAATAAATACATCGATACATAAATTAAAGTGCTTGGGGAATGACTTGGCCTCTGAAACATTTTCCCACTTAACTTTTTTCCAGCATGAAGAGAAAAAGTCCACTTGTGGCTCCTTTCGGTGTGTTTAGTGCTTTGTGCAGCCAGTTTTTCATACAGCCAGAACCAGCAAGTTCTCCTGCAATATTCATTAGACATTAACCTCACAAGGAGAACCTTTCTGAGTATGTACTTGAAGCTGAAAGGCTCCAGTGGCTGTTGCAACCCTTTTGTTTGTTTTTAACTGGGGCAATGACATGGTTAAGAAGTTCCGGCATTTAGCTGGGGTGGGAAACATATTCTCTTGTTTACTTTGGAGGAGTAAAAGGTTTCTGTCCTAATGGTATTTCTTTCTATGTCTCTGCTGCATTTACAGAGATTAGGAGATTTCTTGGACTGATTTTCAGAATGGTAGTCCCAATATCCTTCCCAATGAGACCCAATTGCTGCAGATGAAGCCCCAGTATACAACCATAATTAACTTCACATGCAGCTTATGTTTATACCCTTTGCAAAAGGAAGTTATAGCATATGCACACCCACATTTCTTAAATGTTTCTTTGAGTTGGAGGCTTTTTTTTCGTGTATGAACAGCCTTATCTTGTTCAATCAATGCTGTTTGCATCTAGTTATTATACCTTGCTGCTGAAGGAGGTTAAAGATAAAAGGCACCACATTTGTTTTGGTGTTAGAAACCCACAGGTTTTGGGCGTTGGGGTTTTTTTTGCCTTTTTTTTTTTTCCCCCCAGGAACAGGAATAAGAGAAATCATATTACAGATAACACAAGGTTTCCATTTATGGGCTCACAGAAAAAATGCACATTTTATGAATAACAGAATTGAAGAAGAAATTATTAACTATCAGACATGTAATAAATTAAACACTTTCTTATGGCATTCAGTATTCTTCATCTCAAGTGATCAGTGACCTCCGCATGCTAACAGGGATATTTGAATTGCACATGTAGCCTCTTCTTCCACCATTGAAATGCATCTGTCTCTGAGGGGAAGCTTCTTAAATATTTGACAACAGTGTTTAAAATGATTAGGGAAGGATATTTTAAATATGTTTAAGTAGGAATATGATCCAACATCAAGATGGAGACTATATTCTTACATAAAGCATTCAGGGATCTTCAGTGACAATTGCCAGAGCTATATATTTTATTTTGTATACGAAGAATGGATGTTTCATATCTCGCTTTCTGCTGTCCTGGTGATTTCAAGTTTCCTTTAGAAATGTAAAGAAAACCAAATCACACAAAACTTGACAAGTGAGGAAATAAAGGTACAAAGCTTGTCCTGCTTTACATCCCATTTATCTCACAGGATCATTTACACCTGTGTAAGACAAGTGCACCTAACCCAGCTGCTCCGACTTAAAGCCCTTTTGAGCTCAGCCACTTTGTTGTGGCACAAGGCAGAGGAGAATACAGCTTTTCTTTCCCCAAATCACCCAGATCTCTGGAGAAGACAATTTAAATAATCCAGTTCTTTGGCCTGCAAGATGAGGTGCAAGACCGACCGACCATCCATCCATCCTTCCTTCCTTCCTTCCTTCCTTCCTTCCTTCCTTCCTTCCTTCCTTCCTTTCTTTATGCAGTCTAATTTGAGGATCAGGCAAGTGGCGATTTCAGCTGATGTAACCTGGCAGCTAATATAAATAAATAACAAAGAATAAACTTCTCTCTCAGTTTGAAAGTCCCCTTCAATGTCCCAGATAAGCTCAGGGAATATGTAGTGCAAGTGAAAATCAGAAACTTAACGTGATTTCCCAGTCCTCTCTGCAGATATGAAAGTGCAAAGGAGGAAAGGAGAAACTTCAGTTGCTGAAAAATTCAAGGAGTCCCTGAGCATTTAGACATTTCCCTTTTGGGGGGAGGGAAGGCAGCTATGACCCCCTCAGGGCTGTGGTGAGAAATAATGTTTTGGTCCTTGTCTGCTCATATATGAAAGGCAACCACGCAGAACATCAGCGGAGGGAACCTGGGGCTGAGAGAAAGTGTTACTTTCTATTCGGCATAGGTAATGAGGAGACAGATGGGAAAAAAGAAGTATTTGCTGTGGCTTGATTAAAACTTATTTTTGGAGAGGAAAAGAGATTTCCTTCTCCCTTTCCCCCATCCCCCCAGTATCTGTGGCTGTAATTCACAAGGCTGTGGGTGATTCAGGGGTGCAGTGTCATGGCTGATCTTTGAAGAGCGGCACAAACCCATCTCTCAGCTCAGAGAAGCTGCTGTGCTCTGTGCACGTGTGTGTATGCATATGTGCAGTGAGAAATCCAAATTTAAATCCAAGTTCACTTCATCCCATCTGTGGCTTTAACTTACTTGGATGCTGTTCAAGCCCTGCAAAAACGAAAGTCTTGAACAAAGTTTCAAGTAGCAGCGCGGCTGGCCCTGCCCCAATCTGCAGGGAAGCCCCTTCTGTGCAAACAGTCCCCAGAGCTCCAGCCCCGCGGGTCACCATCGTCCCCGAGCCGGAGGACGGCCATATTGCCTACACCTCCAGCTATCTGGTCAGGCTTTTTCAGCTAGCTAATGCCTGTACAGAGGAGGAGTATGCACACACCATGCTGTTTCAAAGCATGCTTCATCTGTGGCCAGGGTGCCAGTGCTCCATGAGGGATCTCCCTGAGTCACGCTTCCCACTCCAAACATGTATGGGGCTCTACTCGTGAGAAATGCAGAGCAGCAATTATTTTCACGTGGATATTATCGTTTCAACAAGAGGGAGCTGTTTTTTCCCTTCCTCATAGATGGCTGTAAACAGGAATGTTATCTAAAGGTGCACCACAACATCTACAGTGTGCAAACATGCACGCGGATCTCCAAATTGCATGATCTTTCTTGTCCCTTGGCACATGAAGAGCTTCACCTGAGTCAAGTGACTGAGCTGTGTAACTGCGGAGGTAATGGGTTGCCAAGGAGTGTCCCTTCTGCAAGGGCTCCTTTGCAGATGGAGATGTTCTCAGGATGGCTTTTTCTCCCCAGCTTCTGGGCAGCGTGGTCATTGTGAGCAGGAGTTAGTGTCCACCATCCTGTTTTGAGATGCCTCATTGTGTGCAGGGGAACATGATGCAGGGGGTCACTGAGTGGGAAAGAGGCTCCAGAGCTGCAGTTCTGCTCTGTGGGAAGGAATAAGGGGGAGGAGTAAAGAGGTGGAATAAAGGGAGGAATAAGGAAGAGCGTGGCAGTTCCTCAGCCCAGCTTTGGCAGGGCTTCATGTGGATGCGCTGCGTGGCTGTGGCTGCGGCTGCGGCTGCGTGAGCCTGCAAGGATTCTCTATTTGACAGGCATGATTTAGCTTCCTTCCTCTGAAAGTCTGACTCCAATTTTCAAGCAAAAATAGAATGTTTTTTTTTCCTTTGGGTGTTGCATTTTATATGATGTTGCTACCAATGTCAGATGACAACGTTCCCCCCTGCCACTGTGGAATGAAATGAAGCGGAAAACGTGGAGACAAAAGGAAAAATTGTTTTGATCCGGAAGAATTTGTTAATGATTCCCCCTTTGGTTCCAGGCTGGGCTGATTTTCTTCTTTTGCTGCTTTGCATGTATCTAGGTACAGAGAGACTGCATCAGGCAGCCCGAGTGCCTGGGTTGCCATAATTTGACAAGACAACATTGCAGAGATACCATTAGCATTCATGATTATCAAAGAGACGGTGGAAAAGGAATTGTCTTACTCTTGTCGTATGAATAGATCTATTTCACAACTTTTTCAAAGGCAGATACGAGGCAATCACTTGCGAGGCTGGATTTTTAAGTTTCGCCGCCACTCTGCCCTATTTATATCTGTCGCTTGAGAAATCTCATCCCCCGAAAAATCAAAAGAATTGTAAGATGAAAAAAAAAATCTCCATCACTGCTGAAATAGCCTCATATCTAAGTGTCAGTGGGGACGTTGCATCACTGATAAATTCAGCATTTAACATATTCAGGGTTGCTTGCCCTGGGGAGGTGAGGAAGAACAGGTTATTACACCTGATACCATCAGGTGGTGATTTATGGCCTACTATCTTTTCTTTGACATTTATCTAGAGTTTTCATTGTTCATAACCTTACAAAATGCCTATCAGGTTTCTCTTGCTCTTCTGCGGGTGCAGCAGAATTTTAAATAAGAGCACAATTAAATGGAAAGCTGAATTGTAGCCAGCAGGATGTTCACAATAATCCAGTACACTGGGGCTCTGTGCAGTATTGATCTTCTGATGTTTCAGTGGGAGATGACTTAAAGCCAAGCTTCTTTATAAAGGTGCAGGTTTTTCATTGAAACCTCCCTTCCATTATAATGGCGAGTTGTGCCAGGTTCTAAGTTGAAATAATTAGTTCTGATGCAAAACAGAAGTTTGAGATTAAAAAAAAAAATCTGCCTTGATTGTTATTTAACTTTGTTAATGACTGAGCTGTGTTGGCTGTGACAATTTCCACTTGTTCATCACCATTTAAAAAAAAAAAGTAAACCAGGAGCACAGCCCTCTTCAACTTAAAAACAATTACTGGCAGCAGACAGAAAGGGAGTGAAGAATTAATTCATGCAAAGATGTGTAAGAGTAGACGGTTTCACAAACAACTTACTTTCTACCTCAAAACTGAGAAACTGCCAAGAAATAAATTGGCTGATGCAAAGCGAGTCAACTTGTCTGTATAAAGGCACTAAACTCACATACACAGATATTAGAATTTGCACATTTTCTAGATTTATTCCTAAAATGTTGGCGCACCCAATAAAGGAAGGAAAATACTGCACATCATTCAGTGTAAATCACACCTAGGGCACAAACTGCTTGTTTTTTCATTATAATAAACCAAACAAAAGGTAGGGCATCATCTTTTGTATTTCAGCCTTTGAGGTGCAGGTCAGGAGAAGAGGGTGTATAAAAAGAGAGTCCCATGTCTTTATGGAGGTGCAGCATATAAATTGAGCTGTACCATATATTTGTGGGAGGGGGAAGGTAAGGTGGTGAAAATTCCTCTGTTTGGATTTAGACCTCTCCAATGGAGATGTCTGAGAAACAGTCAGTCGTGAACCTCTGCCTAATAAAAGGAGATGAGCAGGAACCTCCAGGGTGTGATTCATCTCTTTCTCAGGTGGATTTCTGAAATAGATGAGATAAAACATGCCTTGGAAGAGGCAATTTCTCTCCCATTTCCAAAGGGCTCTTGATATGTGACCACAGATTCGTTCATCCATCCATCCATCCAGTGCATCCTTCATCACATGATTGTATGATTTCAACATCGGGTGAGCACCCGCTAAGTCAGATGTCAGAAATGTTCATGAATGTAAAGTCAAGAGACCAACAGTTATGGCAGAGACCTACCAGGTCTAGCTCAGATATGGAAGTCTGAATAGCAGAGGATTAGGAGGGAGATAAATTGCATCTATGTGCTTGCGGACAAAAGTCTTAGTTTCAAATGAAGCAGCTATCTTCAATCTTATTTCTGGAAGGTACAGATCTGGTGAATCATTATGGAGACAGAGGTGAATTTGGCTTCCTTTTCAAAAACTATTTTATGAGTTTTCCTTGAATTAGTTTAAAAATAAATAAATAAATAAATAAATAAATAAAAATGAATTGATGACAGTACCTGACCTTGTTCTGTTCCCTGGTGCTGTTGAAATAGAAAATCATTTATGTTCTCTCCATGCTGAGAGTGCATTCAGGACTTTAAATTGCCAATGTCACCTAAGACCTAGGAATTAGGAGAATATCCATCTAAAGGTGCCAAAAAGCAGGAGAGGGATAGGATCCTAAATCTTTTTCTTTCTATGGCAACTAAAGAACAGAAAAGAAAGGGAGTTCCAAAATGGATCATAGCCACATCATGGAGCCCCTCACGATTTCAGCTGAGTATAAAAACACCGAATAAAGTGCTAGCAATGACAAGATCAGAAAAAGGGTTAATGCATCCCATTATATGGTATCTAATCAGTCAAATGGCCAAACTTAAGGTACTGTGATTAATCACCTCACTTGCTGCTGGGTACTCCTGCCTCTGCCTTGTGCTGATACAGATCAGCAGCCCCTGATGTCCAGCCACAACTCCAGCCCTTAGGCTCCTCAAACATCCAGTCATTTGGTGCAAGAAAAGCAGCATGAACATCTGATGGGTTTCATTCAGGAAAACATCATTGGCCTGTAAATTTGGATGGACCATGGCATGTGGAATCCACAGATTAGAAGACTCTTTCTTGGTTTCCAGGCCTGTTTCCAGACATCAAATCTGACTGTGTGCAGCTCTGGCAACCTCTCTTTCTCCTGACCAGGGTTGTGAATGGTCTTGTCTGTCAGAGTGTCCTCTACGAGATAAAGTTACCTTAGCCTTGTGGTACAAAACGCTCTGTCAGGAGGATGCCATATATAAACTCCATTAGTACCATTTAAGCTCAATATAAACTCCCACCACATGCCTGGAGTTCAAGGTAGGTGTTTCTTATCCTGTGAATGCACAGCAAACATATGAAAAGATTGCATATGACCAAATCGATCATCTTGACCAAATCCTTACACATTCCATTAAGAAGTGGCCAGATGTGTGTCCATCACATAACCAAAACTCTGGTCTCTTCTGTCACAAGATGGGAATGAGCCAGGCCCTGTGACAGGATGTGCAGGCAGTCTTTGTTCACATGGTCCAATATCCACAAGCACTTCTGCCATGTGCCTGGGTGGATGTACACTCACCGTATGTCGAGTTCTTGGCAACATATGCCAACAGACACTTTGGAGGAATGGATGAGTCTACAGTCACACAGTCAAAGAGGCTCTGAAGAGCCCTCACAAAACAGAATGATGAGGAACCAGGCTGAAGGCTGCCTAAATTACTCTGGCTTGCAGCTCACTCCCAGGTGCATATGAGAAGCTGTTTAGAAAGAAGGCAGCTGTTTTGGGCTCTGGGCAGATGGTTTGGCCCTCTGGCAGCTTTGTGGTGGTACTACTGGAGGCTGTTTAATGCTGCTTAAGAGTGAAAATTCAAAAAGTTGAAGTCTTGAAATGGAGTAAAGAGTTATTTCTGAAATTACTTTGGCAACTGAGTCGGATATTGATTGATACTTCAGATACTCAGAGCAAGACCTGCATCAGTAGTTGGGGGCAAGACATAAATCCAAGAACGAGCTACCCTGCAGACCTGAAAATATGTCTTGAGCCTTTTTTTCTTTCCTTTTCCCTATTTTAACGTAGAACAATGGATGATCATATTAGAAATCCTGTTAGAGGCTTGGCTTTACTCATGTTCCTGAGACTTGACAAATTGCTTTACACAGGCTATGGAAACTGCAATACCTCACTCCTCAAACAGGCTGCAAAATTTCCTGGAGTTAAGGCCAGAACTGGCCAGTTCATCATCTAACCCGACCTCTGCTGTATCCATCGCAGGCTAATGCACTTCATCCCATTTCCATCACACAGTCCCAGTCAACTTGGTTTAGACTAAAGCAGTTATTTCTGGTCTGGAGGTGAAGGACTGCTGAGTGAAGCTGTGTACGATCAAGGTTTTCTGTTTTCTGAGTAACTGTGTGATGCTGATATATTTCGCTCCATTCCAAAATGGAATGAAAGCAATGTGCTTGTGAAAGGAATACTCATAAACCCCCGCTTTTAAAAAACAATCCCAAGCTTCAAGCAAAGCATTTAATACAAAGAAAACCAAAAGGATTTGTTTTGATAACAAAATGTAAAGCATTCCATTTTTTTAAACTTTCTTCACTTGCCTAACATATAATACAAAAGTTAAATATGGAAACAAAATGTCATTGGAGGTCAAAATGTTTTTAAAGTGAAGTCTCACCGAAATCAAGATGAAACATTTAGATGTACACATTGACTCTAGGTGCCTGCTGAACTTTTTGTAGTTCTTGGGACAGAGAAGATGAGTCAGAGATCGGGGGAACCTGCTTTTCTATGCCATATAGGTAAAGCCGCAGAGGAAATTATATAGATAAGTTGGCCCAAACATGGGTACTGCGATTATTCCCCTTAATGGTATTTTTGGAGAGCAACTCGATCACTGGAAAATTCCTCATCAGTCCATCTGCTGAGCTCTCACATGAATAGTTCTCAGAAGTACAGGAGTCTGTGGTCATTTGGCATATAAATGATGTAGGTGGCAAATCTCCATGGGGCTTTATTGTGTGATGCCTTTGCTTGCTCTTCCCAATTAATGTGATTTCCTCGTAGGTCAAAAGGATGGATCAGTTGGTGGTTAACAAGGGTGGTGATCCAAACACATCGAACCGTTGCCATACGGTCTATGACTTCGTCCCTGCTCCCTTTCTCAGCCTATTGACTCAACAAAAATGGCGAGAGACTGCCCTACAGCAGGGGAGCACAAGAGTTAGTGTCTACATTCAAAACAAGTCCCAGTGGCAGACTCTTATACCTGCCTTGATAAACTGCAGATTATGAGCAATAAGTGTCAAACAATCAGACTGCATTTCCCAAACTATATTAATGAAAATGCAGCATGCTGTGTGGCGTTAGAGGACTGCAAGTGCTTTCAAGAAGGATGTGCCTTTTAAGAATGTGCATGTACCTAGAAAAATGGGGCCTTATCTTAGTACTTACCTTTTACAATGTAAATCACAACAATATTAGCAGCCAGACAAGAAGAGCCATCATGAGTCAGGGTTTTCTTTGCAGTTCATCTTTCCTGAGGGTTGTTCTAAGTTTTTCTTTAAAGGGGTACATCTCACTCCAGGAAATCACTCTGAAAGGGTACCCGAGGAAGTTCTAGTTGGAATATTGGCATTTATGCAAATTGGAGACTTTATTTCCCACAAATCTGCATTTAATATTCCAGCTGCCTCTTAATTCAGTTCTGAATGCAAAGGAAGTCAGTCCTGAATAGTGTCTGAATATGCCGGATGCAGAGTATGTTTCATATGAAACCATTGTAGACACTTTAAAGATTCTCAAGGAATTAAATATAAAAATCTGACTCCGTGTTGGTCAGTCCAGAAAGTCAATGTTTCACTGAGAGCCACCAGAAATGAACAGTGAAAGGGCATTTTCATAAAATGGGTCTGTACTCTATTCCAGAGAACATCTGTGCATTATGTTTAAGTTGAAATATTTTTTTTTAAATCTGTGAACAAAACCATCAAATGCTATTGGAGAATTCCCCTTTCATACAGCTGTCTCTGCTGCTGCTGCTGTTTGGTTTGGAGTCTTATCCAGAGCTCAGCTGTAGATTGCCAATCAGAAAAAAAAGCACCATGAACACTGATCCAGGCAAATTTGGGTAAAGGAGTCATGACCTACTCCCTGGTGTCCTTGATGTGTGTTTTTGATGAGTTATTAGCCAGGCACACAGTGTTTCCCTCTGTGTAGTCACCATTTTAAGGCTGGTGTTCAAGGGGAGGGGGGTGAATTTATAGCCACCATTTATAGGTGCCTGCAGGGGCTATATAAAGAGTACAGGTTGCATGATTAAAGGTTAAATTTGTAAATGGACTGGTTAGAAGGAGGCCTTGAATTCTGAGTACATGCCTAACAACCCATATTCTCTGGGGCTCTTCACTTACACCCCGATCCTCTAAATATCTTGGTCCAGGAACCACCAAAGGACGAGCTGGATGAATGACACTGTGCTATTTGCCCGTGCAGTTTGCTTTTTCAATTGAATTCTGTTCAATGAAGTCTAATTCCTTTTGATGTGGTATAGTATCATTTTGCTGGACGCATCCATACAGTTAATTTTCAGCTGGTTAATATGACATAAGGAGCTCCTGGCTGAAATAAGTGTAAATTAAATTGTTCTAAGTGAAGGAAATCCATCCCTCTACAGGAGTTCAGGAATACAGG
The DNA here is from genome assembly GCA_013396915.1 of Stercorarius parasiticus. Lineage (NCBI taxonomy): Eukaryota > Metazoa > Chordata > Aves > Charadriiformes > Stercorariidae > Stercorarius > Stercorarius parasiticus. The sequence continues at coordinate 113,644 of VWZL01004713.1, forward strand.
ACCTATTCACTTCTTACTTTCTATTTATGGTTGCTATTTTATTTTTTTTTTTAAAGCTTGTCATATATAGGTCACAGAATAATTTATGAGAGTAAGAATATAATTTTCCCATGTAGAAAAGTAAAGCACCAGTACAGGGTTTTAACATCTTAGTAATACTGATTCAAGAGCTTATACTTCTGAATTTTAAAATGAGAACCCTGCCCACCGTGTGAAACCAGACCTCAGGTGGTGCCTGGCGGTATACGAGCCGTTTATTGATCTTCCATAATGGGATGAATTTTGCCTCTCAGAATTAGTGAAGAGCAGCCCAAGTTTTAACTCAGTGCCTCATCTGTGCACCTAATTTTAATTTCATTATTACCAGCAGTTTGGAGTCTGACTTGTTTTCATATTAACAACAAGTATTTGTACAGTAGTCTTCCTAATTAAACTGAAATGTCAACTTTATGCCTGTATGCGATTTTATTTTCTAATTTAAAGTTCTGTTCTGCAGGAAATGCTTTAATTTAAATAACTCTCTTTGGGGAAATTTATTTATTTTGTGACTTTCAAGTAAATTATTGCATTTGAAATAAACAAACCATGCATGTATTGTCTCAAATGTATGAAATGGAAGTTGGACTGTTGCAGAGCTGCAGACAAGGGGTGTCTCAAGCCCTGACCGAAGAGCAACCCTCCAGATGGGCTGCAGCAGGGTCATGGATTCCATGGCCCACAGGCTGTGAGGATGGGAGTTTTAGGACTTCCTTGCTTTGCTGCTGTGTAGCTGCAGAGATTAGATAGGGATTCCATAGATTTCTCTTTTGCAGACAATTTTGAAATATTGGAACTTTTTTTTCAGGATCTGGATGGAATTTTGACATCTCTGCATGCCCCCATGAAGTATGATGACCTTTCAAAACAAAGCTCCGATAAGCACATGCTTAACTGCTTTTCAGAGTCAGGACCACACAAGGAGAGGCTCAGAGAGATGAGACTTTTCAGCCTGGAGAAGAGAAGGTGTGGGGAGAATTTTATCAATATCTATAAGTATTTGCTGGAGGAGATTAAATGCCAGAGCTGGGCTTTCCTTGGTAGTGCCCAGTGAGAGGACAAGAAGCAATGGGCACTAACCAAAACTCTGTTTAAACATGCGGAAAAAACCTTTTTCACTGTGAGGGTGGTAAAACACTTGCACAGGTTGCCCAGAGAGGTTATCTCCAACATATGAGATATCAAAAAACCAGCTGGACGCAGCCCTGAGCAGCCTGTTTCCATTGACCCTGCTTTGAGCAGGGGGATGGACTGGATGATATCTCCAAAGGTGCCTTCCCACCTCCACCATTCTGTGATGTTGTGAAACTGGAGGAAGCTGAGTCCCTGGCTGGGGATGCTGCAGGAAGGGGACTTTTTGATCTGCAAGCTGTTGCTCAGCCGCCTTAGCCATTCCAGCGTGATACTGAGGATGTAGTGCCACTGCTTGCATGAGGCTTTTGAAGTGGGGATCTGTGCCTTGAGTATTAGATATTTTTTTTTCACCAGGGGATGTGATGAAGTTCCCAATGGTCCTGCGTTAAAACAGAACAAATATATGAGTTACTGGCCCCAGACAGGGCAATGGCAAAATTCCCAGCAAATTTAATGGAGCCAAGAATTCACCAAAGACAAGGTATTTGTAACAGCAACGCATTTATGTTGTATCTGAAGCTTGTTTACAACCTTCTGGAGTACTTATCTTTGACTAACAATCTTTATAGAACATCTGAATGTCTAACTGCATTGAAGCAGAGCCATTTGCAAGTGGTTATGGAGGACTGTATTTAAAAATGAAACAATGTCATTCACAGTGGGAGTATATGCAAAAGCTGCTCTATTTACAGCATATAAGAAATGCACCAGACATTCCAAAAATTACAAACTTTTCCATTTTGTATATCTGAAAGACTTACATAAGCAGCTTGTGAAATCTGAAAGACAACCCCAATATAATCCCAACAGCTGGATGTTAACATTACATCATAATAAACAAGGGGGTTGGATATGTTTAAAATAATGGTCTTGCAAAGTTTATTCTTTGTTTTCTCTAATTTTTTACCCAGCACTATTATACCAGGTTCTGCACTAAGTCTTTCTTAGAAAAATACTATGATGTGATGTATTAATACATTCTTACTGGTGAGATTAGCTGGGTTTTCAAACTGAAGGTTTAGAGACGTAGGATTTGCATACATATTATCATTGCATGTGCAATGATTATGCACATGTGCATTCAACACAAAAAGTTCAAGGCAGTGTAAGAGCTTCTCTTAATGGGGAGCATCCTTTGTATGTCAGGGTCTTCAGGTCCTGGAAGTGAGGTGCTCAATGCATGATGAGAGCTGAAAATCTAATCAGCCTCAGTCCTCCTGGAAACACATAACCCAAGCATAACCCAAGCATACTATACACTGAAAATTCAGTGTGAACCATTTGCTAGATAATGCTACAAAGAGGATTCTTATTTGAAGAGGAAAAAAATTAACTTTGTTTTCAACTCTATTCCACCTCGAACTGTGCAAAAGGTGGACCTCAGAGACAGTGGAATTTTTTGTCACAGTATTTGTTTCTTGCTTTTCAGCCCAGTGGGATCAGCTGTGGTGCTGCAGAGCAGCCACGGTGGGTTGTGAAACGCCACTCTCAGTAATGCAGGCACAGTCTCCTCCCTGGCCCCGACAGCTCCTCTAGCCTGGGCAGAGCAGGCCAACCATTACACCTCCCTTGTAGTCTTCCATGTCATTACAGGAACAGAAAGAGGCCATATCACAAGCAAAACCAGGCCCTTTTTGTTCCACTTCCAGATAAGTAATATTTAGAAACTCTTTAATTAACTTAGTGGTTTGCACCACGTTCAGAAAATCAATTCTGTATTAAAAACTGTTTAGTATTTCTGTCCTTGCCTGCCACATCTCCTTGAGAAGTCTTCGTAACACTGGCTTTGTGGTTGGGAGTGATGGGGAGATACAATCTATTTGATAGATATTTTCTTGAGCAAGATATTGAACATCCATAACAATTCTTCACAGTTATTATGTTTAGCCATTTTTAAAGAACAAAGCAGTGGATTAAGTTCCCAGTTAATTTGTCTTCTCTTTAATAGCTTCTAAGATATTTTTTCATTCCAAGTTTAAAAAAAAACCACAACCCACCCGTGTTCTTTAAGTAATATCTGTAATGTTGTTCCTTACAAAGAGTGACAATGCCAGCAGTGGTTTCTTGGCTGTGTTTCCAGCAAGTATAATTTAACAGGTGAGAAATAAAGTATGTGAGTGAGATAATAGTGTGATACTCTAAATTTAGATGATATTGAGGGCTTTTTTGTAAATTGTAATTATTCTTTCTGTTTTTCCACAGCAGGCATGGAGAGTCTTAGTGTCGTCTTTATTAAAAGTGAAGAAGGTTCTGGAGTTCAACTGAAAAAAAAAGTTCTAGTTTTTCACGTTGCTAGAAATCAAAGAACACTTCTTTTTTGCTTTGTTTTGTTTCACAGCTTTCTTATGAAAAGTAACTCTTCTGGAGCTAGTGTTAAGAAAGATAGCCAGGAGCCAGGGTGTTACTGTAAATGATGCTTATAGATTGTACTTGATTAAATTGCCATTTTAGTTGGCTGAAGAGTTCATTTCTGCTCTGCAAGAAGTTTGGTGGAGGGTAGTGAAGCCACTTAGCTTTCTGCCTTGACTCTTGGCTTGGACATGTCCAAGAACATTAGGTTTGCCCAGTAAGTTTGGAAACCTTGATGTCTAAATGCCTGCCTTTTTTTTTTTTTTCCTTTCTCTGTTTTGATGGAGTGACTGGCTGTATGCTGGAATTCTGTGTTATCTTGATTTTCTCAAGCCCTGGTAATGGTGTTTTGGAAAAGAGGAATACCAGGTGGGATTGGGGTCTGTGAAAAAGCAGGGGGTCTGTCCTGGTTGTCTGATAAATGGGCAGCAGATATCTGCCTGGTAGGTTTCCATAGAGGAGTGCTGAGCTTACGGTAACAGTAGGAAAGTTTTTTTGGGTGGCTCTTAAACAAAGTGACCCCAGAGGTTCAGATCATTTTTCCTGAAGAAGAAAGGTTCCTCTTACTTGAAAATGCATGTTTTGAGGCACAGCAGAAGTCTCTGGTGTAGCTAACCAATATGGATAGAGGTAGGTTTAGACTTGATGAATTTAGGATTCTGATCCTGAATTCCTAAAAAGGCAACAAGACTACTTATCATCAGGGCAAAACTTGATGTCAAGACACAAGGACTTACAGTCCTACATGTTGTAGATACTTTTGGAAGTTCTATCCATTGTCTCTATAACCAAGAGTAATTATGTAGCAACTATGATTATCAGATTTTTTCCATCATATTAATAAACTTTTTTCATGAAGAGATAATGATCGCTGTTTTCCAAGACTGCAAGAATTTATCTGACCTTATGTAAAATGCTATCTGATCTTATATGTAAAATGCTAATTGTCATTGCTTTAGCAGGAAGTCAAATCTCCTGTATTCTACATCAGTATCCCAATTTTATTACAGTGAATGATAGAGTGTAGCTCTTTGTGAAGTGTATCTTTTCATTTCCAAAGGCCTTTGGTTGCAGAACTAGGAAATAAAAAGAATCTCTAAAGGACGACTCCCTAAACTTGTTTTAATGTGTCTGCATTTTGTTAATTTATTCAGAAGTGATTTTTTAAAGCCAAATGTTATTACACTGTAATGTGCAATATTGAGCTTCTTTGATTAAAGATACGTTATTGCTTTGAGCCTATTAAAAAAAAATTAAGCATCGCAACCTTGGAATTTGAATTGAAATATGTAATGATCCATGTATTCCTTGCTCTGATTAGCCTGTTAATCGATATGAATTTCAATATTCTTATATTTTAATAACTCCCTTTCTTACTTTTTGTTAGCATTTGTCATTTTGATGGTCTCCACAGATGTCTTAAAACCTAAGCACCTTCTGCAAATGTTATATTAAGAGCAAAATAATAAAACTCAAACAACAAGAAGTCATAAAAATGATATTCATGTTTTCTTTTCATTTTAACGAACCAAAGTTTGATATTCTTCTCCCACCACTATCTCTTTACTTCAGGAGTGATCCCAAAGGTTTCAGTAAGAATGCTCAGAAAACACGATACTATTCAGTGTCAATAAAATGACAGAGTATAGCCTCAGAATGCAGTAATTTTCCAATATTAAGTGTTCCTATTGTAAATCTCTAAAAACAGGGAAAGAGGAAAAGGTATAGTGAAATAAACTTCCTTTCATATTCTTGGAGAAGCTAATGGATAACAGAGTTGTTGACTAAGATGGTGTTTTCAGTACTAGCCATCTTTTATGTTAAAAAGAAACAGCAATTTTAGTTTCAGCCTCTGAACTCTTCTTTCAATGCCTGCTGCCCATTCAGTTTAGAATATCAATTACTATATAGTTATACAATTCATCACAATTATTGAAATTAAATATAGAATTACTTGACTTAGCATTTCAGAATCCTTCATCTGAGTTTATAGTTGAGTCCAGTTCTTTATAGGCAATGACTGGTTATATGTCAGGCTGAGCAGGCTGGATCAGAGCTAAACTAATCTGTGGCTACCTTGGCAATGCTTCTGTATTGCCTTCAACCCCAAAGCAATCAGGTTTGGGGATTCCAGAGTTCCCTGAAAGCAACTGCCGTGGAGAAAGGCAAAGGACCTGAAGCTTCAAATATACATGGATAGACACCACTGTGGATTTTCACCACAACGCTGAATGTCAGGGGCAATGAGTTGTACTCATGTCACACAGATTATTTCTGTCTGTGGCTTAGAGACCTATGCTGTAAGCAGCTTCATCAGTCCTTGCTCTGGGTGCCGCAGCTTTCTGTAGGTGGTTACACTTTATTAACTGGCAGGACAATGGTGTATTTCCTTGGGAAGAAGCAGAGAAAATTAATCTGCCTGTTGACACTCCATGATGTCAGCTGGTAGGAAAGCAGCGTATCACCACCTCTCCTCTACAGTGCTAGCAATAAAGAGTTGAGAGCTGTACCCTCTGAGAACTGGCTGTGAGAATGTAGTGAACTGGTATATTGACTTTCCTGCTTATCTTGCTGAATGATCTTGTTTTATTATAAACTTCTAAGTCTTACATCTACATACTTCTGTCATTGTGTAGCTAGGGTCTGCACTTGATCGTACAAATAAGTACCATGTAACCATTACATGCATTAAACGCTTCGTCTGTAACCTGTGGTTGGTCTCTGACACACCAAGAGGGTTCATCTGGCCTGTGGCCTGCTACTGACTTCCTCGTGAAGGCCTCCCAAAAATGGACAGGTCTGCAATTTGAAACATTCTGTCCAAAGATTTTGGGGAGGAAAATGAGTTACTTTGTGTACACTGCTCAGTCTACACATATGCAATCAGATGACTCATTACAGCAGGAATTTAGGCTAAGGTCTATGCCATGGTAAGGAGTGTGGGCACTGCTGGCCTTGCACCAGGTAGATGAGGTCTCCTGGCTCCATCACAATTCGAAGATGTAATGTCACAGCTGATCGCAAATATAGCTGGGAAAAAAAATATTCATAGACTTGCCACGGAGAAAGCCAGGCTGTCAGAGGAAAGGTTAAACAGAGCTTTACTTGAAATTGCAAACATCAGTATGATAAGTAGCTCCAAAATAATGTAATATAAGACGTAAGAAATATACAATCTACTGACAGCAAGCAAGAGTGAAGAAAAGCAAATGTTTAATACATGGAGAATTCAAAATTCCTCCTTAGAAATCAAGGTAAGTTGGTTGACTTATTAGGAGAAAAAATAATGCTTTTCAAGGACTGAGTTTCAAAAAGGTCCTGAGGCATGTGTGGGTGGGAGTTTCTGCACAAACCTGTTCATTTAAAGCAGAACACGATATAAAGCTGTTAACTCTAGCTAGATATTTGTGCACAGGCTTGTTTTCCTAGTCTTGATATTGGAAGATGTCAGCTTATCCCTCACTCTTCATGGCTCTGTTCTGATGTTTTCTCGTCATTTCATGACTTGACAAATGTGAGTGGCCATGGGGACCTGGGCTCCAGCTACCTGCCTTGTGCAGCTCCATGAAACATCTGAGCCTGCGGTGGTGCCCATCCAGGCACTGGACATAGAATCCCTACTCCTGGGCAGCGCGGTCAAAGGCATTGCTGCGAGGCTTGCTACCTCACTGGAAAGGAAAAGTGGAGCTGATAGGAGCTTGTAGGCTCAAAAAGCACATAGGTTTCATGTTGCTATGAAGAAAGAAGGGGAAATTTGTGGGAATATTTTTCAAGAGTTAGCTTTAAGGTATAAAGAAACACTAAAATAAATATTAGTTTTATTGGAGCTCTCTAGCCTGAGTTCCAGGGGTGTGATTTGAGGATGATGACTTTGTTGGAATGTCAGCCTGAGAAACACAGAATCTGGGGTATAAAAACACTAATATCACTGCTACATCCAGGGAAGGAGTTGTTAAGGGACAGGGGGTATAAAGTAGCTGCAGCCCACCTCTGTTAGGAGGTGGTTGTTCTCCTGGTCACGGGGAGGAGAAGCAGCTGAAGGGCTGAGGTCCCATCGTAGCTGCTGCTGATGACACATGTCCTGCTGGAGTGGTCGTGAAGCCTGTCTGTAACTATGAAGCCTTTGTGAACGTTTCAGTTGTTCCATTTCTATCAGCTTCACGTTCTTCCTCTGTAACAGTAAACAAACCAAATGTTTCTGTGTATAAAGGCGGATCATCTGCAGTTAGGAAGACCGCCTGCGCCAATAATTACAATTAAAAGCAGCTTCTTTGCATCAGGAGGAATGTCTGAGCAGTGGATTTGTCATCTGTTGGGTAAATTTATAACATTTTATTTTATCATTATAGATATAAAAGACATATCGAGTAAGCTGGTACTAAATAGAGTTATAAAACAGACAGAAACCTCATCCAAAGGGCTGGCAGCAATAATTCAAAACCAAATCTATCAGGGAGCTCAAGGGACAGGCAAGTAGGCAGCAAATCTCAAGGACAACCCAACCATCCGTCTCCTCCGGGCATTTGCCTGGGGAATATCAGCTGCTTGCCCATCCACGTGTGCCAAAATCCTCCACCCAACCCTCTCCCACCCATATCTCTTGCCCCACTGTGAGGAGACAAGCTCCTGCACGAGGAACTTTGTGTTTTCTCCCATCTTCGTTCAGCCCCACAGTTACCTTCCTGTGCCTGGTGCCCATAGCCCTTTCCTTAAACTGATGGTGGGTTTTTAGGTGCCGAAGTGTGAGACGGACAGAGCTGGGCACCAGGCTCAGGCTGGGAAGATCAAGCTCCCTTCCTCACTCTGCAAGTGATCTCTCCACCCAGTGTTCCCATTTCCCACATGCTTTTGTTTCTTCCGTTAGATTGATAATTCAGTGACTAAAAAATGCTTCTGAAAACATATTGTAGGCCCTTTCTAAAGTGGCCTTGGAGCTGGGGCCTTCAGGAGCTATGGAAACACCAGAAATAACTATTTTTTCAGCTGCAACTGAAAAAAAGCGCAAGTGACAAATACTTTTGTTAAGGTGACTGATCTTCATGCTTGAGAAAGAGCTGACTGGTGAGCCAGCGCTCTCTCTTTGGGAGAGCTTCTATTTACTGGCAGTAAGCAACACTGGCTGTCAGCTATCTGTCAAAAACCAAAAAAAATAAAAGAAAAAAGTCATCGCAAGCTTTGCACAGCACAGCCTTGCAGTGTTCTGCGGAAAGGAGGGAAGTTATAAATGGGATGCTGTGGTCCAGCCTAGAATTGGGACACAGTAGGAGATTTCCTTTTGGTAAACCAGCTTTTGGGGCATGAGCTGCTGGTACCCAGGAGCCACATTTCATCCCGTGCTGCAAAGCCAACATGAAGCTGGTGGCTGGCTCCAGCCACAGACAATTTTCCATTGACCATGGGAACGGAACATAAAACTGTGGAAAATGGGGAATGCCACTGAGTAGCTCAGTTTCTTTTACCAGAATTAATCATCAACTGATGTACTCCTCAGCTTCAGTTTGGCTACTGTCCACAGACTTTGAAGGTGCTTATCAGGTTGCACTCTTCATGCTTTCATATGTCTTTATCTGACCCCTTCCACTACTGCAGCTGGTTTACCTCAAAATAATAGATAGGAAAGCATGGTTTAAGTTGTCTTTTTTTAAAAAAAAAATACTCCCTTCCCAATTAAAAATGATAACCCATGGCAGATTTATTATTAATTTGTGAGAAGAATGCCTAAGAACTACACTTACTTCAGATACTCATCCAAAAAGCTTATAGTTAATTTAATCCAGGCACCTTACAGACATCATTCTTATTTCTTGTCCGATCCTTTTAGCTTTCATGACCTTCATGCAATGATTAAGCCAGGTTTGGAAAGCTATCACAGTGAATTCAAGTAGAAGATGTGAAGAACTGTGAAGACTTATGCTGGTGCATCAATCAGAATCGCCAGAAAGCTTTTTTTTTTTTTTTTTTTTTTTAAGACTTGGCCCATCATTACTTATCTCAGGATCACTTGTGGAGTGTTTTATTTTATGTGTCTGGTTTTGGTATTTTCTTTCATAATGACTATGGGCAAGTGGAATGCAATTAAGCATTGCAGAAACACTTGGGTAATACTGCAGTCAGATACAGTGATGTACTTGAATACCTTGCAGGTTGTTCTTCTGTTCCAGTGTCTGTCTACAGATATGGTTCATTTAAGATTGCTATAAATCCAGAAATGCTTTAAAGATGGCTAACTACCACACTTCCCAGAGCAAAGGGAGCCGAGATAAAAATATGTTTGCACCATCAGACCCAGGAAGGAAAACTTGGAAATCCGGAGACTTGTTTTTGATTGAATGACATAAATGAACAAACGGTAAGACTTGGAAGTAGGGGGAAGAAAGAAAGTGATCCACATGGCTCCGACTCTGAAGGAGAAATCTTCCCTTAAATTTGCTATTGTTTCTCGACTGCTGGGTCAGTGTGAGAACCTGGTGACAAGTAATGAAGTGGATTGATGGTAATAACTATTAATAAATACAGTTGCAATAATGTCTAACTGCCCTTGGTATGAGTTTAATGGGCTCTTATTGTACAAATGCAATGGAAAGAAATATGTCTTGTACAAGAAGTATCAAAAACATAAATGTAGTGGCAGTCTTCAAGCATCGCTCTGAATTACAGATTAGTGTGGGGAAAAAGCTTAAAAAACCTTAGGGTGTTTTTTTTGTTTTGTTAGTTGTTTTTTTTTTCCCTTCAGTATTTCACCTGGGAAATTCACACCTGAATCAGAAGGAAAAGTTACACAGTGTGGGTTAAAAAACAAGCCCTAGAATTTACAAGGCTGAGTTCGGCCACAAACACTTCCCCACATGATTAATTAAATGCTACTGTAAGTCCTTATAGGTCAGCGCCAGTTTTACAGGAACTCCTCTGAAGCTAGCTGAAAATGTCCTGTCTCCATTTCATCACTCAAAACATTTGTGTTGTGTTTCTCTTGCAGCTAAAAAGTGTTTGCTTTCTCAAGATACATTGTTGTACTTCCCAGAACACACTCTCTGTTTACTGGGAGCAAACGGTCCAGGGGAATGAGTGCTCAATGTGATGGGCAACATATGGGATCGAGTGAGACATCCAATGAATGTGGATGCAGGAAAAGCTGTTCTTTTGCTCAGAGTGAATGTTAATGATGTTTCCACAGTTCATGAATAAACTCACTCAGAACATGAAGTTCTCGGGGGGAAAAAAACAACCTCTCCTATTAAAGAAATATGCCCATGTTGCTATTGAATCAGAAGCCAGCAGTAGCAACAACAGTTGCTGACAGTATGAAAAAAAAAAATCTTGTGCATTTTTTTATATATAGTCAATGCAAAATCATTTTTTTATATATATCAATGCAAAAATATCTTAGCTCTGTATGCTGACAGTATGTGGTCCAAGCCCACAGGATCAGGGCACCAGCCAGTGCGTATCTTTGGCTGTGTCAAGACTTGTTGACTGACTTGGATCAAGATCAGGGTTTTGCTGGCCACACTGTATGCCCAGATTTTCTTTCTGTGGATAGCAGGGAAATGAGATGTGCTCGTCAGTATTGTGTCAATATGCAGCCCAACGGAAAAGCTGGGACAGGCTTATCTCCCCCATCTAACCTCTGCTTTCCCTCCTGTCTGACCACTGCCACATTTCCTCTATGAATGTCTCCCATAAAAGCATCCTTGACCTGCTCAGCCCTTCCCTCTTTTTTGGATGTGGAAGTAATGAACTCTTCCCCACTGGTCATCAGCAAGACATTCTCTCACAAAGATGTATCGGTGTGTTTACAGCTTAGAGAAAATGATATTGGGCATGGACTTCGGATTTTGGTGGGAAACAGCCGCAATCTGGAGCTGGTTAAGCTCTTGGTATCATGGAGCTTTGATCAAAGGTTGGACCCGTCAGATATTACTGTAACGTAGATACCTAGAGATTACAGTCGCTGTTCTAATAATGGTTACTATTATTATACGCTGCTACCGGTAAGAAGTATCTTCATCAAATAAATAAACGTAAGTCCTTTAAAGAAAAGATTAGAGGAAGTCTTTCCATACATTTTGATATTGCTGAAAGTGCCACCGAAACAGCGATCACTGCCCTCATTGTGAACAGCCCAGTGCAAGGGCAGCTCTGGGGAAGCCACAAAAGTGCAAGTCCACACCAGCACACTTTTCACCCTGTTCTGGACTGGAGTGAGAGATGAAGATCTCACGAGCTCTGATGAGGGTGAGCTTTGTGGGTGTTTCTGGTTGCTACTTCATTTTTATGCCTACAGTGGACAAGATGTCTGAACACCCTAAAATTCAATACATAATTCTGACACGAATGAGGATGTTTGGGTGTTTTTTATTCCTGCCTGGTCATGCTGGTGGCAACACAACGCCACTGGCCCTGCTACGCTTCGGTTCTCATCTGGCAGCAGCACCCACGAGGCTCTGCAGGCAGCGTGACACACGCGGATTTGTTTTCCTATTAAATTCCAGAAGAAAGTAAGAATGGTAAAGATGTAACAGCTTGCTGTGTTCTTTTAAAATGATGATCATCTGTAAATGCTAGATATTGGGTTATGCCTGTTGCCCACTTGTCTTTCAGGTGTGTTACTGGTCATTTCTGAAAATGTTGTCCAAAGTCTGCCTTTAGAGAGCACCCTGAGGTCCTGTGGCCTGAAGCTTTAAAGTGCAAAATATTAACTCTAAAAGTCAAATCCCTGAGATATCAATTCATGTCCACTGTGATAAAAATATATTTATATAAACTCTACTGCAAATAAATTCATTATGATGGACACTAGCCTTGTTTTCTTCCTCTAAAAAGAAACAGTTTCAGTGGGGAAGTATCGAGTAAGAATGAGCTTCCACAGCTATAATTTACAAGAAAAGCATGCTTCATGATGAACAGGAGATAAAAGCTGCCTTGAACAGCTTGCAGACAGATAATATATCCAGACATAGGCTCAAAGTTTCAGTAAAGGGCCAAAAAAACCTTTTTATTGAGTGTGGATTTGATTTTACTCAGTGTATTTCATGTTACCAAGCACATGTGGTTTTTTGTCTCTTTATCTGGACTATAGAGTAAGGCAAGTTTTCCTAAACAGGCTGCATCAATCCAGACATTCCAGTTAAAATTCTCAGTGCAAAGTCCTGCAAACTGCTGCAAATAATTCATTATTGGACACATTCTTTACCATTTCTGAAGCAAAGCATCAGATAGGAACAGGAACACTGCACAGCATTTTAGTGATGTTTTTATTAGACAGAAAGAAAATATACGACTAATTCTTAGTTGAAGGAGTTGTTCGCAGTTATGTAGTTAACTTCTAATTTATTGCCAAAATTTATTTGCTGTTAGGTGACATTGACTCTGGTGACCAATGCCTCAGATTATTTTTTAACGAATAATTTTATAGCTGAAAAGACCACATATTACAGAGCCGTTTATAAACTTTAAATGTCTTAAGCTAACAATATGTGATTGCACAGCCAAAAGTGAAAACATTATGGCTTGCTAGGAGAACTCATAACTCTAATACATGGTTATGAAATTGGGCTTACGACAATGAAAACACAGCTTATGTCAGCACACTTCCTCTAATGAGGCTGCGATTGTAATAGAAATCTCTGTGCTTCATCTTACCTAGGCGCTCAGCTTATGCCTGCGCCCTGATTGTTCTGATTTCATGCAGTCACACTATGAAGCTTTTGTATGAATATTTAATACTGTGATTTGCATTACATTGGTGCCTCATTGTGCGAGGGACTGTACAAACCACATAGTGAGAGCCAGTCTTGCTGCAAAGAGCTTAAATTTTAAATTGACGAGAAGAGAGAGTGGGAGAGGAAAGAAAAGTGCAGAGAAGGAAAGAGGCACACTTACGGTCTCCCTGCAAATATGTGTCAGAGAGAGAGTACTTCTGAGCCCTTTGTCCTACTCATTCCCTCTTTAGTAAGCTTACTCATGTCTTTGGGTTGTGATAACAACATGAAGCGCTCTTGGTAATTTGCATCTTTACTCATTAACTAGATATTGGCTCCTTCAAAGTGATTGTGTCTGTTCATGTTGTGAGGGACATCTCATCAATGGCAGAAGCAATACAAATTCACAAAAGAAGAATGAAGAACCTGTTTTAAAGCCACAGAACCATCACCTCTTCTCATGCTTTGTGGGATTTCGTTCTTGGTCTAACCTACTTTATCTCCATTTTTTCCTTATCTTGTGCTCAACTACCAGTACACAGTGACACCTGCAATTTCACAGCAAGGCTATGAAGCCACTGAAAAATTTAACACTTTTTATTTAGATGAGACCGATAATGACGCCAGTGGTTTCTATGCTAAAGTGATAATCTTTTCTTCACTCCTTTTTAATCAGCATCATTCATCTATGTCATCATGAATGCTAAAACTACCTTCAAGAGCAAATTTATTTTGGGAACTAGGTACAGAAATTTGTAATTTGCTATTCCCAGCCCATATTTTATTAATGGTTTTGATGTTGCCAGTTATTACTTCAATAACCTTCCATTCAAGCAGTTAAAATGCAGATGATATATTTGTTTCATAATGGTTCTTCATCAATTAATTGGCAAGGTTGGAGATGCTTTGAGCCAAATGATAGCCAAATGCTCTGATGAGCTGCGATAGTGGAACACAAATGCAAGTCAGAAGTACCTGTTTGTGATGTGATACATATGAAGGAAAAAGTCAATTGAAAGCCATATTTTTGGAATGATGAAAAAACACATCAGGATTAAACTTCACAGTGATATAGACACAGTAGTTTATATGCTATTTAATTTTTTTTCAGTGCATCCTAGTGTTTATACTACATATTCAGGCTGAGGGCAAACTCAGGAGCTTTGCTGGCTATATAGAATAGAATAGAATAGAATAGAATAGAATAGAATAGAATAGAATAGAATAGAATAAAGTAGAATAGAATAGAATAGAATAGAATAGAATAGAATAGAATAGAATAGAATAGAATAGAATAGTTCAGTTGGAAGGGACCTAAAATGATCATCTGGTCCAACTGCCTGACCAATTCAGGGCTGACCAAAAGTTAAAGCATATTACTATGCTTTAAAATAATTTCATTATTATACTATGGAACAGGCTTCCTAGAGAGGTGGCCGATTCCCCTTGCCTGTCGGTGTTTAAGTGGCATTTGGACAATGTCCTTAATAACATGCTTTAGAAGTACGCATCCTTGCAGACAAGTGTGTATGTTTTTGTGAGTGCACATGTATGGATGTACCAGTCTGTCTGCCTATCAATCTATACATCTGTCCACTTGAGTATCTTAAGGCTGTTGCTTTCCTAAAGGACATGACTACTTAAAACTTCCCGCCAACAGTAAAGGGAGAGCTTAGTCCATGTGCAACTGTCTGCATGTGGGTAGATCTAATTCTTCCTAGTAGAAGGCAGTGATACAAATGCTTTGTATTACCATTTTTATATATTGCTGTAATATATAGGTATATAGATATGTATATTGACTCCTATGCATGTGTTTCTATATACAAAAGGAAGTGCTCCAGGAAGGCTTTTCAAAGTCCAGTCTATGACTGGAGGCTGTCTTTCATTACGGGAGCAAAGAGTTGTGCACCTTTTTTGCAACTGAAACGAAGAAGTTTTATGATTCAGCCCTATGGTTCATTTGTCTTAGCCATGTAGCTTCTAGAAAGATACTATTTACATCCTTTGGCCTGATTTTTTTTTTTATTTCTTACACATTTTCATTGTCACACCTTCAAAATGCACAGGAAATGAAGTTGTGCTTCTTTGTAATAAACTCTTACCAGACATTCAGTTCTAAAACATTACCCACACATGCACACAAAAGATCAATGTTTAAGCTGAAAGAGGAATCCTATGTGTCAAGGTGGAAGAAGAACTACAGGAATTTTCATTTTAAAGAATCTGTAAAAATGTGGTATTAAAAATGTAAGTTGTGTCCCTTTCTAGGAGAAGGTGCTTAAATTGTTGGTCTATTCTTACATTTAATATATATTGTTATAACAGCTTCTGCAGAGCAAGTGAAGAGTATTATCATTTCCAGGAGGAAAAAAATAAAGAAAAAAAGTAAGCCTAACAACAACAGACACTTCCTAATCATCGTGCTTGAAGAGACATGCTAGCTGTGAGCCATTAGTGTGTGTGGAGAGAGATAATTAGAAGAAAAGCAGAGATTAAACAAGAAAATTTAATTTATGTGTGAAAAGGCAAATGCTCTAAGATGAATGTTTAATCCAGAATATTTAACTATTTCATTGTTCAGCCTCAGTCCGCTAGTCGCAATGAAACTGAATGATAAGAAACAGAAGCTCATGGTCTCTTTGTGCTTTCCTAACTGGATCCATTTTTTGTCTCTTGTTTTATTTTGGGATGATAAACTCAGGAACGTAAGGCTCATTTTCCCTGCCTTTTTTAACACCTGCATCAGCCAAGGTCTCTTGAATATCAATAGACAAATGTATATATAAGCATATCTATAAAGTTGCAGAGTAGCTACCCCTTGTGATAGCTCAACACATTATCAATACACTGGGGAGCGAGTAATTTTCTCCATGAGAGTCAGATCCTGAGTGGAAAACCAGACAGGGAAGAGTCCTGGAGGGTGCGATATCAAGCGCCTTTGGAGAGATCGATGGCCCCAGTGGCCCCCAAGCCCAGTATGGCTGTGTAGTCCTTGGATCCTGAACTCAATGTCTACTCTTGACCTTGCAGATATTTTTTGTCTTTGGGAAGAAAGGTGGTCTTGAAGTTTCAGGGAGACCAGAAAGCTGAAGCTACAGTGTGAAAATGGTGCTGTTTTCTGGATATTCATAGAATCATAGAATCATAGAATGGTTTGGGTTGGAAGGGACCTTAAAGATCATCTAGTTCCAACCCCCCTGCCATGGCCAGGGACACCTCACACTAGATCAGGTTGCTCAGAGCCCTGTCCAGCCTGGCCTTAAAAACTTCCAGGGATGGGGCTTCTACCACCTCTCTGGGCAGCCTGTGCCAGTGTCTCACCACCCTCATGGTGAAGAACTTCTTCCTAACGTCCAGTCTCAATCGACCCATCTCTAGTTTTAATCCATTCCCTCTAGTCCTACCATTACC
>VWZL01004713.1:130677-347526 GCA_013396915.1 Stercorarius parasiticus
ACTCCACTTGTCACTGGCCTCCACTTGGACATGGACCCATTGACAGCCACTCTTTGGGTGCAGCCATCAAGCCAGTTCTTTATCCACTGAATTGTCAGTCCATCAAACCCGTATTTTATCAGCTTGGAGACCAGGATGTCATGTGGGACAGTGTCAAAGGCTTTGCTCAGGTCCAGGTAAATGACGTCAGTTGCTCTCCCCTTGTCTATTGATGTTGTGACCTTCTCATAGAAGGCCACCAGGTTTGTCAGGCACGATTTGCCCTTGGGGAAGCCGTGTTGATTGTACCCAATCACCTCTTTGTTATTCTTCTGCCTCAGCAGTGCCTCCAGGAGGATCTGCTCCATAATCTTACCAGGCACGAAGGTGAGACTGACTGGCCTATAGTTCCCTGGTTCCTCCTAGGGTGTGAATTATGGAAACTGCTCAACTGTGCTGCCACCATGCTGGTTGCTGTTCAAAGACCATTCAAGGAGTGGGGTGCTTCCCTCACAGACGTCTGCCAGACAGAGGGACAACAGAGACAGGTAGGTGCTGGCTGCAGAAAATATTATTGAATGAGAGAGAGAGAGCTTCAGATTTCTAGTTACCTAAATGACTCTTTCCTAAATCAACTCCTTTGCCAAAGAATGAATATATATCTATAAAAAAAAGCTGAAGAATGTCAAATTCATCCCGAGATACATCCCTACAATACAGTGACAACACAGTGTCTTGGCATCTATGTATCTTACCATTTCTGTTATCCTGACTGGAGGTTGATACTTAATCTGTGATACAAAGGCTGCTTTACACTATTTTTACTTCTGTAAAAATCTAGAATTATTCAGTAGTCAAAAAGTGTACACAATATGACTCAAACACACTGAAAGCATAAAAATACTTGCAAAAAATAGTGAGATTCAGGATGGTTAGGGCACATGGTGCCTTGCAGTTTTGGGATGTGAAGCTCATACAGCTCCTGTATTGGTTCCAGTATTTTTCTTGAGTGCAATGCTTCTGTGTGACATTATTGACCAGGTTGTGATTTACAGCAGTGTAATCAAATTGAGAAACCAGACCCTCAAAACACAAGCTCAAAACACAAAGGGCTCTGACTAGCTCTGAATCTCAGCACATCTAGTACTTTACTATTAGGGGATTTTTTAATATTTATTGGGAAAGGGAACACATTAATTAAAAACATAATTTTGGATCATAATAGGTGTGAATCTGAAGTCTGTCCGGAACAGAAATATCACAGTTCTCCTGTCTGGTCTTGTTAACCTACTAATGAAGTAAAGAACGTTGAATGCAAAGGATTTTTTGTTTTGTCTTTTTTCTAATTACGTTGAAGAAACCTTTCGCTGAGGCCTATTTGAGTATATGTCACACTGAAACACTCAAAACTGCAGGGGAAGACGATATGATGAGGGTGCGCTGAATTGCACTCTATTTATCCCCTGCCAAGGGGAGGGTGACTAGTTCAGCTGTACATGCCGCAAGGAGAGGTCTGCTCTCAGTCAGAGGAGTCTCACCAAGACGTCACTGTGATCTGAGGGCAGTTGCTTCTGGGCATGGTAAAAGCTTTAGGGATTTCCTGGTGTCAGTGAATTAAAAATGAAAGAAAGCGGATTCGGGACTCAGCAGGGCTGTGAGATGCAGTGACGGGAGGGTGACAGGAGTGTATTGCCACACGTGCTATCAATTAGCATCACTTGTAATTTCGGGTACAAGAAAAGGTGAACAAGCAAGGGCGGTTAAAAATCAATAGTGATTTCAGGTTCAGTTATAAGACAGAGGGGAATTTTTCTAAAACCTGACATATTTAATCTGCTATTATAACTGAAATCAGCTGCTAATATACATAGATAAAGTATAGGTGCAGCTAAAGGAAGCAATGTGTACAGGCCAAAGCAAGCTGTTGTGAAATGCAGGTGTGAGTTTGTTGCACCTAACGTTTAGTGCCCTCAGTACAGCTCAGATGCTACAGACTGGAGCCTCGGGAGCAATTCTCATCAGCAACTCATCACACAGTAGATACCTATTTTTGATGCAGATTATCACTATAAACTCTACTCACTGTATTGACTCCATTCACTCCGTATAGATCTCAGTTAATAGTGGAAGTGAAGACACCGTATTAGCCATCTACAAGGAGAGGACCTATATCAGTTAATAATATCGGCTTTCTGTAACTAGCAGCACTCCATCTGCCTTCTGATTGGAAGCAAACCTATGACACAGGTTTGGTCTTTTTTCCTCTGCAAATTAGATATTTAAACAAAACATTATTAATATACTGGCGCTGTGCTGTGGAAGAGCTGACCACTGGGACATGTGCCTGCTTTTAAATAGTCTGGTGAGTTTAGGGGCAGGGGGGAGTAAGGTAAAACTCAGTTTAGTTTACGCAGGTGCATTATGCAGGTGTCCTGAACCCTGCAGAGCATCACCCTCTGCAGGTGATGCTTTACGTGACACCTGTCAGAAGCAGCTCCTTCTCTCCCATCTCAGCCTCAGGGCAGAATTGCATGATGGCTGGCTTGTTGCATTTTGCCTTTTTTTTGATTTTTGATTTTTTTTATGTTAAATGATGTGGTTTTATATGGTAAAGGAATGCCCAGGCAATGCAGGTGTATTCTGCACCTAGACGCACATAAGTCTATGGGGCCAGATGGGATTCACCCGAGTACTCAGGGAGCTGGCGGGAGAGCTCACCAAGCCTCTCTCCATCATTTATCAACAATCTTGGTCAACTGGGGAGGTACCAGATGGCTGGAGGATGGCTAATGTGACGCCCATCTACAAGAAGGGTCGGAAGGAGGATTCGTGGAACTACAGACCTGTCAGCCTGACCTCGATACCAGGAAAGATCATGGAGAGGATCATCTTGAGTGAGCTCTCACAGCATGTGCAGGGCAGCCAAGGGATGAGGGCCAGCCAGCATGGGTTTAGGAAAGGGAGGTCCTGCTTAACCAACCTGATCTCCTTCTATGACCATGTGACCCACCTTCTGGACACGGGGAAGGCTGTGGACGTTGTCTATCTGGACTTTGGGAAGGCCTTTGACACCGTCCCCCACAGCAGTCTCCTGGAGAAGTTAGCGAATCATGGCATAGACAAGTGTACTCTTTGCTGGGTTAAAAACTGGCTGGATGGCCGTGCCCAGAGAGTTGTGATTAATGGGGTGAAATCCTCTTGGCAGCCGGTCACCAGTGGTGTCCCTCAGGGCTCAGTTTTGGGGCCAGTTTTAGTCAATATCTTTATCAATGACCTGGATGAGGGGATTGAGTGCACCCTCAGTAAGTTCGCNAGCAGGAGTAGGGGAGTGATGGTGCCTCTGTACTCGGCCCTGGTGAGGCCTCACCTCGAGCACTGTGTTCAGTTCTGGGCCCCTCTGCACAAGAGGGACAGTGAAGTGCTGGAGTGGGTCCAGAGGAGAGCTACCAAGCTGGTGAGGGGTCTGGAGACCAAGTCGTATAAGGAGAGGCTGAAGGAGCTGGGCATGTTTAGCTTGGAGAAGAGGAGGCTGAGGGGAGACCTCATGGCCCTCTACAACTACCTGAAAGGAGGTTGCAGAGAGGTGGGTGTTGGCCTCTTCTCCCAGGTGAATCATGACAGGACCAGAGGAAATGGTCTGAAGTTGTGGCAGGGGAGGGTTAGATTAGCTATTAGGAAGAATTCCTTTCCTGAAAGAGTGGTCAGGCACTGGAACAGCCTGCCCAGGGAGGTGGTTGAGTCCCCACCCCTAGAGGTATTTAAGAAATGTGTAGATTTGGCACATCAGGGCATGCTCTAGTGACAGAGATTTTAGGGTTGGTTTTTTTTGTGTGTGTATGGTTGGACTCGATGATCTCGAAGGTCCTTTCCAACCATGAAGATTCTATGATTCTGTGATTCTATGATTCTCAGTGACTGAGCATTGCAACACCAATACCTAGTGCTCTAGAACATGTGAGACAAAAGGGGCTGCTGTGGATCACATGGCAATGAAGAGGCCCAGAACCAAGTTTCAGAAGGAAAACATAGTTTTTTATGGCAGGGGGAATATGGCCCTTGCTGCTTTGCAGCATCATGGCTTCTCTCCTGTGCTGGTACTTTATGCATCCAATACAACAGGCTCTAAACAAGCTCTGAAACCTGGGAGCTACCAGCCTTACTGCAAGGTGCAATAGGGGAGGCATATGTAGGAGCAAATATTGAACTCCAGCTCAATGCAAGATTGATCAGGCCTGAGGCCACGTCTGTCTGGAAGGGTGCAGACAGTTGTGTCTGCATCTTCCCCACCTGTGCTTTGAGCCATCTGGACTCCAGCCAGCTCTGATCTGGAAGCCATGCAATCACAGTTGACAAGACCGCGCCTGAACCAGAGCTGGCTTGTGTCCAGCTAGCTTTGAGCCACGAATGACTGCCGGCACCTTCCCACACATACCGAGTGCTCTTCTCCTCAACTCTCCTTGCAGAGTGCAAGCTTTGGGGTGTCCTGTGGGCTTCTTTTGGCAAATTTATTCCAGAGATTCAGATCACCTTTCTTAAAGCTTCGTCCCCTTCGGAGCTAAGGGTTACCTCAGGGTTGAACCCTCTGCGTCTAAAGGGCTTTCTCCTTAGAGGGCTGGATGTACAAGTCTGGGTGAACAGAAACTCTGCGGCATTTGTGACTTCAGGTGAGTTGGTCTCCTTCCAGGAACACTTGGGGAAAGGCCAGGGCTGTGAGCTGCCTTCTTCAAATCCAAACAGCAGCCGGTTCAGTACCTATGTTATAGTCACACCTTCTTGAAGCTTTGCAACAATATCCAATTCCAAGGATGTGTATTGCCTGCCATCCATTAGGCCTATGGATTACCCTTCTCCCTAAGCCTTTAATATGGTATTTGGAAGTGGAGGAGAAGAGCACTTTTTATGCTTTTCTGCATGCCCACACAAGGGCTAAGGACATGCTGAGTTGTTCCTTTAGCACAAAAGGAAGGTCTCTGCTTAGACACTTTACTGAGGGCCTTCAGGAATAAATCCTTGAAGTGACCCTCCCATCTGGGTGTTTGCCATTTGATAACACAAAGTCAATACTTTAGATATGTCCTGTTAGTATTATTCTTTGTTAAGCAGACAATGGATTTGGCAGCCTACAAGGAACAGCGAAGATCTAGTACTGCCAAAAGGTGGAGAACATGAGCATGGGGCAATTGGCTAGTTGTGCCCCTGGGCTCAGTTCTGAATGTTTCTCACAGCAGTAAGTATGGCATCAGGAGCAGTATATTTCTGAAGCACTGAATTATGGAGCTCTGTAAGATGTTACCCATGAAGGAGTCAGTCCTTCAGCTGAGACTTTATGGTGGTGGACTTGAGCATCTGCCCAAAGACTTTGAGGTTTGCTTTTGCAAGAGGGCTGCCAGATCCAGTTGGAGGACCTAACTCCTAATTATTATTCATGGAAAGAACAGTCCATCTGTCATCAAGATTTATTTGGGGATAAATATTAAAATTCACTTCTGATCTGAAAGGACAGTATCTGTCTGGTGTACATTCCCTAAGGATGGCATTTTGGCTAGTTGTCAGCATGGCCAAAAGTTCACCTGTTTCAGAGACGTAGCAAAAGGAGATTGGTTTTTTAATATATATGTGCATATATGCATATGCACATATACATGTGTGTATTCATGTATGTGTAAATATACATATGAATGTGTATTTATACATACTGCAAGAAAAGTCAAGGTTGTTGTCAGTCCTGTATGCTTTGAATGTAGGGGGAGTGAAAACATTTGAAATCCTTCTTCCCTGGCCATTTTTTTTTCTAAACTCCTCTTCTTTCCACCAAACTACTGGAATGACAGAACCATCTATCTTATTTCATGAAAATAGATATTTCTTCTAAGGAAACAATAAGATGCACCTTGGGCTCAGATATGAATTCTAAGTAGGTATAAAATATCCTAGTTAATAGCGCTTTGATTGCTACAACAACTTACAGTTAAGCTACTGCATTTTGGTTTTATGTTATTTTATTTTATTTTGAGCAGCAGTAAATTTTAAATCTGTGTTCCCCCCTCCCCACCTTTTTGTATTCTTGCCATTGGTGAAAGATATATTTTTTAAATAATTTACAGGATTAAGCTGCTTAAGCATCACAAAATGAATCTACCAACTTCATCACACTGAAATATGACCTTTTTCTGCTTAAAAAATCTTAAAATAATTAGGTCAAAGTTTTCATTGTTGATATTTGTGCTACAGTAATTCATGGCTGATAATTTAATTGAATTTTCATATGTATGAAGCAGATGTTATAGGTTCTCTGCTACATCACTATGGTAGTGTTAGTCATGCAGATTTATAATAAAGCAATCCCTTATTGTTCCTTCCCACATTTATCTACATTTTGTGCTGCAGCTGATTTTGCAATTGTCTCATTTAATTATGAACATTGACATCATTTACAGGATTTATGCATCTAATTAAGTGGGATCTAATAGAGAAGTTTCAGAAATAAAGCCAAGAGACTAATATATGTTTTCCTAGTGGTTACATTCATTTCTATTGTTTCTCTTAAGCAAGAGGAGTGAGAAAAAAAATAAGGTCTTTGTTTCCTGATATCAGAAGGAGTCTCGAAATAAAATATTTTCAGTCTTCTCAGTTACATTACATATGAAGGAATATTTTAAAATGTTAAATTGATTGTTAATAATAAACACTGTGTAAAAGTAACAGAGCAGAATACAAAAGCAGAAGTGGTAGTGAGAGCTGAGAAGACATGGTTATAGGTAGTCTGTTGACCAAGGATATTTTATAACAACTGGAAAGCCATTTATTAAAGTGTATTATTTATTCATTGAATAAGCCTTTATAAACTATATGTGTGTGATGACATTAATACAAAGTGTGAACCTTTTCATTTTCCAGGCAAAGATAAAAAGAAAGTGATTTGTTGATTAACGATCCTCTAAACTGGTGGAATGGCCCAGCAAGGTCAGGAATGAGAAAAACTCCAGGTCATTAGTCAGCAAGTTTTCCTCCTCATGGTTTTATTGCTCAAGCTTGGTTATTTATTGGTCAAGACAAGGGAAATGAACAGGAAAAAGGCCAGCTAGGGTTATAGTCCAGCTCTGTAAAAGGCAGATATGGCTTCCCGCCCTTTAGGAGTTTCCATTTCTGCTCATTCCCCAGCCATCAAGTGTCGGTGTAGTCACGATTCGCTGAAAGCCACAAGTAATATTAATTTAGTCTGACCGCCATCATAGACAGGACAATAACTGTGTTTTTTCATTTCCATAAATCTGTATAAGCTTGGTGGTCCTTCCTGTTTTAAAGGTGAAGGGAGAGTTCACTGTGTCCATAGGTGCTTTGTCTGGTCATTTATTCTGGATCAGGCTCATCGCTATGAGCCTGTTCTTGTTAAAGGTCACACTGGAGTAGCTGGGGTGCCATAGGTGGAGGTGAAGATGTTCAGAGCAACTTATGTGTGGTAAGTATTTCCTATCTCACAGTAGTACCTTGAGGTACCTTAATGCGCCTTGAGGAAGTAGTGGCCATCCAGAAGAACTGAATGTGGAGCAACCCATAGCTGATGAAAAATGGTGCTTGGTGAATCATGAAACAGCAGAATTCAGAGGGCCAACAGTCATCTAGCCCATCCTTCTGCCCCAACCATTATTGCTCTTTACCAATACTAACCTTCCTCTTCTTCCTCCTTTCAGGAAATTCAGCAGTCTCTCTAGGCAATCTATTTGTGTGAGTAATAGTTGGGAAGTTCTGTGAGTTTAAAATAATTCTGTCTTGTATTGATTTAATCCTATAATTTTTGTGTCCATTCCCAGAAAACATGTAAAACAATCTGTTGCTTTCTTTTACATATTTGAAGGTTTGCTTGTCTCCTTTCCGTTTTCTGTAAGTTGAACAGGATTCATTTTTTCTAGTATTGAATGCAGAGAGGTATTCAATACCCATGAGTTTAATACCTATGTGCAGTATTTTTTAATTATGTAGCTGTCATCTGTCTCCCCCGACTTTTCAGCGTAATTGTAATGAACAGTATTTCTTCCCATTCTGATCTTTTCATCAAAATCTTGTTATGTTTTTTTGTTTGTTTGTTTGTTTGTTTGTTTTGGTTTTGTTTTCACTAAAGTCACAGCTCCAGGAGTCATGGTATTGTTTGGAACTTTCAACTTTTCTTAGAACTTTTCAGAGAGAAGTATAGTGCAGATGGGGAAAAACAAAAAAGAAAAATGTTTGTTCTGGGCCAGCATGCACATTCTTCTTCTCCCTCCTCAATCATAGAGAAGATTTTTTTTTCACTTTAAAAGAGCAGATCGGCAAAGGCTCTTATTTTGCTTATTTTAGCAATTCACGTGAAAGAACATTTGCTAACATTGTGTTGGCTAGCAGACCACACAACAGCTGTGAAAGCTTCCCAGCACCTACGGTCAATAAGGAAATGGCTACTGTACCAGTTGACAAACTGCAGTGTTTTTGAGAACCTCATTACCTTCAGGAGAACTGTGGTATCCTTCTCAGAATGGAGGGAAATCTGATGGCTGGAGTATGGGATTTTTCATCTGTGTGCTTTAAATTTAAATAAAAAACAGATGCAGAGGTACTAGCTTTCATTCCTCATAATATTGTCACTTTTTTATCAGCAAGCTGCACTGACAATATGTTGAAAAACTGTAGCTGGGTGGCTATTACATTTAATCCGCCAGCAGTTATTTCTGCCCTGTTGTTTCTCACCCTTGTGAAGGCTGCCTTGCAAATACCCCATGGTTTACCCACTGCCACCGAGCACGTGTTTCTGGTGGAGTTCTTCTGTAATGACATGGAAAGCAGATCAGGCTAGCTGTAAAGTAAAAAATGGATCAGGTTGTGCGAGACCCACAAGGTGACTTTACAACAAGAGCGCTATCAAGGAAGGAGAGGTGTGACTAGAATTAAGCAGAAGACAGCTGTGGCAACAGGGTGTCAAATGACAGGATGGAGTCGTCTGTCTGAAAATATCTTAATGTCTGCCACTTAAGCATACACCAGTGCTTGAATAGGTAATTTATTAGAAAGTTAGAGTATCCCTCTTCTTGTTTATGTTCTTCCACATATTAGAGGAACAGGCATGTTTCATCTTAATATGCTGAATGTGTTTTTCTTCTGTCCACAATCCACAGTTAAGTGATTTAATTTTCATGTCTGGCTTCTATTTCTTCCACAGAGCCAGAAATGTTACATCTGTAATGGTCTGATGCAATCTCTTTTAGAAGTCAGTGGAAAGTCTTCTGCTGACATTAATGGGCTTTAAATTTCACTTTACATCAAAGTTTTAAGTGAAGAACCGAGTTGGTAGCCTCTGTATTTCTACAAATTAGTTTATTGATAACATTGGGCTATATTTTTAAGAAGTGGAGATTCATTTTACCGAAAATATATGTAAATCAGTTAATTGCTCTTCTATGTGCAATGCCTGAAAATGAGCATGCTTTTTTCTCAAAGCACAGTGGACTTTTTTTTTTTTTTCTCTTTTCTTAATGTGGTTCTATCGTGTTAAACCAAAAGGAAAATTAAATCATTTTATTGCTGTAAGCTATTCATATTGTTATAATCTGTGTATCTGTCAACCCTGGATATTCTTGAAGGGGGTAGTGAGAGTGGGGCATGAACTCATCTGAACTCAGCAGGAAATTACGGAGGTACTTACAAAATAAAATGAGCTACAAGTAGAAATGCTTGCAGAGAAAGAAGGGAGAATTAATGGAAGAAGCATCTGGAAGTATCGAAGAAAGAGTTTATTGGTCCTAAGCTGAGGGGCTATGCGCAAATTAACGATAAGAGAGAATAGGTGGGACGTGGATACTTTGTTCTCTGCTTTCCCACGGGATCTAACAATTACTGATGGGAGGGATGCACGAGGTTGGCCTCCTGCATGCTCTCGTGTGCTCTGGCTTTGGAATTGAGTGAATTGCCAGCAACTGTCAATCTAACAGAGGTTTTTGCATTCCCTTTTTTGGTCTTTTGCGAATGCCTATGAATCTGAGGACTTCTATTCTTTTGTAGGTTTTGTCTTGTCTCTCTGTAAAGGGAATAGAGGGGAAAAGAGGTGCTTGAAATATACTTTAAAGACAGTGCTTGGGTGGAGGAGCTGCGAACAGGAACCCCTGACGCACATCACAGACTCTCATGTGCTAGCGCTGCTGTGTAGCAGTGATAGCAAGAAAGCGGTTCACAACTTTTCGAGCTTCCCTCCCCCCATCTATATTTATACCCATGGATATTCTCATTCTGCTGAGAGAACCATATTTAGAGAGATGATTTTCACACCTGTAATTACCACTCATTGTTCCTACCTTGGAATAGAAGTGCTAACGTGTGAGGACATAGACTACATTTATGATTTTTTTTTCAGGAATCTAATGAAGCTTTGAAAACATTTCCAAGCACATTTATACCCTCCACACCCTGCTTACAATGTATACAACAGACAAAGGAACATTTCAGAATAAAGTCGTATCCTTTATTTTTATCCAAACACAGTAGTAGCTCTGTGCAAAAGACTGTAAAAAAATACTTTGGGCTTGATTGCCATCTTGTCCCATGGTTACAAGTTCATAAAGGGTAGAAGCTCCTCCTGGGGACATTCTGATTGGACACAAGAGGAACATTTTTCACAATTAGAACAATCAGCTGTTAGAATAATCTCCCCAGGGAAGTGGTGGATTCTCCAATGTTGGACATTTTTAAGATTTGGCTCAACAGGGTGCTGGGCATCTTGTCTAGACCGTGCTTTTGCCAAGAAAGGTTGGACCAGATGATCATTGAGGTCCCTTCCAACCTGGTATTCTATGATTCTATGATTGTCTGAGAAACAGTTTTTTCTTCCTGAAACAGACCACAATGCCCTGCTATATGCTTCCAGCCTTCCTCCATCAAAACCAGGCAGACAAAGTAAAAAGGAAACTCCAAAGGAAGCAAACCAGCCCCTTGGAAACTGAGTGTCAGAACTTGTTAATTAGGCACAAGGCTGCCCACAGTGCCCTGTGTCCTTCTAAAAGCAAATGCAGGTGAGGAGCACAACCATAAGTCTGCCATCTCTAAGTGAAATACTATGTCTTTGCCACACACGCGTACTCCCTGTCTTTGAAATGAATAGAGCGGGAAACGCCTGCTGTAAAATACTTTCCATGCTCCTCTGAAAAAGCAACACATCTGCTAATATTTATGGTTCTTCCATTTCCTTTTGTAATCCCCTCACCCTTCATACACAATGCCATTTACCGCCCCTCTTTCATTTTCCCAGGATAAACCCCACAGATTTCACTCACATTTAACGGATGATAATCCCCAAGACAAAAAGAGAAATTATGCTAAGCTTCTGGCACAATCTATTCAGCACACCGCTGCAATGAGGCACCACAGCCTCTGTTGAGGTGCATTTGCAGCTCTTCCTTTCTCCACATACGCAGAGGGTGCCTGAAGCACCTCACATCACAATCACAGCTCTCCTGAATGCTCCATATTATCTTCATCCCTTCAGGACACTTATAGCTAATAAACGGGGTACAGCTAAACTACTGGCAGGTGCTTCCTCCTTTCTATCACTTCACTCGGGGTCAGCGGAATTAAAGATGTTTGGGGAAATAGTGAATGTGTATGGCTTATCTCTGTTATTTCCTGGCTTTCAGAGGTCTGAGATTTAGGAGTTTAGTTGCAGAAAATACTGTTGATAGTTGCAAATAGCTCTGGGCTTTTTGGGAAGTATTATACGCCCTGACGACTCCAAGTATTTTCACAAGACTGTGGAAATCCTCCCCAAGTATACAGCCTGAATTAATATGCTGGGCAAACTTTGAACTCCAACAGCAAGACATGAAGGTATTTCCCTTCCCTGCCTGAGTTATAGCTGAAGCCTACATGAGGAGCAACATGGTTCTTGTGTAAGGTTCTTGTCTTGCAGATACTGTATGGAAAGAGGGAAACTATCTTCAAGCTCTCACCCTTCAAACACCAGTCCCAGGCAGCTTATTCTCACGTTACAGACTCTGAGAGGTACTTCTACAAAATGCTGAATGTTTCTTTCAACAGCTAAGCACACCCTGTGTTCGCTTTTGCTTTAGTGGCCATTAAGGAGCCTCAGCAACTTCCAGAAGCGCCTGCAGCAGCACCGACCACCGGTGGGATTTCTGCATCAGGGAGGAGTCCAGGAGGAACGCTGCCTTTTGTGGTGCTACATGCTGCTGCCGCACAAAGTTGCTCCATGACGAAGCCCATGGCCTCAACACGCAGCCATTGTCATTAGGAAAGCACAGAAGAAGATATTTTTTAGAAGGGTTACAATCACAACTATTCCTTTAAGGATGTGGGACATAGTCTGTCCTTAATTAGCTTTAACAGGTAACTTATTTTATCTTATTTTCACATGAGTTAGCTAAGTATTTCAGGCCTCTCTTCTTAAATCACATGGAAATCCCATAAAGCTTGGATAAAGTAAAGCAACTATTCCTGTAAATCTTCTTTTTTGGTGAAGAAATGTTTTTGATTAAGAGATGTTTTTAACCTGTGATCAGAGTGTCCTTAATAGAGCTGTATTGAATAGCATCCAGGAGATGAGTATCTTCTGTAAATGCTCTTCAAATCCAGCGTATATCTGTACTGGTTCCACCGTGTCCAAGACTGATCTCCACTTTCACTCAAGGCATCATTTTTCTCCATAAAGAACAGGTGACCTCAATGATGAGTGAAGTGCATGGTGATTTTTAAAGCCGGGAAGATCGACCACCTCATATTTTCTGTATGTACCTCAGTATTTTCTATAAAGATATACTCTCTCCTATTTAACATAAACTGACCTTCCTCTGCGTCTTCTGAATCTGACCACCATCTGGAAATGGAGTTGCAGCTTTTCAGACAAATTAAGGATATCAAAATGCCTGACTTCCAGGAAGTCCTGCACCGCTATATTCCTATATATGACTGATGTGATGGCTGTCTGAAGCCATACGCAATGACCTAATTCTTTACTTAATAGAAATTTTCCTATGGATTTAGCTGGTGCAGGAATTTTTTGTGGGGAAATGAATTATGCCAATATAAGCAGAGTCCTGTCAGTAATGTTCATTTAGTCCATACGAAGCAAAACGCAAAAGGCCTCAATTTCTACCAGTAGCCACCAAGACTCCGGCTTTTGCTAAAGCTCTGCTGGATCACTTTTCCAGTCCTTTTGACTGATCTTTCATATTCATGTCCTGTGTGCTTGCAAAACACTGTTGCAGTTAATTCTGTGTGAGTGATAATTCCCATGATTCCCATCTCACCCCTACACTTCTGCAATTACTCTCGTTCCTTCACTACAGAGAATTAGTCTCACATTTTATTTTTATATATTATATTTTTATATATTATTTTTGAAACATTTTGTGCACACAACTCTGCTTAAGTCTGCAGATTTAAGACCTGTTCCAGCCTGCTGTACTTGTCCTGCCCTTGATTTACTACTTGAAATAATAAATGCAGAGCATTTATGCAACACTTTGCCTATGGAGGCTCCGCGGTGCAGAACAAAGGAGGCAGGTAACACTACCCCTGTTTTACAAGCGGTAAAACATGACATAACAGCGGTTTCAGACGTTTCAGACAGTCCTAAAATTAAGGCTGGAATTCAATGGAGTTATACCAGTATTAGACCAGAGCTAAGCAGTGTTGAATTGAGTATTTATAAAACACCAAACCTGTGATATCTCCTTTCACTGACACAGGGCTGAAGAACAGCAGTACTAGAGATGGAGGGATGCAAAAGTGCCAAAATAAGCACTTACTGCTGGGCACAAGTATAAATTGGGAGAGGAGTGGCTGGAGAGCAGCCCTGCAGGGATCTGGGGGTGCTGGTCAGTGGCAGCATCTACAGGAGTCGGCAGCATGCCCTGGCAGCCAAGAGGGCAAACCCCATCCTGGGCTGCATCGAACATGGTGTAACCAGCCGGTCAAAAGGGGTGATTATCCGGCTGTATTCAGACAGGTGTTTCACATACCTTTACCCTGCCCTTTGACACCCCTGGTATGTGTATTGAGATCTTAAGCCGGCCTAAAGCAGCGTAGCTCTATGAAAGCCAAGAGAATGACACCACTTAGAGCCAGCTGACAGCCTCAGTCATAAACATCCCTCCCGTGAAGTGAGAGGCAGCAGTCAAGCTCGCTTTTTAAGATGCAGATGGGATATCGACTGAAGAAGAGATGAAGACCACAAGGATAGTTTTGTTTCCGGTATAAGCATCAGTCTTCGTTATAGATTAAAAGCAGTGTGTCCATGCAATGGCTCCATTTCTCTCATCATTTGTTTTAATCACTGCTGACTCGTTGTTTTGCCTCCAGTCACTATGCTGTGACAGCAATGATTAATAAGGATAATTCAGAAAGATATGTTTATGGAGAAAGTAGGATTTAATATCTGCATGACAAACATATAACTTATTTTTTAAAGTGAGAGGGCTAAGATTAAAAAAAAAATTAGGAAATACTGTGCTTTTATGTGACGAGCAGACTGTGGCTCAATCATATTAATGAATCACTGTATAGTTTATACTAAATAATTACAAAGAAATGGGATACCGTATTAAAAATGTGCATGGGTTTCATTTTGGTTAATCACAAACCATTTTCAAGGCTAAAGTACATCAGTAGCAGACGGCCATTCTACAATTCCATTTGCAGTCCCTGTAGAAACCTCATTCAACTTGGAAATGAGGCATAAAGAGAGGATTTTCATAGGAATTAATAACAGCCATGCACTGGAATCCAATTTTAGATACCACCTGATGTGACAAATAATAGCCGGAACCTGCTTCTTATTTCAAGAAACAGATGCAAACCATGAATTGCAAAGGCTTTGCTCTATTTTGGTTCAGAATTTATCTCCTCACTGGCTGAGGCTTTATAGGTGCTACCTTTGGCAGTTAAAATTCAAATAATATACTTCCTATGCCACACAAGGCCAAATTTTCAGCCACATCCAACTTCTGCTAGTGCAAACACGTCAGCCTGCTGTTTTGTTTGCAAATGGATGTTTACATTTTCCAAGGGGATTATGGGAATAATCCATCTAATATTAAAGACCGTCGCACAGAGCTTGGTCAAAATTTCCAAATCTAATATCAGGCTTCTGAAACTCTACACAAATAAAATGAGATTAATTTTCAGGAACACTAGAAACCTCTCGCTGACGTTGACCTTAGCAGGAGTTTGGGGGACTCCACAACTTGGAGAATGAAGCACTTTTATTTAGCCAGGAGAAGATGACTAAATGATAACTGTCTATTGGGAATTGTCCCTGGGCAGTTTAACATCCAGGACATACTTGGGACTTCAGTAAAAGAGATGATGTGAAAAGCCCATACAAGCAGCAGGGAACTGTCTAATGGTTTATTAGCAAAGACGACCTTCATCCAGGGTGCAGGAATGTTCCTGGGCACACTTGGATTTATTACCATAGATGTAGTGTTTTTTTTCATAATTTTGCTTGGAGATTTTAGGAGAGTCAGGCTAATGCATTGGGGTAATACTGTGGTTTTTACTCTGTTGAGAACCTTAGCTTGCCAGGACGTTAATTTTTAGAAATGTAAGTACTTCAGGGTGCTCAGCTACCTGTTGGTCTAAACCTCTGCCATCTCTGTGATGAACCTTGCTTCACTCCATGTGATACACAATAGGAAGCACGTGTTCAGGAATAAATAACAAAAAAGGTGAGCAGGCTGCAGTGGAGCACAGGAGCTGTACAAAGCAAAAAGCATAAGAATTTATGTTGAAAGTGCCATCAATGATACTTCCCATCCTATCCAAGCAACTATCAAGCATCTCAGTCCCTTGTCTGCTCCTCCTTTTCAAACGCAAATGGGGGTTCCTGGTGTGTGGTGTGGGGCCCTGCTGTTTTGCAGTCTCACACTTTACTGAGCTCCCCAAATGGTGTTGCAAGGGCAGTTTCTTGCCTCGGATATGTCTGAACATGGGTGCGGTGGAGATGCAAAGGAGTGGCTTTAAAAGGCTGATTCTTTTGTTTTTTCTCTTTTTTTTCCCTCCGAGGACAAATTGAGGAATCATTGCAAATCTTTAGCAAAGGGAATGAGCTGCTGTGCAGGAGCATTTGTTTGGAAAGCCTGTGTTTTCTATTCTCTGTTTTAAGGTTGAAGTCAAACCTCAGGTCATAAACATCTACTCATGTTGTACAAGGTGAGGGAGATGCAAGTCAAGATCCCACTCCTTCCCTGCTCCTTCTCTCCTGCAGCAAAGCCCCAGAGCTGGAGTGGGAAAACCATCCCATCTGTAGCTCGTTTCTTCTCAGTCCACAGATCAACGACATGATGCAAACGACGAGTTTGTGTAAGAGCGGTAGGTAGCACTTAGTGCTATCATTGTACATGTGAGTAGAGACCCACTGCTACCTCAGGTTTGAATTCCTCTAAAATGGAATTTCTCCCTTCCTGTGCCCCTTTCTTTAATGATATACGGATTTTCTATATTTTCTTATAAAGTCAGTAATGTGCCCGTGATTCTGGAGAACTGCTCAGCACCTGTTCATCCTATGGCCTGACAAGCTATTAGCTGCCCCATCTGAGAAAGAGCACAGTAAAACACATCCCACAATGCTCCAAAGAGGGTACGCACGCTTATCTAAAGTGGATCAAGAGAACACACTCATCTATACCACATGTTCTCTTAAATTAACAAACATTTTAACAGCACAATAACTTGTATTCACAAGATGCAACTGAATGGAAATCTGACTTTAGACTTTTTGAAAACCCCTCTAATGAGAAATTAAGGCTACAGAATGATCTTATCGGAAAGGATTCTGAACACTTTCCTTGGACTGAGAAACAAAATCCCTGAATGCCCTTTTGTGCTCAGAGTCACTGAACGTTACTGGCTTCTTTAAGGAACGTCTTTAGCTGGCTATTAAATGAGATTGGAACCAATCAGACAGTCTCTCACTGATGATTTCTGGAGTAAAGCATGAAAAGAACTAGAGAATTTGATCCCACATTTCCTCTTCTGGTCCTTTCATTCTGTTTAGCTCTGCTCCCTTTTTCTTGTGACTGATTAAACAGCATTTGAATGTCAACGAAGGGAAGGAAGGTGGGATTTGTTTTGAAGGCCTTGTCCAAAAAGAAAGTTCATTAAGTTTCTTTGCAAAAACAGCCAGAGACCTCAGGGAGAAATATCTTTGTGTGTTTTTTGAAACGCAGGTCTTTGGGAAAAAAAAAAAGTTAGTTATATTTCCTTGGGCATGGCCAACTAAGGAATAGAGGATTATCAGAGGAGCAATTAGGAGCACAGTTCCCACAGACTCCAATATGTCTGTTCAGTTTTCTAAAAATCTTCCTCTGCCAGAAAAGGAAAAAATATTTGTCAGTCTTTTAAAATAAGAACCAAATAAGAAAACTGTTAAGAACATGCCGAGTTACTTTCTTCCTCTCAGAGAGGAATTTCTGAAGTGGCAATGTATGAGTGCATCAGGAGAGCTATGAAATGTACCTCAACAAGGGTTAATAGATCAGGCTCGCAAGAACACATTGTGCAGAAGAAGCCAGAATTTGGATCTGTGGAGCTTGCCACAAGCTCCATCAGGACTGAAATTTAGCTGGCCTCTAAAACGTTCAGGAGTGTTAGTGAAAAGCCTATGAATTCTGAACTGCAGATTTTTCCTGGCTTTGTAACACTCAGGAGGTATTTCTTCAGGCTAAACAGATGACTTACAGACCTCTTAGAAGTACCATAAAAATGAATATTAGGAAATAATACACTCCACGCTATGTTGGCTTTGTGTAACACATTGCATAATATTTCTATGCACAGTATACTTTCTTTGTTGTGTGAAATATTCACAAGCTTTTTCAGAGAGACATAATTTTTGTACTGTGGCATCAGCTGTGTAATCAATGTTTTATTGGCCAACAAGATTGAAATGCAGCTCGTTCAATATTATTATGTGATTGAGGTTAGAAATCCCTTCCCCACCCCCAAAATAAAGTATTAGATAACCTTTATTTAACATTCTAGTGGTAATTCATTTCAACTGGATACTTATAACTGATACTCACAGACAGGATATTTTTATAGCCGTGGAGGTTGGGATGGTGACACTGCACATACGTTTAATTTCTTATCATGCTGATCAGCAATGTTTGTTTGCTAAATGCAGGTGGGATGAAGCTTGGAATGGTAGAGATCTGGCAGCAGTGACAAATCATGTACAGTTTCAACTTCCTTTCACCAACAAGATCCTGGGAAAAACCTGCAAGAGCATTGGATCACTTTGCATCAGTTTTGCATTCCTGCTCTGAATAAATCTGTGTCTGAGCTATTCACCATCACCATCAGTAGAAAGAATTGGGCATTTAAGGGCACAAATTGGACATCTCATTTTAGGTGTCCCATTTTAGATATGCAGTTAAGATTAAATAACCCATTCTATTTCAATTCCTATTTCTCTCCAAAAACTATAAGAGGAAGCTAGGAATCTACCTCATATCTTGAAGTCTACACTAAAGACATTTAGTCAGGTGAAATCCAGCTTAATGAAAAGGCCAAAATGAGTACCAGAAAGCTCTTTATAGCTGTATAGAATGTTGGGAATGAGTTTCATCTTACAACAAAGACCAAGAAGTAAAACACTGGCTTTCCAGTGGAAATGGCTACTACACATTTCTGTTTGTGCTTTCTGCTTTGTTGAGACATTTTGTCACAAAAACAGTAGGAGGAAAAGAAAGAAATAAGAAGTATACAGTAGAAATAATTTCTATAGTGTTAGACTCAATGCAACCTTAGGCTGAAAGTTTTTTCCCCAAAAGAGTGCAGAAATAGAAAACTTTGCAAGTTGCTGCACACAAAAAGAATCAGATTGAGCAAACACCCATCAGAAATTCTTTCAGTGTAAAATAATTTATGAACAGAAACACCTTAAGGTTGTAAAACATCTTGTCATGCATCTTGAAACACTTGATGTGACAAGTTACAAGATGAAGCAATTTGCCAGGTACACATAAGGACAAGTATTATATATAAATACTTCACTGTTTGCAATAGAATTTAAGTTTCTAATATTCCAGAATGCTTTTGAAAAGCCCACATGAGCCTCTTTAGGCAATGTGGGCACGAATGACTATGTTATTCCTGAGAATGAATCTAAAGTTACACATGATGAAATGCAATCAAGCCATGGGAACTCAGAAAGTTACCACTCATCATCCGAGCTCCTAGCACTGATTGTATGTACCTTTTTGGCATACAATCAAGAATGATTGAATCACTGTGGCGTAAGAAATCATTGCCCAGCAGCTGGGTGGTAATAACCAACTCTTCGTGCTTTTCCCCACCATTGGGGAAACACATTTTGCTTCATCTAATATATTCTGTTTCATTATTGGAATAAGCCAGGAGGCACAACTGGCCAGCTGTGGAAGCTCAGCTGCACAGTGGCAATTTGTTCACCTGTCATAACTCAGCCTTGTTAGATTATGTGTCCCCACCTGCTGTGCTATAGGCCCTAGACCTGGTTCTTTTAATGTGGGTGTTTAGGTTCTAAAATGTAGAAATTTATTGAAAAAGTTCCCCTTGTGCATCAGTTGAACAGGATTTTTTACTATCATCTAACCAATATGGACATTTCAATGACAACAGACACGAATAAATAAATCCTTCCATCAGTTCAATCTTTTCTCCAGTCGTCCTCAGGCTTTGGTTTGGAAATTTTAATCTTTTCTCATGGTGAAAAGTTTCATGAGAATTCAGCCAGAGCAAAAGTTTTAAAAACTATTTATGTTAAACAGTGATGAAGTCCATATGTAATCTTTCTTCAGAACCATCTGTACAGATGAAAGAAGGATCAGAAAGCTCTTTTTTCCTGCTATTACCCCCAGGAGAAGATATTGATATGGAAAATCACGACGTCCCTATATTTTTTTACTGAAAGGTGGTCTTAAACTCGTGCTCTGAAATAACCTCGAACCTTAGAAGTTGTCTTCAATCTGTTTTCTTGTGTATCTTCTGTTTCAGTAAGCATCATCACCAGATTCTTTCTGAAAGTCTCAGGGACACTAGAGGTCAAGTAATTCCTTAAGACTGTCCTTTGGGACACATCACTGATAAAACAGAACAGTGCGAACTATAGGAAATGTTTCTATAAAATAGACAGTAGAGGAGCACTGCAGCATAGGACTCCATGAATAATTGATTTCTTGGTTTGGCTGCTAAATGGAAGAGGAAGTTTTATTTCAACCTGCAACTTTTTTTTATTTTTCCACTTGTCTAAATAAAAATAAAAATATTTTAAAAAATAATTCAACAAAACATTTTATTTGAGCTGAAATTAAAAGCCTTATTCTATTTTTTCATAACTTTTGGAAAAAATGAGACTAATGGCTCTAGAGGACTGTTCAAAGCCTTTTCACAAAATAAAGAAAGGAAGGCAAATGTTTCCCTTCTAATTGGTAGCTCAATGTCAAGGGAATTTTTTCAGGACTGAGAGACTTGAGCTCTGTTCCCCACTTTGTGTAGAGGAAGGAGGACTCACATCTTCTATGGATATTTCCCAGTTAACTTGCTACTGGGCTTTTTGAGTGGGTTCTTCTCAGACTGTAGTTTCATAATTGGTGGAGTCAGGTGGAAGATCACCTTGCTGATGAAAGTTATAGGATTGCTTTGCTTCCACCTTGTCCTCGGATGGCTGTTCCCTTTCCCTCCTTAGTGCTGCTGCTGACACTTGTGTGGCCGGGAATATGGGGCCTGGCTGCAAACTAAATCCGTATTGATGAAAAAAATAATTGTTTCTAACTGGAATCGATCCCGTCTCCGGGATTCCTGCTCGGCTGCCCAAAGGCTAGTGCTGGTGTGAAGGAAAGAGTGTGACTGCACTGCTGGAGATGGTGATGGAGCATGCAGCCCAGGGTTTTAGTTGTCTGTGACCCAAGGCCTGGGTTTGTGAAGCTGAGTTCTCTGATTTCAGCTCAGCTTTACTGAAAAAAAAAGCTGCTGTTGAGCTCTAAGGGAACACAAGCCAAAGCCATGCAAAGTAAGAAAAGCAAAAACACAGACAGAAGCAAAATCGTTGAGCCATAAATTAAGTGCTCAGGAGAAAACTACTGACGTGTGACGGTATAAAACTCCAAGAAATAAAATGAGAGCAACTCAGCAAGGTCAAGGTTCAGTCATTTCCAACAAGGAGGTTGACACTTCGCCATCTGAGTGACAGCTTCCTGGACAGCAGATACTCATGGGGTGCCTCTATCATGGGCAGCGAGTGAGCTCGTGCTGAGCCTAGTAGCCTGATAGCCCTGGCTGCCTGCTGTGTGTATTAACTGATAAATAATTGTTGTGAGCTCATAAAATGTTCATAGTCCTGCTCACCGTGTCTATGCACCAGGCAGGCTACAGGGCGATCCATACCCCCGCTTCTTCTGACTTCATAAATACAACACCACAATGTGGACCCTGGAGCAGCGTCCACAAGAGAAGCTGACAGCTACTCACCACTTTGTTCTGTGCAATGGGACGATTAATGCAATCAGGGAGATGTTTTGATCCCCTCCAGCAGAGCTGGGAACCTAGCCTGGGTCAAAGCCCCAGCCACCGTGATCCTGGGTAAAACGGGGTGACCATCAAACCGTGCAAACAGCTAATTCGCCGTGCTCTGCTGCAGCCCGGCAAGAGCCGTCCGGTGTGCTGTGTCCTCTCCTGTTGCAAATTAGCACATGGCCCACCACCAGCAGAGACAGTCATCATATTGCTTGTAATCGACATGCGTGGAGCTGTGCCAATCGACACCAGCTGAGAATCTGGCTTAAATACAACTTGCATCGAATTTATTGGCAGCTCGGTTTTGTGAACATAGGCTTTGTCTTCAGTGTGGACGGGGGGGTGTTTCTGCAGGATTTACAGCTATCTTGCTGTAAAATACTAGTAGCAACTGGATACTGGTAGTTTTTGCTGAAAATAAGTAGCCAAAATCGATTGCAGGTGAGGATTGTAGGGCTGAGTTCATTTAATTTTGCTGAGATTATATTCTGTGCCTTGTCATTAGGATTTTGCAGCAAGAGTGATCTCTGTGTAGAAACAACCATCACTGGAGTGAAGACAAGCCATAGCTGACACCAAAATTCGTATAACACATCAAGTTTCCCCCATGGAAAGAGAACACGCTGGGATGAAGACGAAAAATTCACTGATACATACTGTTTGGTTTAGCAAGAAGACACATTACGTCTCTTTTGCACATTATAACAGTGAGCTAAATTGATCCTAGAAATGTACTGGTCCGTACAAATGGGAAAGCTGCTGTATTCGTATGTGCATAATAGGCTCATCCCTGCTGGGGAGCTAGCAATAGGTTATGGGTAGTTGAGAATCGACATGCCTAATTGCTTCACCTTGGTAATCGGTGACAAAATGTGGGGTGAGGAGCAGGAGGAAAAGCAGCAGAGGTGGCTACCAGGCAGACTAATGCATTATTCAGCTACTTCTTCTCATGAAGCTTCGTTTCCAAACTGGTGATCCTCACTGTAACTCCCATCCTCTTTTTCATTTGTCTCATTAGACCCACTGGACTCATTTACACCTGTTCAGATGAGTTAACTTTCAAAGGCGATAAATGAAGGGGGAAATGAAAAAATTGCCTGCTCCCCAGGGGTATTTTTGTACTAACCCATTCATTACTGCTTGACTAACGTCCTGAAGCATGAGATTTTATACCCTTTACGTGCTTTTATTCTGTTTTACGTAACTAGCTGATATTATCCCTATGTCTAATTAAGATTCCCATTCCTTAATTCTGAAATAGTAGAGAATTGCTGCTGTATTTCCTCACATAAAACTATTTTATGAGCTGGCAAAGTGATCTTTGTTCACAACCTGTGAAACTCTTTGCACTTCTTGGGAATGAAAAATGTTAGTGAACTTTTCTGGAATATGAGCATAGAAAGGAATATATTGGCATTTAC
Organism: Stercorarius parasiticus; assembly: GCA_013396915.1. Classification (NCBI taxonomy): domain Eukaryota; kingdom Metazoa; phylum Chordata; class Aves; order Charadriiformes; family Stercorariidae; genus Stercorarius; species Stercorarius parasiticus. The sequence continues at coordinate 153,609 of VWZL01004713.1, forward strand.
AGACTTTTCTGTATTTGTAAATTCAAATGAGGGGACTGAAATCAGTCAGTTGTTTAGTAGTTACAGGGCAGATAAATGAGTCTCTTACCTACACTTTTTTTTTTTTCTTTTTTTCTGAGGGGAGGTATTCAGATCAAGAAATAATCATCAAAATTGGCAATCAGTAAATGAGCCAAGTAGCATGGTCATTGAGTTAAACTCCTGAAGATTCATTGCTCCAAGGCTGAAAGCTTACTTTATGGCTCCTTTTTAAAAAGTATTCCATCTTCTTTCATAAGCTCTTTTAATTTACCGTTATTTTCAACCACTCCTATGGTTTAAAAATGCAAAGAAAACCTGCATGAAAGCATTTGCAACCCTTTCAAAATTAGCTCTATTTTTGCTCATATCTTCTGAGAGAAGCCTGTGTTTGCTCACACAATGTCTTCTAAAGGGTTTACAGAAATGTATCATATTTCAAAGTTTCCTGCTGCAAATTTTGCACTTGTAGGAATTTTCATGGACAAAGTTTTTTGCTTGTCTATGTTTGAGGCTTCTTCATTTAAATATTGTAATAAGTGGAGAATTTTGCTATTATGAAGAACCAGATGTAAAGCAGTACAAACTTTGAGGAAGAAAATTGTTAATTTTTATTGCTATAATGTTAGGATTCCAGTGCCAGTCTTCTGTCTCAGCTCTTCTGGCACTGCTATAGTGTACAGCTCATTAGCGTTCCCCAATGCGTTTTCCTTTATAAGTGCATTTAGTCTACAGAAATGCAGATGCTCAGAGTCCTGCCCGTTCATTTGGTTCTTATTCTTCACTTGTGCAGGCTTGTAATCATACTGTCCCAGAATATATCTTTGATCTATGTAGGCTCTGACTAACACTAAAATGGTCGATATTAAGCATCATTTCTGTGTCGGGGTTCTCTGGAATCTCCTTTAGCAATTTTTTAATAGCGGTGCCTGTATAATTTAAAGAGCATACAGGATATGCTAATCAGGTGTTGAAATTATTAACAGCATTTGCAAAATTAGGAATTGGAAGTAAGTGTCCAAATGAGCCCTTTGAATTTATCTTACACTTGCAAGCACAAATGTACGTATTTTCTGTTAGTGTTTTTACAAAAAGTACATTCTCTGGTGTTTATGGTGGGATGAAATTTTATTTAGCTGATGGGAATTCATGAGTAGCACGCAGTTGCTTTTTTACAACATTTTGTCTTGGGATGTGTTTTCATGAGAGGACAGGGAATGTTTGAAGACATTTTCCATTGCCCCATCTTCTGCTTGCAGAACACAAAAGGGCCCGAAGTGCTCCGTAGGAATAAGACTGATGGATAACCTTCAGCATTAGTCTCCACAACCAAACAAACAATTCTCCCGCAAAGAGAAAATAATACGAGATGGATTTAATAAGCGCCTGGCACCAACTGGGGCACGGCACCCTCTGTTCCCTCCTCTCCCATCATCAGCCGAGGAAGACCCCTGGTCCCAGGGTGACCACCCGTGCAGCACCTTGTGTGCAGCACCCACCCCAGTGCAGGCTGGAAAGGCTTCTGGGAGCACAGCCGTGGGGCTCAGCCCCTCTCCAGGAGAAGCTTGGGGGTGTTTTCTGCTTATTTTAGCTCGATCTGGCACTAGCAATATCAGTATTTCAGTCTGTGAACACACCACGTGCATGTCCCTCTGTTGTGTAAGAGGAGTTTTTCGTATAGCTGTGTTAATGTCTAACAAAATCTATCACTGTAAGAGCTTTTTCGCACTGGGGCAGCCCTTCCAAAGAGAGATGAAACTGCAGAGCATGGCTTTATCCAGGCACTTTTTGCCTGCGTCCTTACTATGCCTGATACTGATCACAATTTGCAAAAAGCTGGAGGCTCTTCTGGTTTTCAGTGTGCTTTTTCCTTGATCTTTTTCAAATGACCATCTATCTTCTATATCACAGAGTTTTCTATAGCATCCATCACTGTTCAATCTACACACTTCCCTGCTAAATCAATTGTATGTTGTGAAGTCCCCGCAGGACTCTGCGGCTGTTTCTGCTCAAGTCTACAGTCCGCTTGGGGAATACTTTGTTTTAAATCATCATCATTCTCAAAACCTTTTAAATTGTGCCAAAGTACAACTGTCTTTCTAGTATGGACAAAAAAGGGCTTAGGAGTGTGTGTTTGGAGGGATATGAGATAATTTAAGAGATGTGGTTTTGGTCAAAATGCCAAGATCTTTTTCTGAAATCAATTTATAGGGAAATAATTCTCTCTAAGCAATGTGTATTGAATCTTCATTGCCTTGTGTGGAATTCTTCACTGTTTCAACAGGGGCTTTGCTGAAGGAAATAAAAGAAATGAAAGAAGGAAAAGGAGAGATGCTGTGGCTGAAGGATCTGTTTAGCCTGGCAAAACAAATTCTGAAATACAGATACTTGCTGATTTTTATCCAATGGGCCAAATTCTGCTGTCAGTCACCACATCTGGTGAGTTGTGAGAGAAAAAATATGTGAGCACAAATGACAAAAAAAAAGTATTGCTTCGGACGCAGTTGCTTCACCACATTGCTAATGCTCTGGCAGGTATTCAGTGATACTTGGTGTTGAGGGTGTTAGTGGAAAAGAATAAAAGAACTGGTGCCTGGTTTTGACCTTGTTACCGACTGGCTGTGTGGGGTAAGGTGTATCACTTAATCACCCTGCTGGCATAAAACATCTGCCCAGGACTTGGTTTCGGTGCACATCTCATCTACACAACCACTGATTCTTATTGCCGTGACTTTAGTTTTCCTTCCTTTCCACACAGATTTCTGTTTTGCTATCAACCTCTGCTCAAGTTGGCTCTGATTTTTGCAGTCGCGGAGGAGAAAACTGCTGTCTCTGCACAGAGCCCGTCTTCTAATCAATAGAGAGTCTGCACAGGGAGCGGCATGTTGCCAGTTGCCAGGATTTAGCTTGAACTTAAAAGCTTTTGGAGTCAGGGCTGTTCATCCTCATATTTGTTTGTTCCAAACAGCTGTAAAGCAAATGGAGGTACAATCCTGGACAGGCCTTTGGGCAGTGTGGCCTGGCAGACGCTGAGGAGGACCCCAGGAATCAATGTGAAGCAGCCTTCCACTCGAGGGAAGCACTGCAGAACCACCTTTAGTGAGTGCTTTGAGATCTCTGCCCCAGGCAAAAAGAAAACAGTGCTTCTATCAATATTTAATTGATGTAAAGTAGGTTTAAGTGGACTTTTCCTTGGAGGGGTAGTTTAAGCTCTCCCTGACTAATAATATTCAAATCTATTTTCATTCTAATGTTTCAGGTAACCGCTTCCCACTGATGAGCCCCCCCTTTCATTCAGTTCTAACGAAGGATTTTGGCCTCCCTGCCCAAGCTCACTGTCTCTGGTCATCTCTCTTCCCGTGGAGGACATGTGATTATGAAACGGTCGGTGGGTGCGCCAGGACAACCCCCAGCCCTGCACACACAGCCTTACTGGAAGAGCCAAGGCACAACCCTGTGAATTTATTCAGGGCTGTCCAAGAGCTCACAGCATCAAGAGCCTCTATCAGGTACCAGGCAGCGCGACGAACGCCTGGAGGCTGAACAGGATAGTGCCAGATGATACACAGAGGCTACGGTCCAACACATGAAACAAGATTGTTCTCCCCATTAATTTCCTTTCCTATCTCATCTTCCCACATGGTGTCTCATTTCCCTGCTGAATCTGGCCAACCCCCTGTTCAGTACAGTTTCTGTAGGGGAAGGGGCTTCCCATTGCTACGGCCCTGCCTGGTGTGTGGCCTGACGGGACCGTGCTTTTTGCCTCTAGGCCGTTAATTTCTCCTACAGCAGAGATGAGGAGTGGTAATTCAGGAGACAGATCAAGAGCAAAGCCTGGGCTGCGGGGTGTGAACTGACTGCATATTGAGTGGTCTGCAATAATTGTCCACAATGGTTTGTTCTTTCTCCAAGACAAATGTTTCTGACATAGGACACGAGAGGCACCTTTCTCCTCTTACGTTGGTGGTTCAAGTAGCTGGTGTACATTGCCAGATAAAAGCATGTCCATAAACACATCACAGACCAACTTACACCCTGCCTAACAAGTTCACAGCCAAGATTATCCAAAGGAACCTGTCCCTATGTCCCTGCTCAAAAAAAATATTGCTTGGCAGCTGTCTTCATTTCCAGTTTGCCTTCTGGGCATTCCCAGTAAAGTATATTTCTCCTGCTGAGAGTCAGTATTGCATTCTTATTTGTGACAGAGTAATATGTTTGAATTGTAGAGAAACAAATATTTACAGCTCATAGGGGTAGATAAGAAAAAGCATTAAGGAACAAGATTCAGCTATTGAGGTTTGCTATAATTACGTGCTCCAAATTCATATCGGGTTGCCACATTTTGGTACTCTTGGTGAATGTATTTAGATTGTATTTAGACTGTGAAACACCACGGAAACAGTAATATTGTTAGCTTTGGGTGTTTTTTTTTTTTAAAAAGGAAAAAGTTCTCAATACCTTGATATGGTGTACAGTTACCCAGAGGGTATGAAACATCTGCTTTTCTGTGGTAAGTAACAAATAACTCCAGCTGAGCATCCAATCACAAAATTAATCTGCATTTTATGATCTATATAAAAGACACCAACAACTTAACGCTATTTTAGATTATATTAGGCTATGTTTTAAAGAAATTTTGTAAAATGGTATTAAGCAATTTATTAAAACAATGTTAAAATAAAACATTGGAACACTCGTGACTAAATAGTCTGCCTGATTTTTTCAAAACTCTAGTTTTGTTATTGCTTTGCTGGTAGAACTTTCAGTTTAAATTGAAATGAGAACTAATTTTGGCAATACCCAGAAAAAGAAATAAAAAGCAAAATAAATCCGAAACTATGTGCAAACTGAAAGGATAGGAAGGCACAAAATGCTCAGTCATTCAGTTCAGGTACCTGTTCATCTAAAAAGATATCTGTGACAAAGCCAGGGAACTATGATCCAATAGCAAAGAACAGGGAAATGAAACTGACTTCAGACAGAACCAAATTGACAAAAATTGCATTTAATGGAGGAAAAAAAAAGAAGGTTAAAAGAAAAAGCAAACAGGCAAGCAAAAAAAAAAAAGTGGAAACAAACTAGGTATGGATTTTGTTTATCTGGAGACTGTTCCTTTATACGGGTTATTTTAATTGTATGCTTACTATTTTCTTCCATTAATTCACGCTACATTTTACTTGTAAGTCTTTAGATCTCTTTTTTTTTTTTGTAAGTGAATATTGATTATTTTACTCTGCTTGCAGTGAAGCTTGAAATGAATATTTTTGATAGTTTCCTTGCTTGTGCACCAGTGTTATCAATAATCCTGGCAGAACATTAGTAAGAGGAGGTAAAACCAGGCCCAAGCACCTTGATTTGCTTAACTATAACAACATAAGTAGGCTTGCTACTGATTTGTACTAATGTGATTAGGACCAAGCCCTGTAAAAGCAGAGCATAAACATTGCATTTGACTGGATTGAATTTAAGGTCCAGGGCCTGTTCTTGATGACGTCCATAGCAAAGCCCTTGGTAATACCAATACATGCTTTTTTTTTTAGACATGTTTTTTGTCATACCATTCCTAGCTTTAGTGAGAAACATTTTCTTTATACTAGACTGTGATGGAAGTCCTGTATCTCCATGATCTTAAGCTGATTAGAACATATATTCCTGAAGGTAGATGCTTTAGACTGGGAGGATGAAGTCTTTGTCACCTACGTTTGATTGTCTAAAGTTAGGCTACTTGCCTACATATCCACTGGACATGAGAGAAAAAAAGTCAGTCCCAGAAAGCGATCCAGACCAAGACAGGCATTTGCAGAAATGACTCCCCAGTTCCTCTTACCCCACCTATTTCTCTCCTTTGAACCGAGCAATCCAGCCTCTTTGAGACCAAAAGTTATGGACATAGCCCCTTCTCCACTTCCTCCTTAGACATACTGTCTTCTTCATTTCAGGGTACATGTAGCATACAACATGTTGCAAAAGATTATTTCTACTTTCCATATCTGTAATGAGCCTCTTATAAGTGCTCTCCTGTCCATCCCACCCTCCAGACCACCACAGGAACATTTTCCGCTGCTGCTTTTTGCTCTTCTTGCCAGGATTCCCCTGGAGCCGCACTGAGCTGTGTGTGCAGCGGGGCTGATAGCCATGTTGTTGAGATGGGCGATAGCTGTCAGTCTGAGGCATGCTGTAACACACTGGGTCACAACGTCTCAATTTCACTAATTCCAGAGGTTTCAATATTGCAGGGTTAAAACTGCTTACGAAAAGTAATTACATTTTGATTTGAACTAGAAGAAATGTTACAACCGATATGAGATTCTGCATTTCAGGCCAGTGACAAGGGGCACGAGGAAGATGGTTATGTGCATATAAGACAAGAAAAATAATTATTTTGCTCTACCTAGCACTGCTGGGATTATAATTGGAATACACTAGTCTATTACAAGCACCATGTTTCAAAGACAACACAGAAAAATTAGGGAGAGATAGAGGAAGAGTAACAAATGCAGACTAAGTTTTGTCGAAGAAAACTTCTCTAGGTTTTCCAGAGAAGTTCAAGAGAAAGCGACCTCTTTGCGTATGAGGAGACCAGGCTGAAGTGTGACAGGCTGACTAGCTATAAACACAAAAATTGATAATCCAAGCCGTGGTACTTAGCCCTCGCATAGCACCTTGGTATTGTTGTTTCTCATTATGGTTGCTCAGCTGGGGTCAGCCTTATGCAGGAGGTCATCCAGCTCGGTCCTAATGAGTCCTTCAGCCCCCGCAACCCATGTACCATGCTGTGATCTGCACAAATACAGAAGAAAGCCTGGCAGCAGCCAAAGTGCTCACAATTTTCCTCCAAAGGATATCTGTGTGTTGACAAACACATAACCAGAGAAAAAGTAATAGAGAGTATTAAATGTCATTACTTGCAGTTCTTTTTGCTTGTGGTGGTTCAAAACATACATGCTTTTCACTCCGTGGCTCACTCATGGAAAAAAAACAAAGCAAAGCACCAGGGAAAGACCTAATTTCTTTCAACACCGCTCAAATGAACTATACTACAATTTAAAAAAGCCAATTTTATCCCTATAAATACTCATCCTTCTTTGCACTTCTCAATCAACCTTTATCCTAATACCTTTCTAAGGTCAGTTATTACCAGTTGCAGAAAAAAAAAAAAGAAAACAATTCCTTCTTATATTTTTTTGGGTTGGCATTAAGCTGTGTTAAGTGAATCCTCATATAAAACAAAGGTATCAAGCACTGCAGAAAAATTCTTGAGTAAACAGCCGAATATCTTCAGCTGCTATATATATTATTAATCAGAGATGAAAACCAGGCTGCAATGAAACCTCTTCTATTAATGTTTTGACTCACCTTCAGTTTTCTCCAAAGTAATCTTTCCCTGTTGAAGCTTTTAGAAACTATTTTAACTAGTGTCTGAGTTTTTGTCTCAAAAGCCACCTGATCGGTGGTCGGAAATTATGAAAGTGTCAGGCTTGAGTTGCTAGGCAGAGAGCTCCCTGGGCAAACATCCCAGCCCGTGCAGAACTGTGTATGTACCCAGCATGGGCAGATCACTCAAATGTCCCCATCATCCAACCAGCAGATCTGGCAGTTCAAACACACATCACATTTAGTGCCTTGCGAACTTAATAAGCAGAGGTTGAACCAGCATATGCTGCTTTATTCTGCTTGGCGAATGCTGTGAGATGCTTCTGAGTTACCCTCCAGGCTGAGAGGAGAGATGTTGGTTAAAATCTGCCAGTCCATGCCCTTCTCATTGCTCATGTCTGGGTGCGTGGTGCAGCCGTCTCCATGCAGGCATGGATTCATGAGCCACAGGAGCAGGCAGAGTAGCTCTTACTGCCTTCCTGAGCTGCTTCTGCCAGTGAATGGGGTCACCCCCATTCCCATTATAGCCATATATACGCCCATTTTGCTTTATTCTCTTTCCTTCAAGCTGTGCCAAAAAAATGGCCAGTTTACTCATTTCAGAGGCTGTGACATCCAGATGACCCATGGAGTCTTACCTAGTGATGTACGTTGGATTCTGTGAGTTGACTCCTGCCCTCTCTTCCCTTGCCATCCTGCTTTCCTGCCTAAAAACCTGAAGTCTCACATTGCCTCACCCACCAGCATTTCACTCTACGTGGGGTTTGCACTACAGATGACCAAGGAGACAACAGTCTTTTTTGATCTGAATACACCAGCACCCCTCCTATTGCACTGAACGGTAGCAGAACCACCTTGGTACCAGCTGCAGCCACTGCTCGTCCTGCAGCTACCAGCCCATGCCCGATGGTCCCTTAGAGGAATACGCCTGCTGGTACATGTATACAGACCACTGACGCATTCCTTGCTCAGAAAGTAACAGCACAAAACCCACACTGTCTCCCTGAATATCATAATTGCTTGCTTTATAAGTTAGGAAATTAAAACGCTTCTGTCTCAAAGATGACCTCTCAGCGGAGAGAGCACTTCGGGCAAAGAAAAAAAAAAGACTCTTATTTTCCTGACTGTGGATTATCTCAACCTGAAAGAGAAGAAAGCTTCTTTATTTTTCTTCCTAATTATATTTCATAGATGTCCCAGAACAAGCCATTTCTGCAAAGCCCCTTGAAAGTGCATGGGGTGATGTGAAATATGGTGTGTTTTCCCAGAAGAGCTATTGGAGTGCCCTTTCTTTGGCAATACAAAGTACACACTTGAGCACTCAAGGGGCAAGTGCTTCCCTTCAAATGCTTCCCAGTTGAAAAGGAGGCACTGAAAGAAAAATTGCTTTCTGTGAGCTTTGACATGCTTTGTAAGGCAAAGAATGATCCCGCAGAGACTTACTGGACACAGGGTATATCTGCACTGCCCTCGGAGCAGCTCACAACACTATATCCTGGAAGCTCTCAGCTAAGTATCTTGGGTGCAACCCACAGCTTAACCCCCGCTGAAGGGAGCTCAGGGCTGCCTACAGTCTAGCAGTCACCATTTGGGTGGTTTAAAGTGAGTTTCTCTACATAGATTCTCTGCATACCTCTCCCCTTTGCTCATGGGAGGCAAGTTCATCTCCCCAGTGTTAAGTGTTAAAGCAGAGTTTGTGATGTTGGGACTGTCACGGTGGAAGGAATATACCTCTCCCCAGACAATCACCCGTGGAAAGTGAAGCACCTAACCCGACCCCACGGCACCCATGCGGTGCTCAGAGATGGGTCCCTCTACCAGTGACTAATTCCAACCTGTCTGAGCATATAAAATCAGTAGATCAAGATGCCCAGTTTGTGACCAGCTAAGGTGAAAGGAAATGAATCCGAAATTAATCTTATCCCCAACAGCTCTGTAGGCACTTGCAGCCTTCCTTCCTCTGTTTTATCTGCTTCTAGTCAGAAGTATTTGGGCCAAAATAACTCCTTTTTTTGTGCTCTGGAAATCTAATCTTAATAGTCTTTCAAGACTTTTCAGTGGGGACCAGATCTATTTTCTGTATTTGTATAAGAAGGTCACGGTCCTTTACTCTGTCTTCTGGGCACTGCTGCAATCAGACAGGCTCAGAAGGACCATACTGTAGAAACAGATTTGGTCTTTCATTATAACTTCTACTGTTTCAGTTTAATATACGCAACTTAAGCACATGTGTTATAAGAAAACAATATGTACTTATAATAAGTAGATTCTTAAAAAAAAAAATAAAGCTGACCCTATTTCTCACCTGCACACTCTTGGGATTACCAGAAGTAGCTTACTTCCTCCATCATCTGGAGCTAAATTGGATGCAGCTCTGAACTTGAGAAAGGAAGCTAGACTATGAAGCTTAGATGTTCAAAATCAAACAATCTACAGGTGAAGGTACACACATTTATACATAGGAACTAATTTTCAGATTTCCTGCGCCCTGCTTTAATTTTTAGAAGTAGGCACCAAGGCCCCTTGAAATTTGGCTTTTTTTTGTTTAAATCCTTAGCTTTGTACTCAGATATTTCAGTTCAGGCGCTGAACTATATAGGAAACGCACCTCTTCACAGCCACTCCAGCTTTCATTTTGTGATGCAAGGTCCAATCCCCACACCTCTAACATCAAAGGCAGGACTTGCATTGATACCCAAATGCACAGGTTGATGGCCATAAGGCCTTCTCCAGATGATCAAAAGTAGGGTTCATTTGCTTGGATGTCACGCTTAATTTGACACCACTATTAAGTAGCTGCACTAGCTACAAAGAATTGCACAATTGTGCTTTTGGCCCCGTAATCGCTACTTCATTTTCATTTTTAACACTCATTTTGTGAGAATGTAAGTGAAATTAAAGAGTAATTAGGGGACCAAATACACAACTGAGCAATTCTTTTGTCCTATGTCATGTAGGCCAGTGACTGCAGATCTTGAATAAAAATACCTAAGGAAGCATAAGTGCTTCAGCATTTTTGTGCTACTATTTCAGGCCTTGCGAAATGTATTCAAAGATAACTGTGTTGCTGATCTTCCTCTTCATCTATGAATGCTAGCAACAATCCACCTTAAAAGGGTGGTGGTTCTTAGTTTTGCATTTTTTATGTGGAAGCCGAGTCCTTTGATAAATGGCAGATATCTTAATTTGCTTGCTAACAGATAGGGAACTTCTAGTGTAACACAGTGTATTAATTCTTCTGGACAGTGAACACTTCAAATATGAAAAGCTCTGAGACTTACAAGGTGTGATGGTTTCTGATACTGGCTTTTGAAAATAAATATCCTTTAGGCTTAAAATATATGTTTGATCCATAAAAGCTTTCATCCTAACTGGTCTAAAATGTACACAATAAATCACACTGTGCTTGAAGATAACCAAGATTTTGTTGATAAAGTATAATAGAATATTCACTTGGCAACAAAAGGAAATGAGCAGAAAAACCTCTCTCATGAACAAGCCAAGAGAATGGCTCAATTTTCTCTCCACCCTGCTCTTTCTGCGGCCCCAGGTTAAATCCATCACAAGGAGTGCTCCCAGAAAACAGACTGATAGGTAAACCCCATTAATAGAAGATTAAAATGACTTCGAACTGCCCTTGTTCAAGGAGGAAACATATGGGGAATCCCAAGTGGAAGAAGAAAGCACTTGATATTCCATGGACAGCAGCTGGAAATGCTTCCTTTTCACTTCATGTGTATGCCTTCAAATAGGCATGACCTTGGGTATTTTTGTCCCTTGCAGTACACTATTAACACTGTCCAGAATGATAGCTTACTAGTAATTTTTAATTGTGCAGAAATTGTGGTGTTTATAGTGAAAATGGTATGTCATTGAATTTCCATAAAATTCATAGTAATTAAATGCTTTATACCTTTTAGCAATTAGGGTTCTCTAGTAACCTGTTGCCATTTCCTACTTTTATTTTTTTTTTTTTAATATTTAACCACACATGCTCTGCAGGCACAGGTTTGAGCTCTCCTATAATTACTGGAGAAGGAGGGAAAGGGGAAGTGGGTGGGTGGGTAAGAAATAGTGATAACAAAGGTTTTATTTCATCCTGCAGGTGACATTGAAGACGTATTGCCATCTGGCATGATAAACATTATAATATATCAGTGCTTGTTTGCCAGATGTTGCTAGACAGTGGTTCAGATGCATAGGGATGATTTAGCAAAATGAATCTTGCTAAATTGGAGTATCTGAGTTGTCACGTTGCATCTTGCTTCTACCGCGTAGGTATGTAAGGCAGGAGGGAAATCAGAGTTATTGAGAATTAAGCAAATCGTACGGTAAAGCCAATCTTCTACTGCAGACCAACAGAAATAAGGCCACTCTGTGTAATAGCTAGTTCAAATTGATATTGTCATTGAAATAGGCTAACACGTGACAGTGTGCAGTGCCAACACTTCATACATTCATGCAAGCACTTTTCAAACATAGATTGCAAGATGAATAGATGTTTCTACCTATATTTCTCAGTTTTTCAAACCAGAACTTTTTAATTTCCATTTTGATCAGTGTGTGCATGTGTCTAAGTGCATGTCTAGGTCCCTACTGTCTGGGACTTTTTTTCTCCTCCCTAGCTGAGACCAAGAATTTCATAAACATCAGTATGCCTTTCACACAGAAAATGAGACATTTTCTGTCCTGAGTTGCTTACGCATTGAATAAAGCCAAAGTGGTAGGGGACCGTGGACCCTGTGAAAATTGAACATGAGCATTGGTAGGTATTCTAGAGACTGGAAGGAAATCTGAGTGGCAAGAATTCTGCATTACTCTGAAGGTACCCTGTTATTTTCATCTGTATTACAGCTATGCCAGGAATCAAGGCAAACTGGAAAAAAAAACCCCAAACGAACAAAGCCTGGAAAAGTTCCTTCTGATTTCAGTGCTTTTGTATCAGCCCCATGGTCAGCCTGTGGAAAACACAGGAATGAAACATAGGAATGAAAGAGGAAGAAAAGGTCTCTTCATTCTTGTATCTTCCGTATTTTTTCATTTCTCCCCAAAACGTCCTGTCTGTTCAGGATAATAGATGGGGGATGAAAACTGGGACAGTTAGGAGATGGCAAGGAATCTTCCCCCCTGATAAAGCATCTATCTAGGTCTAGACTGCTGCTTTGACGTCTTGGTGATACTGATGCTGTAGACCAGACTGATGGATGGTATCAGGAGAGAAGAAGAAAAGAATAAATAAAGCATTGCTATAGAGATGTCTTCAAGGCAGGGCTTATGTCACATTATTTCATCTCTTAAGAAAAAATGAAATGCCTTGCTGGGTTAGACCAGTGGCTTCTGACTCTGACAGTGGCAGAAAGTGAGACTCTGTGAGGAGAAAACATGAGACCAGCTGTCACCTCCAGTATGCTTTCTCTTCCCCTATACATCCCCAGTGCTGCAGTCAACAGTATGCTAATATCTGATTGTGGACTTGTTACCTGCCTCTAACCTGGTTTTGAACTTGTTCATCCTGTTTGCTTCCAAAACTTCCCATGGAGACAACTTCACTACCAGCTACATGAAGAAACACATCCTTTCAGCTGTTTTAGACCAACCTCCTCCTAGCTCCAGTGAGTGTCTATAGTTCTAAAACTGTGGACTTTGCTGAACAATAGTTCTGCAGCCCAATAATCTACTGATGTTGTGATTTTTCAAATTTCAATCACACCTTCACTGAGTCTTCTCTCCAAACTGAAGAGCGGAGAGATTTTTAATCTTTCCAGATAAGAGAACTCTGTCCTTATCATAATTTTCTTCTTTGTATCTTCTCTATCTCTGCAATGTCCTTCTGGAGGTGTGAAGATAAGAACCATGCACAGTAGTCAAGATGTGGGTGCGCCAAGGTTTTATGCAGCTTTGTATTTTGTTCTCAGAGCCCTTTCTGATGATGCCTATTGCTTTTTGGTCCCAGAGCTGGTCCTTGGAGGACCTATTTCCTGATTTTTCTCCACTCTGCAAAATGACCATTGAGCCCTACCTTCTGGTTCCCATCCTTTAACAGATTCCCATCCATAAAAGGGCTTTTTCTCCAACCTCCTATCACTGCTTCTTTGGTGGTCTTTGGTGAGGAACCTGCCAAAAGCCTTTCTGGGGAACCAAATCTGTGACATCCATTGTACCCCTTGTATCACCTTACAGACACCCTCATTGAACCAAGGCAGGAATTCCCTCTGCAGGTGCCATGCCAACCCTTTCCCAACAGTCTGTCTTGACTCACTTGGTCTGTGACCTTTCTCTATGACAGACTCTACTGCCACTTTGAGGCTGGAAGTCAGACTTGGCAGTCTGTGCTTCCCAGAAACCCTGCTTGACCCTTTTCTGTAGACAAGTCACCCTGACACCCCACCACTCCTGTAGCACAGGAGATCCTAGCTGTGGTGTGTTTGATACGTGCCAGCTGCAGCTCTGCAATTTCATTGTTTCTTCAGTTCTCCAGGGTAAATACCACCCAGTCCTGGTGACATGCTAATTGTCTGTAGGGTTTAAAACACCCTGTGTATTTATCTGTATCCTGTCGAGTTTCTCTGACCTATGTACTACAAAAAAAAGTTGTTTGTGGGCATTTCCCCTGCAAAGTAAAGACCGATGCAGAGAGTTCATTGCACTTTTACAGTGCAGACTAAACATTGTTGAGTGCCTTTTTCTACTTTTGTCATCAAGCAATCCCATTGATTATCTCACCTGCTTCCTGCTTTTGAAGTATTTAATTAACTTGTGACTATCAGTTAAAAAAAACCCCACCCGATGCAACGCACGCGTCACAGTTCTAACCCTTCAAATGACCTGTTCTTATTTGAGCAAGCTTTCCATTTTTTAACTGCTGACCATTTCCCTGTGACAGCCTCCTTAACGTTCCCATTGAGCCATGCAGGGGGATTATTAGACTGCTTTGTTTTCTTTTTGCATTATGGCACATATTTTATCTGGGCTCCTAATACAATATTTTTCAAAAGCCTTCAGGATGCTTATATACTTCTTGGGTTTAGACTACTCCTTTTAGCTTGTGTTTTTATTTGCTTTTCTGGATCAATTGCCTCATTTTTCTGTAGTCTCTTTTCTGTTTTATTTATGAGAAACTGATTCTCTTGAAAAGTTAATAGGGGATAGCGGGTCCTTGCTGGAGGTCTGAGTGGACGGATAAGAACCAGCCAGGGGCTCCAAGTCACAACAGCTGAGCAGATAATGTTACTATCAGTCTCCTTTTTATTGTTTTTGGATCAAACTAAAACTATTTTTTTTATATTTTCCTATCCTCCAGTGTCACATTATGTCCACTGTTCGTTCAGACATTCCTCAAATGGATTTTACTTTTTATATATGTTTTACTTAAAGAATGGTAATCCTTTTGGCATGCTTTTTTCCCTAGAATTCTTGGAAAATTAAGATTCCCTTTTTTAAGGAAAAAGTTTTTAGGAAGAATGTTTTAATGAAAATTTTTCTTTTTCTTGAAATTATGCATTTTGTTTTTTTTATTGTTGATTCTTCCAGTTTTGTGAATTTTGTGAACTGTGTAATGCAATGATATGGAGCATGCCTAGCTCATTGTGGTTTTGCTCTTCATGCATTTTTCCTTTCTCGAAACCTCCCCCAGTTCAAACTCTGTAGCTCTTTTCTTTGCTCTGTTAAAGTTTCAGAGCATCAACAGGAAAAGAATAGAATGAAAAAGTGGATGGGCCACTTTCTGCTAAGTGATGGAGTGAGATGATGTGTGTTAGGAGGCCTTTCCAGTGCAATAATATTTCAGCAATACCTTTCAATTTCTTGAGCAGTTCTATTTTGTTTTGGTTTGGTTTGGTTTTTTTGTTTGTTCGGGGTTTTTTTGTTTGGTTGGTTTTTTTAATTTTTGTTTTTATTTCTTCTTTTTTGATGTTTTACTTATGTCTCCAAAGTTGGCCCTTTTGCTTTTGTTTAATTTTTCTGTGTTACAGCATTGCTAAATGCGATCTCATAGACAATGAGCACTGTAACTTTGGATTTCATTATTGGCATATTCAAAACTAGGAATCACCTGACTATCCAACATAGAAAAGAAACTATTTCATATCAGAAATGGCTGGTGTACCCTGTTCCTTTTTCTGTCTAAATTTATTCTTTTCTGTATAGTTAAAATAGCCACTCCCCATAGTACTATATGTCAGCCTATATTTCATCTATAACATGAAACAGAGGTGTGAGTCATTGACTTTTCACTTAAGGGACGTTGCTAGAGTCTGTGTATAAATTAGAAGATACATTTCAGATGGCACTCTTTGTTTGAGGAAATGTCATTTAACCTTACATGGTGCAAAGAGGATTTAGAGAAAAACTGAAATGAAGAAGGGACTGGCAGAGTTGGTGAAAGATGAAAGAATTAATGTATTGCCACATGAACAAAAAAATTAGAAAGCTTATAGCATATGCTGATGGCTTCCACTTGGATCTTCATGAGAGAATAAGATCCTCCCATGCGTTCCTTTACTGTTGCCTGGAAGCCCTTTGGTTTGTCTTTGCTACTGTAGGTTTCTCTGTAATTATCAATAAATAGATGAGACGCAATGAGACAGTGAGATAAAAAAAGAAAGTAATGAGTATGTACTAACCATCACAGGACAGTGCATCTTTAATGAAAACCTAGAGAAAGGCAGGTGTAAGAGCTGCTGCAGTCTCCCATCACCCTGCAACTAACAGGCTGCTGCTGAAGTGACCTTGGTGGCTTCATCACTTCTCAGAGGTGAACTGCTCATCGCTGATTTCTCTGAGGTGCAACAGGGACATGAGGTTTGTTTTTAGACACAGCTAACTAAAAATAATCTCAGATCTGGATTCTTTGTGTGTGTGTGTCTCTGCAGGAGATTTGTGATCAGTTACAATGCGACACTCTCACTACTGAGAAATATGGTCAAGGGTGCTCTGTTTAGTTTAAAACCCATGTGGTCACAGGAAGAGCCATCTTTCTTGCTGACAGGAGAAATCTGCACCAACAAGAGCTATGAAATGTAGCTTGCGTGTTTGCTGGGTACAGTCAATTACTTTGGTTGTTCCTTTTGTGTTTTGCATTCTAGAAAGGACCATCTGGCTTCAGAAGGGATGGTCTAATGAGAATGATAAATTCCTGCTGAAAGCCTGGTAACTTCCTATGACTTTGGTAGGTACTTTAGACGTTCTTTAGCCAGAGGGTCTGAGAGACATTAAGGTTCCTTCTTTTAATAATGGCTGCTAAGGTTGCATGCCCCATGCTAATATTTAACAGCTGTAATAAATGAACTGATTTTCACCGGCACTTAGCAATTCAAAAAAAAATCAAGGAAAGCTGAGCATGTATGACACATGTGAAAATATGTTATCCTCTGCTTTGACACCCAGATTTAGTGCACGTGGATTGTAGCAAGTCATCCTGAACCTTCAGGAGAAGCAGAATGCATGTAGGAATTGTCACATCCTATTGAAGTACCTCTGCTCACATACCCTGAATGAACAAGCTCCTTTTCAAGTGACATAGGAGGGAAGGTATTAACAAGATCATCTTCTTATTGTGCCATATAGCAGGCAGGAGTCAGCCATGAAGAACCCTTTTGATCCATCTGTTTGTCTTAGTCCTCAAACTCTTGTCCAGAGTAAGGTCTCAGTGACTGCATTCAGCAAACTTCCTTGGTGATTCGTTCTTTATTCAGAACATGTATTACCTTTTAAAAGGGCATTTTTTGTGGTTGTATCCAATTGCCCTACTTTTTTTTCAACTTGGCAGGTCTGATTATTTTTTCTAGCCATTCAAATGATCTTTTATGCTTACTTGCAGACTTTGGGGGGACAATAATTCTGCGAAACTAAGTTGTACAAAAAACTTGGAGGCTTTTGGTGTTTTGGATTTTTTTTCTAAGTAAAAGGGGGAAAACTAGCAATGGCTATTAGTACATGTAAACTGGAAATATTAGTGCGTTGAGGTAAAGATGCACAACCTCTCTGTCACTCTAATGCAGTTGATTGGTCATAATTCTTGCTATAGATCAAAGGCAATAAGTTTGGATGATATATGTGATCTCCTGGGAAAGGAAGCCAGCATGTATTGTACCTCCGCAGATCTGCTGAGCAGTGACGATGCAGTCTTAGTGGATTAGAAGCAGCTTCTTCACTTCTTTCTAACCTCACAGAAGTAGTAGCTGTTAACAGCTCTGCTCTGTAGAGGCAGTGTCTGTGTAGACTGCAATGTCAGTGTAATAATTTGCTTTCATTACAATCAATGTAAACACCTGAATGGTTTAGAGGACAGAAAAGGGAGAAAGGAAGGGAAAAAGAAATGATGATCAAATTAGAAACTTGCTGAAGCTGAATATAAATCTTGCAGGGACAGGTTTTTGGTTGAAAACTCTTATTTGTAATAATGGGTCCTGTACTCATAGCTCAAAGTTAGAACAGACTGAACGTCTGCAGTAGAACGTAAACGCTGGAGAAAAGAATGATCCTGAAAAAAAGACTGGGCTTGAAGCAAAGATTTAATAATTAATTGTTGCTCAGTTTGGAATCAAAGTGAGATGTTAGCTCAGGAGGAGTCATGGAGGGAGTGTGAATGAGGGGCTGAGATCCTTCTCCCAGGCATCGATTCCCAGCAGCCCAGTCAGTGGAAATGAGGGCAGGATGAGGGACACGACACACAAGTCTGCACAGCCCTGTATTTTGAGGCATCTGCAATTTTGGAGGGAGGATTTCGGGGGTTGTTTATGCTGGTCTGGAGATCCAGGGCTACCTGGCACCACGTCAGAAGAGTTTGAGATGGTGGCTAGTGGAGGTAATTCACCAGTTCTAGGTAGCTTTAAAGGGTCCCTATACAAGGTCCTGAGAGAGTACACCAGAAGAATGTACCCGCATAAGCCTAAATTAAAGTGTATGCTTAAGAATGTAAGTATGTATTTAAACATGATGTTGGACTCAAATTTCTTTGCACTCACTGTTGTAAACGCTTCATGCTTTACTGTTCCTCCTACAATGTCAAATGGATTTTAGGAAAAAGCAAAAAAGCAATAAGACACATGAGAGAGAATTCTTGTTACAATCCACTCCTACTGACTACTAGTTGAGAGAGACTAACTTGGGTTGAATGAATTTTTAAGAATTAGAAAATATCTAAACGTTTTCCTAGAACACAAAAGAACATGTCTAGGAAACATATTTTTCCATTTTGTTTTGTTTTGTAACAACAGTTTCATGGATCATCTGAACTCTGTGAAATGTTGGGAATCTGGGCAAAGTCAGAGGAATTGGTATCATTTGTTATGACATTGGGTTGGGATTTTGGGTTGGCGCCAAAACTGGTTTTTGATTGTTTGCAGCTGAGGGTGTTAGAATGAACTGCTTGACCAGGATTGTTCCAGAACAAATGCATTCTGGTGGAAATAAGGAGATAATAACAACTAATATCAAGTCCTTCATAGAATGAATTCAGTCTTTTTTGATGCTCATGAATTGTTAATGAGCAGCCTGTGATTTTATTTGAACTTCTAAATGAATTAAATTAATTTTATCAATATTTTTGATAAACATTTTTCTTTTTGTGGATTGTTTATAAACAATTAATTGCAAGTACTCCTCAATCAAAATTTCATTGATGTTCATTAAATTATATCACAGCCAATGCTCTGTGTGTTATATTTAGAGCTAGGCAATAAACATTTCTTCTTTTTTTTTTTTGGTTAAGATTTTTAAAAACCTATTTGCCGGTGAAACTAGACATTTGGAAATTTGAATAACTAAGCTGTCACGGTACTCAAATGGTATCCATGCGGACTGTATAACTCCTACATGGAACAAATCTTTGCTCTTTATATTTTGAATTATAGACATGGGATATTGGCTTCTTTGGGGTTTCTCTGTCTTATATTTTGACCTAGAATCTTGGACTCAAAAAATCTTACTTGATGAATATTTTATTGTCTCCAGGAAACCTAAAGAAAAAATGTTTTTAAGCAAACAGTATTTCTACAGGAAAATGGTTTTGATTAAGAACTCTCTACTAGTTCTATAACACACATTTTAAAATAGAAATGGTATAAACTTCTCAAAATTGGGGAAAAAACCACCATCATCTGTTATTTCTTCAGTTCAGCCTTCAGAGAATAAACCGACTTAACTGTTTGGCACTGGAGAGAGAAAAAAAAAACAACAAAACTTTCCTGGTAAACAACTTTCTATTTACCTACAGCAACAATTTTTGTACCCATGAGTAAGGTAGGAGAGGTGGGACTCATCCAGCAAAAACGAGCCGTCTAAACCAGAGTTGGTAAACTGAGGTGTGTTCTAAAGGACATTATTTATCTTATCTTAAGGTAGAGGTCTAGAATAGGTAGACTGTAGGTGGCATGACAGTATTTTAAACCCAAACCTGCTAGTATTATCTGAAATGGTCATTTATATGTCTTTTGCATTAGTGGATAAGCTCTTAAGAGTCTTTTTCCCAGAATAAATGTTCTCATTTGCAAGTCCCTTAATCTCATGCTCTGTGAATTCTTTTAATATCCATTTAGAATGAAGCATTTCTTTGAATGCCCCTTCCAGCCAATTTCTTCTCTAAATGGCTCATGGAAAGGAGGGGTCGCGGTGTGTTTGATGTTGGGATGAATCGTGGGCAGGCTAAAGCCTTTGAGATAGAACAACTTCTAACTTTTAAGACATGCATGCCAAGAAGCACCAAATATTTCTAATCTCTAAAGCTTTTATGTTGTTAGAACACAAAATAACAAGCTACCATGACATAACTCTTTACGTAGAGGATACTTGGAGTGAGGAAGATGAAATTAAAGGCTTAAAAGAAATCTGTCCCCTTCCCCTACCCATTTTGTCCTTGCAGGGTAGGTGTTTTTCTTTCTCATAATCCTTTATGGATGTAAGCAAACCCCACAGTACTCTCAGGATGCCTAGGAAAGCCTCTTTTCCATCACTTTTCTAATTTGTCTTCAGATACGTTCTCTGCTGCCTGCAACCCTCGAGCTATGTTCAGGAGTTTCCTGTTCTGCATTTGGTGTATATTTCTAAATCCCTTTTTGTCCTATTGCATTCCAGAAGCTTCACCCAGCTGTGATTACTCTGTTACTCTCCAGGAGGATGCTATTTCTCCTCTATTCAGAGCAAATCACAGCATGTAATTAGCAGAAACCAGAGACCAATGAAATGGCTGTACCATCTATTGGAAATATGAAAGCAAGTTGTGATTTGCTACTATATCTCCCTCTATCCTTTCAGCTCTTCCTATAATCTCCATCATAGATGTACAAAGGAAGCAGTAGTTTGCTTTATTCTGTGGCTTTCAAGGCCTGTGCTTTTGCACGGGCTTTGACAAACTTGTAGCTGCAGTACATGCTCTTGCAAACTCACATCTTTATTACTCTGGTAACCTTCTTTGCAGGGCTCCTCGGTTTCAGAGCTTGTTGGGGATGCTGCAGCACAGTTGTTCTTTGCTGTGAGTTGGTAAATAAAAATACATCCATAGACAAGCATACACACACACACAAATATATACGTGTACATGTATGCCTTGCATTTTTTCATCAGCAGACTATATATAAAGACTTGAAATCAGCCAAGATTGCTGAGACAAGTCAATAGAAAGTAGAGTAGTGACCCTGATACTTTGCAGTTCTTCATTGCTATCCAGATGGTCCTACCGCAGTTTGAAGACCTGTTACAATTTTCTTGACACTTTATGCCTTATTAAAGGAAATAGAAAATGATACTTGAAAAGCACACTTTCCATGCTGGATAAAAATGTAAGAGATGGTTGACAAGATTTTTCCAGGGCATGGTTAAGAAGGTGTATAGTTGACAGGACAACAGGACGCCAACAAAGTTACAAATGGAGACTTCTAAAGGTTTAATCGTTAACTCATCCGGCTTAGAGAGAGGGTTTTATTGGAAACCCTGAAATTCAGTATATTGTGATAATGTGTAGCTTTATCTGACTTTACTGGGAGTTAAACAGAAAGCATGTAAACACCTAAGAGCATGTGCACAGTAAGAGTGAACCTTAGGAAACATCCATTCCTGGTGGAAAGAGTCAAGAGGAGGAAGAATGTAAAAAGATATTAAATTTGTCAGTCCCACTAACTTGGGTCCCTGGGATGGTACGTGGTAAATATTGTTTGGAAGAACATACACTTTATAAACAAACATGTCAACTGTGTGACACAAAGAAACTGAAAAAAAGGCAGCAAATTAGTTGTAAGACCTCCCTCCTTTCTTTCAGGGAAGAAAAAAAAAAGGACAAGAGATTTCAGTGTTTGTCTTTCTCAAGGCAGAAATATACATAAGGAAGTGGGTGTTTGTTTTCTTATATTTAGCTGGAAGGTAAAGAAGCCAAAACCAGATTGTCTTTCTATAATTGCAGAAGAGCATACACGCTTGCAATAGCTGACTGCCTTTTGCTGCTTCAGTGTGACACTACAGATGTTTTATTAAGTGAATTGTAATATCCTCTCGCCTTGAGAGTCCAACATCATGTGGTGATGTAATGGGATGTTCTTCCTTTTATGTTCTTTCTGGTTCTTTTACCCCTTTTATGCATTTAAATGCTTAGACAGGTGGTTTGAATAAGTCAGGAGTACTACCTTTTTATGTACTTTTTATCTTGTATCCTATATTAAACTGTTTCTACTGAGTAATAGGAGAAGGGGTAGTCTTTTTCATGAATAGATTTATGCATAATAATGCTACTCGGCGGCACAAGGATGGGTGCATTAACAGAGATCTCTTCCACATCTTTTTCTATAGTTACAGGAAGGTGATTTTTAGATGATTTGCTGTTTCAGATGTTCCCAATATCTGCATTGTGGATGGACAGAAGTGTCATTTGTTTAAGAATCTCATCTATCTTCTCTATTTTTAAATGCAAGCTTTTAAGGGAGAAGAGATATTTTTTACCAGACCAGCTGACAGAGCTGGGGAAAAATGAATGTTATTTTATGCTCAAAAATTCTTCTTTGGGTCTCTGACTCACCAGGACTCTGAATGTGGAGCTTGCCCATTTTTTTTTTGTTTGTTTGTTTTTGGTTTAGTAAGAGATACCACATGTTTCTAACCTTTCTGCTGTAGGCCCTGGTGGCTACGGCATCTTTATTTCATTTTTGGTGTTTTGTTTCTGGCTTGTTTGTACACAGTGATTTGTCTGCGTGGGAATCTCTTCTCATTGGTTACCCATTTGTTCTCTTCATTGCATTTTCATCAGCTTATATACTAGTCCCTCTTTAAAAATGTCTTGCCTTTATTACATAGAATATAATTTCACTAAAAATAATATTTCATATTGCTTTACTGCTTTCATTATGATTGCTTTTCTTTTTGTTTTTTGTTTGTTTTTTTTTTTTTGGTAGGAAAACTATCTAAATGGTCATTCCTGCTTTCATAGTAAGAGTTTTCATATACTGTTGAAAAGATTTAAATAATTGATCTTGCTCTCCATACAAGTCACTGAGTCATCCAGCTACCAGGCCACCACTGTCCTTTTGCCAGCTTTTGAGCATGGCCAGATTTGGAAGCATAAAAAAACTTTATAACACACTCCTTTATAATGAAAGGTCTACGAAAAACTGCTTGTCAAGGAATGAGTTCTGTAAGATTTCCAAATACATAAAGGACCATCATCTGATCCTCATTAGACCAATCTCTCGGCCTAAGCATATGTCCACTGAAAGCGTAACAGAAAATCCTATTACTATCAAGAATATGATTCAAAACCTATTGCTTAAACTAAGGACTTGATCTGACTGTAAAAAAGCATGTAAATATAACTGCTCTGCATGTGTGAAATCCCACCAACACTGATGGGGAGTTTTATGTCCAGGAGAGTTCGGTTATACATTGCAATTTGGTGAGAACTGACATTAAATCAACACAGAGCCTAATCAGCCTGCAGGAAATAAACAAACTCCCTGTCTCTCTGTGAAGCTGTGCGGGGCAAGGCTGAGCACCACTGGGAAATCCCAGGCTTCTGATCAAGCTGCGTGTCGGTCGTAGGGTTTTGGAAGCCGAAAGCTGAGCTAACTCGGCTGTGACACAAGGGATCACCAGCGGGAAGAGCACATGCTCTGGGAAACGACTCAGCTGCGGGTGGGGGTGGCAGCTTGCAGATGAATGAGAGGGGTCTGAGAGCGTGAAGGACTGATGTTAATAGTGGTTGAAGTTAAGTGCGTGTGGACAAAGTATTGAACTCGGTCAGAACTGCATGAGGGGAGATCATAACCAAGAGGAAAGCGCCCTTACATTTGGGCTGCTGAACAGTTTGACCCTCCTATGCTGTTTGCTTATCACTGTAATACACTTCCTACCTACCACACTGCCAAAATAGTGGCATGTAGAGAATCTGGTGCAGCTGCTGGATCAATCCACACACATGACAGCTAACGAGTGAATGATGGATAGGCATGGAGGCAAGAGGGATCAGGACTGAGTCCATGCTGCCATTCACGGCTCGTGTAGTGCACTATTTAAAATCAGTTTTGAATAAATTGCTGTTTCTCTTGTGATCCTTGATGGAAATCAGGACATCTTTTTGGCAGATGTGGCACATTCTGAACAAAGTGTATACATGTACTAAGAAGTAGCTTCAGCTGGAGAATGTATCCCTGTGTCACCCCTGTATTCCCATTATACTGTGAGCAGCCTGTGATCCTGATGCAGGCAGGACATACACAGGGAATGATCATGATTTCCTTTGCCTATCCGTTACTGTAAATACTGAAGAATATCTCAGACAGTGACAAGAAATGAGTCAGCTAGGCCTTTGGTCTCACCCCAAGTGACACTATTGCATTTTATGATTTTTCTTAAAGCATGCCTAGTAAGGGTTGTGTTTCTGAAATCCCAGACTGACTCGGGAGGCAAAGTTTTATTTCCAAATCTGGTTATACCAGTTCAAGTCAATAGTATGTCTATGCTCCTGACCAATCCCATCCCATTCCTAGGGCTAGTTTGCTGACTGCCTGGGGATGCTTTTTCTGGCTGTACTTGGGAGCATGCTGTACTGCCCGGAACTTCAGGGCTCACAAGATCTCACGTGCTTCTTTGGCCACGAAAGGCTTCCAGAGCTGTTCTCTGGATGGAGAACCAATCTGATATTCCTATTTGAGTTAGTTGCTCTAAAAATGAATACATTGGATAACATTTTCAAAAGTGTCTTAAATATTTGGTGAAGACAAAAAAGGACAAAAGCTTCAAGTCCCTAAATGCCCAATCTCCCAGCCATTGTCTGGCCTTCTGACAGCAAGTAAAATTTGGTCGCATAAGCAAATCTATGGGCAATAAACAAGACAAAAGAAAATTACTCACAGAGATACAAACACATAAGTGTGTCTATGGATACATTTTGAGGTACCCATGGTGAGGTGACAGTCAGTGCATAACTCCACTCAAATCAGACTGCGTAGACCTCCCAAGGGGTTTAGGACAATCTTAAAATATTGGCCTCCATTGTTCTTGCCTCTTGTGGTTTTTATATGAGACTATGCACTTGCGTGATGGCTCACATCAGTTCTCCTTCTTCCTTCTGGGACTTCTTTGCCTAGGAAAAGCCCTTCTCTTGGTCCCTTTATCACCAACCCCTTGTACTGCCAAAGTATGCTTGGTGTGTTTTGCAGCTGTAAGAGCTCTGTATTTCTTTCAATTTAAAAGCCTGTGGACAAAAAGTGTTTGGCTTTGATGGAAATGAGATCAGAATTTTGTACAGAGGCATCATAATTGGTAAATAATGATGTTTTAAACGCAGTTGATAGGCAAAGGTCCTTCAGTTCTATTGACATTTTATCAACATATGTGAAGAACAGCAGTACCGATTTTAACAGGTCAAGATTTCTGGAGACATGGCAGTATATCCAATGTACAAGACACGTGGACAGAGACACAGACTTATAGAATCATAGAATCTTTTTGGTTGGAAGAGACCTTTAAGATCATCAAGTCCAACTATTAACCTAACACTGCCAGGTTATCACTAAACCATGTCTCTCAGCATCACATCTACACGTCTTTCAAATACCTCCAGGGACAGCGACTTAACCACTTCGCTGGGCAGCCTGTTCCAATACTTGACAACCCTTTCAGTGCATAAATTTCTCTTAATATCCAATCTAAACATCCCTTGTATATTACAATATTATAACATATACTGTACATGTATGGTTATGTTATATTATACTATACTATGCTATACTATACTATACTATACTATACTATTATACCTAGGAAGAAGAGAGGCATGACCTTTTTACCTGCTATGGGCCATGCTCACATTCATCTGGCATATAATAGTCTTGCTCATAGGGTAGTGTGATTCATAATAGTAAATGATTTTTCGTTCAGCAGTTGCAAACTTTGATCCCAACATCAGGCAAAATCTCAAGCGCACGTAACAAAGCTGCCACTATTTTTAGACTGCAGTAATTCTTTTATAAGGAGACAATTCTTGTACAGTGTATATTAACTCCTCAGAAAGCCTTTCCACGTGGTAAAATAGATTTGGAGAACAAAAGCAGTGAACATTGCAACTTGAATAAGAAGACGGTCTTTTATTGTTAGCTTTGAAGCAGTGAACAATGTCTGCGACTTGTTCTGCAGAAGAGAAAGGAAGAAATAGAGACTTTCACCTCCATTTACATTCTAATGTTCTCTCAAAATAGAATTCCTCTCTGTCCCTCGAATAAATACCATGCAGTAGCTTGGGGATATTTCTTTAATTTATGTGGCTGGTGACAGCAGAATTGGACACAAACAGTTGCCTTTCTCAGATGTTTATTGCCACTGCTTGGGTGGGGGGTTGAGGTGAAACCTTCCCCAGTAAAAGGGGCTGCGCTGGCCTGACAAATTGCTTTGATTCTGATTATTAAAATGATAATGTGGCATGGCTGGCTCTAACAGTGGCCTTTCCGCAGGTAATAAAGCCCACACTGAACAGGCGACGCTTCCCATCAGACAGTCTCATCAGAGGCCGGTGGCGGCAGTGAGGGCAGGGGGAGGGCGGGCAGGGGGCTGCTCGCATGAGACAACACAGCAGACAAAAAAATGTGACTTGGGTGTAGGGCGTTGTCCTGCTGTTTAGTTTCCCGACAGTTCATTTGTTTCTAATCATTTGTTTGATTAGCAAACATAAAACCCAGCAGCAAAGAAAGAAACTCCAAGAGGAAATTCATTTGCTGACAGAGGCATGTTTTGGTTTGGTTACGGCTGAATTCTTTTAACTCCCAACACACATTTGCATACTCTGTCTTCTGCAGACTATATCTGCTTCATATCTACCTGCAGCTACTTAGCCCTGCGTGTATGTATCTGAACTGCTGTCATGTTGCATCTAGCCAGCAGCACCGCGACAAAGCGAAAGCCGAAAAACTGTCTGCCCTTTTCTTACTGTGACAATCTATGGCCTGTTTGGCTATTATTAAAGTTGTCAGCATGGTGCAAACAGCTCGCTGATGTTTTACCAGGATTATGATTGTTCTCACTTGGCATTACTGTTGGCGCAGACACATCAGGGAAAAGAAGAGAAACTTGCATACTGGCTTAGGACTGCTGATTTTAAGCCAATTTTAATGTAATAAGCATGAAAAAAAAGAATATCTTTGCCCTGCATTCTCAATAGCAGTCCAGTAGAAAGTCTTCTGGATACAGAGAGGGGGTGATCAGGTAATCTCACCACATAATATAGGCAAGATGCAGACAGCGTTTGGTGCTTATATTTGCTCTGTGGTTAGTACATTAACACAGGTAATCCTGGGTGCTTTCAAAGCTCAGCTCAGGGTTTTCTACTGCACGCTGCATGAAAAAGATTGCAGACCAATCATTGGGCAAATTGGATGCTGTCTAGAAAAGTTGGTTTCTTAATCTCTGGGTCTTCTGAAAACAATTTTTTTGGCAAATGCCACGCTACCCAGTCAACTAATTTTGGATGTATTCAGAACGGCATGCTAAACTAACAATTCCCATTCTTATAGCACCGACTTGGCAGGCTTGACAGCCAGAAGCTTTAAGATTCACATGGCTGTTTGACTCATTAGTCTTTCACATGTGTGTGATTGTGTTTGTGAAAAAAAGAGACAGGCTGTGTTTGGATCTGTGCAGAGTTTATTGCCTAGGTTGTTCTGCATGTTACTGCCTCTTGCCCTCGCAGTTTGGTTTTGCGTTGCATGCTTTGCACTGGAACTAGTGAAATGGTGGCATGTATTAGTGAGGAATTAAAAATAGACTTTGGAAAAATAGTGGGTGGTAAATTATTCTGGAAAAAAAGGAAACTGCAAAACCACTTAGGATTTTCAGAACTCATTTGGCATCAACTAATATCCTATCCTCAAATGGGGAACCAGTCAACAGAAAATTCAATGCAGATGCAGAAGTACCCACTTCATTCTGTCTGCCCATCGATGACTTACATTTACAGCAATATTGTCCCCACTGCTGTGTGTCTTGCTTGGTTCCCTTTAAGATGTGGCATCTGGCCAGGCCAGCATGATGAATGGTGGGTCAAGTTCAAAAGGTTTAGTTCAGATTGCGCAAATGTTGCAAAATTGAGATAGTTCTCCAAAGACTGAGGGCTCCGGCTCAAGCTCCACTGGGTCCTCATGCAGAGCAGTAAGACCTCTTCCTGATGCATTTCTCCATTGCTGTGAAGCAGCGTACGGGGCTGGGAATGAACATGTCTGCTGGTGGTGTATTGCTTAGCTGCATCTGCATGTTAATTTCTAGGGGGAAAAATGCAACAGTCTCACATAAATTTGTCATCATTTGTCCTTGCTTGGCCTATGACTTCTGTTTTTCTGCTGTGCTGGCTGATGTCTAATATCAGCTTCAAGATCAACTGTCCTCTCTCAGGCTCCCATGCTCAATGTCTAAGCTTGCATGATTGCCTTTCAAAGGGTGCAGTACAAGAAGCCCTGATTTGCATGTGTGGTATTTGAGCTGTGAATGCCATGGCAATCAGAAATAATTGTGTTAATACTTGATGGCCACAGCATCAGTTCTAAGGCAAAGAAAAAATCCTTCTGTCTTCTTTTCTCCCCTAGTCATCATTGAACCATCAGGTTTTAAAATGTATTTTGGAAACGTTGAAAATTTTCCTTAGTCACATGCTAGTAAGCAATTAGAAAAAAAGATAAAATGGTAACTTCTTGGTTGCAATGCTCTCCTCCATCATAGCTGAACTCAGGGGAAGAAAAAGAAGGAGAAATTTAGGCAGTCTACCATTACACTTGTGCAAGCCTTTGAAATTAGTTTTTCTCTATGGAAGACAGTTGTCCTATAGTTATTGAATTCTGTGGAAACAAGGTCATGTGTCAAGGAAAGGGCCATACCATAGAGAGAGAAACTGCCACAGTATCATTTGTTTAGACTGAAATGTTTCTGCCGCCAGGCTGGGGTGCAACTAAGCTTTTCTCCTTCTACAAAGGCAAAGGTACCAGACCCAACTGCTCAGCCGTATTGTGGGAGGAAGAATCTATCTGGGCTCCATAGGCAGTGGTGCTCGGATTGAAATGTGAGCACCATGGGTGGTCAGTGAGAGAGCATGAAACAGGAGTGAGATGCCTCTGTTACATGTGTGAATTTGGAGACACAGAAGGTCTGATTGAGAAAACTGTTCAGGGAGATCTGGTGTTAGGAAGAAGGCTTTTGTTTTGTCCTTTTTTTCATATGTGGATCATAAAACGCAAAGGAGGAAGCAGCAGTGAAAAGCAGAGAGGGTAGAAGGGAATGAGATAAATAAATAGAGTCTAGGCAGGTAAATCTGCTTGTCTTTGGCATAAAGGCAGTAGGTAAAACTGTGAGAACAGCTGTGGTCACCTGCAGAAAAGAAAAGCATTGCCAGCAGGATGAGGGAGGTGCTGGTGAGACACATCTGGAGTGCTGTGTCCAGTGCTGGGGTGCCTGCTGCAAGGGAGACATGGATGTACGTGTCCAGCAAAGGGCCACTAAAGTATTTAAGGACTTGCAGCATCTGGCATACAAGGACAGTCTGAGAGACCTGGGACTACTTACCCTGGAGAAGATAAGCCTCAGGGGAATCTTATCAATGCCTATAAATACCTCAAGGGAGGGTGCAAAGAGCATGGAGCCAGGGTCTTTTCAGTGGTGCCCGGTGAGAGGACAAGAGGCAAATAAATAGAGTCTAGACAGGTGGACACAAACTGAAATACAGAACTTCCATTCACATATAAGGAAAAAACTTTTTCACTGTGAGGGTGACTTAGCACTGAAACAGTTTTCTCAAAGGGATTGGGTAGTCTCCATCCTTGGAGATATTCAATACCCAACTGGATACAGCTCTGAGCAACCTGCTCCTACTGGCCTTGCTTTGGGCAGGGACTAGGACTAGATGATCTCCAGAGGTCCCTTCCCACCTCCACCATTCTGTAATTCTGTGGTAAGGGGAATTTCTTATGGAAATACGTATTTTATACACCAACTACAAGTGCTAGCCCATCTGTGTGTGATGCTATTTTGAATAGTACTTGAATCTCAGAAGTGCTTTGTAGAGCCCATCAGCTTAGGATCAATAGCCTTAGATATGGTCCAGAGAGGGCCTACAGATCCTCACTTCCCTTTCATTTCAGTATCTAAGACCTTAAATCATGTGGCTTGCCTCTGAGTGTTTCATTGATGTAAACTGAAGATTAAGAAAAAAAAGGCTTTTACGTTCCTGAAAATAATACGGGGAGCATCATAATGGATTTTTATTACATATTGTCATAGAAATTCAGTGCCTGCATTTTCCTTAATCCCCCAATATTTTTCAGAAGGTAGAAATAATAAAGGAATTTCAATATTCCTTTAGAAATTGTCCTATACAGTGTAAGAGATGGCTATTTCTGACTTATTCCATAACATTTGATTGATATGAATCTCTCTCAAAGAATTTTAAAGGATGTTAACTTGGCTTTATATTAAGATTCTATTAATAAAACATACATAATGGGTTAATAAATGATTGATACTGACTGTAAATGTTTTATAGATTTGGGACATGTCTTAGTTATAAGAACATCAATAGATGTCAATACTGAGTTTTATAAGAGCTAAGCATTCAAGTCATTGAACTGCTTAAATTGTATATCCATTCTTTACCCATTTCTTTAAAGCTCCCCTCGTCATTTATTAACCCTTTATAAACCACTTAGAAGTGGAATTTTAATTAGAAGCATAGTGTGGTGTGAATAGGGACACCTCTCATATTTTAAAGACTTTGAGTATTTTTAGTTTAAGGCTTCTTTGATGCTGGTCCAGGTGCATCTGTGGTTGAAGAGGACTGGACATAATAATTTAGAAGTCACCTTCCAGTCATGAGTACTGAACTTATGCTTCTAAACTTTGATGGGCCAAACATAAACTAAATACATTTCATTAAATAAGCGGACTATCATCAGTTTTTAACATCTGAATAGGTGCAACCTTTGCTGTCTTCCAAAGAGACTACCAGTTATCCAAGAAAACTCTTATTCTCCTTCAGTTGATGAAAGCATTTATATGCATTGCATACTTCTTTCTAGTTACACACCAGAGGTTTATAATTGAGGACCGGAAACTTTTTCTACACATTGTTAAAATACGCTCTGTAAAATGATGATCCTAGATAATCTCCAGACAAGATAGCGGGTTAAAACATAAAGACAATATCCTGAAATAAATCAAATAAACAAATTTCTAACTTAGCCTGAAAGTCAGGCACATCTGGTGTTCTTTAAGATAGAATTTATGACATTTCATTATTAGCATGTGAGATGGGCCTACAGTCTTGAAGAAAGCAGTGACCTGCCTAGAGGTCAGAATAATATGCTTGAATAAATGTTGGAGCTTCATTTAGATATCAGTTCAGTGCTTCATGTGTTTCTTGAATTGTTGCCCCCTGAAGGGAAGTTGGTTGGAGAAGCTAAAGGTTGGTTTGTTATTCATGGTCGTGTCATGCCTCGCCTATGGCACAGGCTTTGACAAATCCAATAGTTGCCAAGTACTGAGAACATAGGGCCAGATCCACAATCAGCTCATGTATGCTTGGCTTTATTGACCATGTAGCGTAGCTACTGGCTAGCAACCCAGGAGCAGCTCTCTGGGTGTCATGGAAAGAAGCTGAAATACTGTTGAGAGGGAAGAAAGCAGCAGAAGCTGCCACCTGCTCTGACTCAAGTTTTGCACCCAGTTTTGCTCCATTCACCAATATCAGCTGGAGAAAAGTGTCTGGTTCACGTAAAGTCCATCAAAAAAAATGAGTTAAATATATTAAATAAGCTCCAGCAGCCAATTTGAATCAAAAGTCAAGTAAGGATGAGAAGCTGAAACCACAGCTGGTGCAAAAGCAATTTCGCCCACTGAGGTGCATGGAAGCAAAATATCAGTATTGATAACTTCCTCTTTTTGTTGTGTTCATTGCAAAACATCACTTCATTGGTCAGAGTCATGTGAACACAGAGTAAACTTCAGAAATCTGATAGATTTGATAAGTGATTTGTTCTTTTTGCTCTCTATAAAACAATCTCCATCTGAATTGTCTTGGATAAATGTTATGATTAATTGTTGAGGCTTGTGACTCTTCTTAAGTGGGTTTTCATCTTATACACAGAGGGGTTTGGAGGTTGTATTAACCAAAAAGATGAACATGCTGTGGTGACACCTGTTTATTGGGACTACACCATGTTTTCAAACTGTAATAGCTTTGATTGGCTTACAGGGGAAGTGTCTTCTCGGAAAAAAATAAATGTTTTGCTGGGACAACTCTCCCACATCTGTGTTTTTCTAGTGAAATCCCTAAAATAAATACCTGATAGGGGCCTGAGCTCCTGGAAAGGGACCATATGCTGTATTTGGAAAGAACAGAATTGCAAAATAATTACAAAAATCCTTTGTGGCTCCAGTGCAAACGGAGAACAAGAGCTGTCACATGGTTACAACGTGTCAAGTGATGGGTTTGTACAACCATAGTCTTTACTAGCGGCAGGACTGTGTATGCGTGGGGGACTGCAGTCTCAGTCTCCCTCTTTAATTTGCGTGCATAAAATGAAAGACTTGGGTCTCCAACTTCCATCTTCATGTCTACACTGTCTTGTACTACTTCTTCTCCTTTTAAATTATCACTGGAGAGAAGGCTTTTGACTTGGAGTGCTGCTCTTAGCTCCACCAGAGTCTTTCCTGGCGATACCAACCAAGTCCCAGTGCAAGGGAGTCTTCAATGAGAGCTTTGAGCCAGGCTTGCAGCCTCTGTGTGCTCATGGATTTTGTACAGATGGGCGCTGCTCTTTCTTTTCTTGTGTGTTTCGCTCCACAGTGCCTAAAGTCTCCTCTTTGTGTTTTGTTCAACGCCTGGCTTAGCTGGACTCTAATCTTACCTTGGGCTGCAAAGCACAGCACCTGTGTAACCGGGACTCTATCCCACTCTCCACTGAGGAGTGCTTAATAACAAGCACAAACTAAATACGAGTTGCTCATTTGAGCCTGAATATCTCATGGCCGTGAAAAGTGGTGCCATAAGGAATTTTATTAAAAGGCAGTGTTTGACTGACTTCTCTGTGTGTGTTTAAGTAGAGAGGATTAGGAAATTCAAGTCAATTACTCACAGAAATAGCATTTTGGGGACAGACAATTCCCTGTTTTCCTTTGTCTTCCCTCACTCTCCAGGACTTCAGCTCTATCTGTGTATCGCATGTTTGCACTCCTTAATTGATTGAAATACAACATCCAAAAGACATTAAACTGTGTGGTGCAGAGATCTGCTGGTGAAAGACTATACAGTTTTGTGTGTTAAATAAGGACTGAATATACCTGTGTTAGTTGATTCAATTTGGGGTTTTCATTTTTACTCGCTTTTTAGAGCCAATTAAAGTCTTGAGCCAGATTCTCAGCTGGCATGAATCAGTCAAGTAAAATGAAATCAATGAAGCTACATTGATTCATATCCACAGAGGATCTAGTCCATTCATTGTTGTCAATTGAAAAGGCATATTTGGCATAGCAAATTTTGGAACATAGGGCAGCAGTATTCACCATAAAAGCATTTTCACATTGTCTTTCTGACCTACAAGAATACACAGGCATTGGAAGTTTTATAGACGTGCCTGGCTTCCTGGCATACGAACAAATAAACAAAGATAAGTATAGGACTGCAAATTAGAGCTCAAGTACTCTCTAGTGTGACATTTTGCAGTTCTACAATGTCTCTGAGCACGCCTGCAACCAGAAACTTAGAAGAAAGAACGATTCAGCAGACA
The DNA here is from genome assembly GCA_013396915.1 of Stercorarius parasiticus. Classification (NCBI taxonomy): domain Eukaryota; kingdom Metazoa; phylum Chordata; class Aves; order Charadriiformes; family Stercorariidae; genus Stercorarius; species Stercorarius parasiticus. The sequence goes on from VWZL01004713.1 coordinate 187,235, forward strand.
GATACATGTCAGTCTGCCTTCCTGATTTCTAAATGCTAAATTTTCTCTTTGCTCTGCAATAGAAGAATGAATAGATTTCCAAAGTTTCAGTTCATATTAATGATCATAATCAGATAGTTTTGTAGTTTGATTTTGGTATGGATAAAATATCAACTAACATAAAAGGTTGTGTTAGTTTCTTGTGGCAATGAGCTAATCACACAGCAAGTATTAGACACGTATTGCTGTGCATGGGTTTTGAATTCCCAACGGTTAATTTGCATGGCCTTTTCTCTCCCTTCTGTTCTCTTCAGACTTTTCGTTATTTTCATTGTATTATCTCCTATTCACAGAGGTAAAAAAAAAAAACAACTGAATCTCTCTTAAACTCAGTCTTTAGATTTGTATTCATTATTCTGCTCTAAAACTCTTCTAGTTCTGCCGTATCACTTCTGAGCTATGTGGCCTGTAACACACATGATCATCCAGAGAGGTTTCTGCTATGGATTCTTGTAAGAACATTACAATATTTTTCATGTTACTTCCTGTCAATAATCCCTCTGGATCAACATTTTCCAAGTCTGAATTTTGTCTCATGCCTGGTGTTCATTCACTGCGTTCTTTGGCTATTAAATAGTACAAAATAATGCTCATTTTTAGGTTCACGGAACATGCATGCTTATGGATGGAATTAGAACTACATTTGTATACTTTTCCACTTGACAAGTCTTGATTATCATCTTGATGGTTTTGTTTGTTTATCTAAGTTGAGGGGGTTATTTATTTTAAAGCAGCTAGTGAAGCTATCACACTGAAATAATTTTTAAAAGATTTATTTTGCTTTTTTATCAGTGAAATGAATTCTCAGATCCAAAGTTTTCTCATCAGAATAATAGCAGTTGCATAATGTGTAAAAGTGATGACTCATGTTTTCAGCTTCATTATTATTCGGAGATTCCTCCGTTAAGTTGTGGGGCAAAATTATGAGCTACTGTATGTTAGAAGATTGGTACTTCCAGTGGAATAAGGCTGGGCAGCAATGAAAAACAGAACACAGTGAAACATTTTGGTGTCCTCTTCAAGATAGTTTCCCTCAAATTCTACCTTTGAGAACCTTTTGGATGCCACCATCACCAACCCTTCATCCTAGGTGGCAAATTGAGGCAGGAAGGTTAAGGTTCTTACATGTCACATAGCTGCTGGGAGCAGGAAGACAGGATTTGATAACAGGCTTATTTTACTTTTTTTTAAGATAAAATATAAACAGAATAGAAAGAGGGAATGAGTCAGGTCTGCTCTCTCAAAACGCTAAGTGCTATGGGATTACAGCTATCATCCAACTTTCAGCACGTGGCTGCTCAGTTCAGCTGCCAAATATCCCTTTGTTTTTTCCACAGAGGTTTAGGTTAGGTTTGTGCTCAAAACTTATAAGCACCTATGCTTCATTGCACATAGTGCCTCTTGTTATCCTGCTTTCCATGCAAGATTTGTTAGTTGATCATGGATTATACCGTGACCTCTTCTGTCAAAAGGAGGCAGGATGCAGAGCATTATTGATCCTTCTTTGTGGTTTCAGTGCCAGTTCAAGCATACATTCAGTCCTTGCTCTGCCTTGTATGCATGGACTACTCCTTCCAAGTGCTCTGAGAGTGTTACCTCACAAAGATGACCAAAAAAACAGCGAGATGAGTCACTAAGGCAGCTGTATTCTTTATCCATAACATCACAGGCTAATTCAAGAGTGACTTTTATTTATTTCCTATGACACTGGGACTTTGCCAATAGATTTTAGAACTGTTGTGGTCACGATAGAATTGGCTAATGTGATTGTCTAATGTGACATCCTACCTGGTGAGATCAAACAAGCTCAACATTTAGTCTAGAACTCAGTAAGAACTAACACTTAACATTTGGCTAATAGAATAAGATACTAGTCAAGATTTGGCGGGGAGTATTCTTCTGAGTAAACAGCATTTGAACTGTGTATGTGAATCATTTTGCTGATAACTTCTGTAGTTGACCAAGAAAAACATGCTACAGATCACTTATTTACTGTGGTAAGCATGTGATAACACACAACAGAAACTTGCCACAGACAACCACAAGTTTAATAGTCTACCAGCATTTGCAAAAGGCATTGAAGAAAGTTTCTCACTGAAGACTCCTAAGGACACTAGGATGTGAAAGGATAAAGGAATAGGATAAATAACTCACTAAATGATAGGAAACAAAGTAGAAATCAATGTTAATTTCTCCCAGGTAAGGAAAATTAACAAAATAATCCCTCAGGGACCTATGTTGAGGCCTGTGATGTCCCATATTTGTAAATGGTCTGGTAAAAGGTTTGAGCAATGAGGTGCTAGAGTTTGCTGGCAGTACTGAGTTGTTCAAGGTCAAGGGTTGACTGAAAAATTGAAGAAAGTCCTTGCCTTTCTGAATGACCAGGTGAAAAAAATGGCAAATGAAATTCAATTTAGATACATACATGCAGTAGAGCTAGATCCCAGCTTTGTGAATATGATGATAGTCTGAGGCGACTAACGACACCCAAGAATGAAACTTTTGTGACTTGGATGGTTAAGTATATGGAAACCCCAGCTCAGGATTGAGTAGTTGTAAAAAAAATACATGGAAAATGGGGAGGTGGGAACTCTTAGGAAAGGAAAGCAAAACAAAACAGAAAAAACTGTCATGTGATTGCAAAAATCCACGATTTTCCCTCATCTTCAGGGAATCTATGGGATCTAGACCCTTCAATCCAACTGAAAAATACAGAAAAACCAGAAAAAAGGCATAGTCAAAGACACAGAATGCTTTTCAAAAAATTGTCGTTGAAAAGATCAAAACTCTTTAGCCCAGAAAAGAGATGGTGAAGGTCCCTACAATCATCAGTGAGTATGGAGAAATCTAGGTAGAAAGTTTCGCAGCACATTAGAAGTTACAAGTGCACTTTAAAGAATCATTTGGAGGTAATGTTATGGAGATATTATTGTAGGCCTCAGAAACCACTTGCTAAATATGCAGGAAAGAAAGGCATGGATGAAAAGTTGACCTTGTAACAAAGACGATGTTACTTACCTTGACCTACAATAACAGAAAGTGGATTGAGTCGGTTCTGAAGACCATAAGAAGGAGGTGGCTAAATGGGTGGGGTCTGATGATAATGGACATGCTAATGCCTGAGTGCCATGGGTTGCTTTAAGAATCAGCCAGTGAGTGGGCTGAAAGCATTCCTGCCCTTGGCTGCTGTTTAGTGAGCAGTAGTCATCTTAGAGGTGGTCCTCCTGCCTTTTTCCAATGAATGAATTAAGATTATCAAATGATGCTTTCATTTAACGTCTTGAAAACAAACAAAAGGAGGTGGTTATAGTCACACAACACAAAGTTAAGGTGTGTAATGCCTTGCCAAAGGCTGTTGCAGATGCCAAATGTTTACATAAATGCTAAATGTTTCAATGGTTTGCATGGATAAATTCATGGAAGAAAAACATATTCAAAGCTATTATAAAGACACTAGTTTTGGCTCAGGGGTTTCCTGTGTTACAGATTGTGGAGCACTAGAAGAATATTCTGGGAAGCTGTGACGATGATTGCTCTGACTTTTAACTATTTCACAGGCATCTGCTATGTTACTGCTGGAGACACGGTGAAGGGCTAGTTGGGGCCTCGGTGTGACCCAATACATCTGCTGTTTTGCCAGCTCACCTCATGGCAATGGTTTTCAATGTTCATTCCCAGGGCTGCACAAAGATGTGAGGGCCATGAATGAACTCCTTGCTGCACTCTGCCCAAGAGCAGGAGTGAGGGGTGGGAGAAGAGGAGGGGGCTAACAACAGTAAAACCTCTTGAGCTTTGTAGTATATGACATGCACAGTGCCCTTTTTGACCCCTGCTGCTGTGCTGTGGTAGATACCACTGGTAGCTGTCAGTATTCAGGTTTCCTGTATACTGCCTAATAAAAGAGGATTGCATTTCCAAGTTGTATTACTGTATTTAAGACCCTATATTGATGGAGATTTATGTTTATTGTCCTGGTGGGGGTATAGGAAGGCATGCAGCCTTTCATTCACAACTTACTTTGCTGCCTGATGAATTATACTTCTGTCCATTTTTTCTTACCATAGACGTATTTGTACAATTAAGAACACTGTAAAAAATACCAATTAACAAACTCTTGTATTTTTAACAGAAGACAGAGGGACATTTTTACAATAAACTAACTCCTCCAAATGCAGCCATGTGAGCATACGCTTAAAAAAATGCTTGTATTTTTTTATAGAAGTGAGGACAGGAACAGGGAAAGATAAGCAACTGACAGCCATGGAGGTCAAACTCCTATAGAGCAGAGATAGCAAAGGTAAAAATGCAACATGTTACCCCCAGTAAGTTATTCACTCAATTCACTAAATCACAACCTGGAAATACCACTGAGGACTTCCTGCAGTTCCTTTATTCTAAAAAAAAAAAGGGATGAGTCTGGAAGGTATTCCAATCCGGTCCTTGGCTTACTCTCTCCACTTGAACCACTTTTGCATCATGTATAACATTGTTCAGCCCTGTCCTGTCTTGGAATGAGTCCTGTCTTAAATCAGCATTAAGAGAGAGGAGAGCATTTGCTGAGATGACCGTTAGAGATGTCTAGAGAATTGCTTTGTCTTTTATGTATAGTGTAGCAATATGATAAAACAAAACAAATGCTTACAAAACCACCAGGAAGCAATTAAGTATCTGAAAAAGGGGCCAGCAGAAAGAACAATAACACAAAGCTGTGCATTTCACAGTGAATGCAAATCCTTAGAAAGAGAATAAATATCCTTGGTTCAATTGTAGGTATTCTCAGGCTACTTAACCCGATGGGAATGTGACCAGTTTGTTCTGGGTGGGTGAACATGGCACTTCACAATGATTTTATACAGAAAAACTCCAAAGACGATGTGCCTGGAGTAAGATTATATGTCTCATTGAGCTCTAGTTTAGCACAAGAGCCCACTTGGTACAGAGTCATCTTCAGTGACCTGATTTCTTTACTGTGCTGCTTTTGTTATGCAGGTCTCTTAGCGAAGCAGAGCCTTTCCTACCTTGTCTCTCTTAATGTCTTGGTGGTGAAGCAGAGAGAGAGATTCTGTTTCTTTGCTGTCTGCAGTGACACCGATGATCAATGAACAGTTTGTCCATGGGAACAAAATTGATTGCCCTTGTGAGCCTCTGCTGGGAACAGCTTCATGTTTATGAACTGCTTTGGACAATCCTACACCACACTCGTGGACATCTCAAACTGCACTTTCATGACACCTAAGTTGTCTTCTGTTGCACGTGTTGCTAAAACTAGCCATTTTTACTCTTATAGTTATTTGTCTAAATACTGCTAATAAGTCCTGTTATGCATAGGAATCAAGTGCAGTTTAGGCCTGAAGCAAGTAGTAGCAGCTTGAAGCAGGAAAGTTAAAGTAAATTTAGGGTGGAAAAGGTCCCTTAAAATGATCTGATTTCCTACATGAAGTAGACTGAAACTTTTGTTTGACAAGTTCCTGTATGAAGTCCATGATTTCTGGTTAAGAAACCAGGAGACAAGTAGAAAGAAACATCCAGCTAAATTTATTCCCAAAATGGAATCTGTGTGGGGAGAGGAAAGTTATTTCTGATTAAGGAGAACCTTCCATCTTGATATCACTGGAACATTTCTGCTGTGTTTTCACATTTAGTGTTACATTAAGAACGCTCCAGATGCTTTCTGGATCACATAGGCAAAGCTGTACCTTTGTATTATATGCCCAAAAGAAATTGGCAAGAGCTCAAGGGCAGGGAACTTTCCATGCCCCTCAGTGCGGTTGAGACCAGATCTGGAGCGCTGTGTCTGGATCTGGGCTCCTCAGCACATACTGGAGTAAGTCCAGCAGGTCACTAAGGAAGTCATGGGGCTGGAACTTGGGATGTAAAAGAAGATGCTGAGAAAACTGAGTTTTTTCAGCTTTAAGACAAGACAAGGGGAGATCTTATTGCTGTCTGCAGCAATGGGATACTGTGTAGGAGATGGAGCTGCACTCTTCTCAGAGGTGCACAGATACTGAGGACAAGGGTCATCAGACACAAACTGGAATATAGGAAATTCTGATTAGATTTAAGGAAATACATTGGAAGAGGTTGCCCAGAGGAGCTGCCAAATCTCTGTTCCTGGACATCCTCAGAGCTCAGCTGGATGAGTTCTTGAGAAACCTGCAGAATCATAGAATCACAGAATGGTAGGGGTTGGAAGGGACCTCTGGAGATCATAGAATCATAGAATGTGTTGGGGTGGAAGGGACCTTTAAAGGCCATCTAGTCCAACCCCTCTGCAGTAAGCAGGGACATCTTCAACTAGATCAGGTTGCTCAGAGCCCTGTCCAACCTGGCCTTGAATGTCTCCAGGGATGGGGCCTCCACCACCTCTCTGGGCAACCTGTTCCAGTGTCTCACCACCCTCATTGTAAAGAACTTCTTCCTAATGTCTAATCTAAACCTACCCTGCTCTAGTTTAACCCCAACTGTCTCAGCCTGTCTTCATAGGAGAGGTGCTCCAGCTCTCGGATCATCTTCGTGACCCTCCTCTGGACCCACTCCAACAGGTCCATGTCCTTCTTGTGCTGAGGGCTCCAGAGCTGAACACAGATCATCTAGTCCAACCCCCCTGCCAAAGCAGGTTCACCTAGAGCAGGTTCCACAGGAACGCATTCATCCGGTTTTTGAATATGTTCAGAGAAGGAGACCCCACAGCCTGTCTGGGCAGCCCGTTCCAGTGCTTTGGCACCCTCAAAGTAAAGACATTTTTCCTCATGTTCAGATAGAATTTCCTGTGTTCCAGTTTGTGACCATTGCCCCTTGTCCTGTCGCTGGGCTCTACTGAAAGGAGTCTGGCCTCATCCTCTCGACACACGCCCTTTAGATATTGACAAGCATTGATGAGGTCCCCTCTCAGCCTTCTCTTCTCCAGGCTAAACAGACCCAGGCGTCTCAGTTTTTCCTCATAAGAGCAGAATCGTCCATTCCCTTGATCATCTTTGTAGCCCTCCGCTGGACTCTCTCCAGTAGTTCCCTGTACTTCTTGAACTGAGGCCAGTTCAAGAAACCTGATCAAACTGGATCCAGCTCCAAGCAAGGGCTGGACTATACAACCTAAACTTTTCTAATCTAAACTATTCAATGATTCTATGATCATTCTGCTATACATGCCATGACCTCATGGTGCCTTTTTAGGTGCTAAGCTTCCTGACAAAGATCTGCTTGGGAATTAAAAGCCCAGTTTGCTGTTCCTGCAGAGACAGTTGAAAAGTTATACAAATACTCATACTGAATGGTCACCCAACATCTCATGGCCCCAGAAATTTTATATGTATATATGAAATAAAGTTGCCACTGAAATACCAGTTCCTACTTGCACATATTTGCAAAGTGACGGAATTCCTTCTGGATTTCCCAATTGCCAGGTGTAATCTTGGTTTGTGTTGGTTTCTATCCAATTTAATCTAGCTGAAACTCTTGGGACACTGCAGAAGACAAATAAGAAATATTTATACAGGCTGTGTCTACAGGCAGGAGATACTGCAAAGATAAAAATATTCAGAAGTTGCCCAGTTTGGCAAGAGTTATTCTGAGTGCTACAGTAACACACTATGATAAAAGAAAATAACAGGACTAGAGATGTCTAGAAAGAAACATCCACTAGCCTGGGTGTCAAGACAATACCCTAAGTGATGGAAGCTGGTTGAAGATCTTGCCTGAATGATACAAATAACAGATGTATATTTTTGGGGGGCATACTTTGTGTTGAAAATCGATACCTACCTCAACTAATATCTGAGCACATTGTTTGAAGTCAGGTAGTGTTAGCTGGAGATATTGAAAGTACTCTCTCAGCAGTATTCTTGAACTCAGTGTTTTGTAACCTGAGAGAAGTATTCAAACCTTCTTTAGCAAAAGAAGTGAACTTGGACTCCTGTGCTTAGAACAAGTATCATGTGCATTGGGGTAAAAGTGTCTCTATCCAACTTTATTTTTCTCCTTTGTTGTTGTTTTTTTTTTCCCCCACTCAAACCGTCTTGGTGGTTTTGGCCTGAGTTTTCTGTGGTAAAGGTATGAAGGGACGGTACTGTTTGGCCAATAGTGTATTTACGAAAAATATCCCTGTCTTTTTGTGTTTGGAGTTGTATTGATGTGGGTTTAAAGTACTGGATGTTTTGCCTTCAGAGAGAGAGGCTGTGGTTCTGGGAAGTATAATTGCAAAGGCTGAATATCCTAGTCAGAAAGTCTGGGCAGAGTATATACACACTCTAAAGTATATGCAGTTAGTTGGCCTCATATTAAAGTGCAAGTACATGAGCACTGTAGACCCTGAGACATTTTGAACACTGACATGCAAAAGGCTGAATGTGTGGTGAGAAACTTAGCTACCATAGCAATGGGAGAAAATTCAAAAATAGCTTTTTTAGATTGCTGAAGAGAATCAGCAACATGACGATGACTTAATTTCCATGGGCAGATTTTCTGGAGTGGGCAGAATTCAGTCTGGGTGGATGGCTTTCAATGGGGATCCAGAAAAGTAATAAAAAAAAACCCAAGTATTTTTTTCTGTAGACAGGAGAGGAAGATCATGTAGTGTCCTTATCAGCTACTCGCTTTGACTAATCGTGCTAGACTAGGGTCCTGGAACTAAGATGGAAACTGCTAAGATTTGATTTCTCTTTATATTTTCAATTCTCTTTGGGACCACAGGGCGACACTAGTGTGAAAGGAGGGGTAACTGAAGAGTCATTGCCTTTATTTTTAAAGTAAATGCGCTTAGAAAAGTGAGATGTTGGGACAGTGATCTAGGTGCCTACATTTAGGAATCAGTACAATTATGGATGCTCTGGGATATCTAAAATGTCTGTATGAGGCTGATGGATATGACATCCTAGGGTGTCTCATCTGGCACTTAGGCACACTTGTTCAGACACTCACATTGCTCTTTAGAAGTCTGATGTAAGTCTGCCATCAAGGTCCCCTTTGTAGTCAGTGGAGAGGGATGAGATGGGATGAATGATTTTGTAGCGGTGCCATTCTCTTTCTTCTGCTTACAGAGGGGAAGAAAGAGCCTAAAACTGATCCTATTTCCCTCTGGCTGCAGTTAAGTGAGATTAATCCTGGCATAAGGATATGAAATGTGGTGGGCCTGGATAAACAGGTAACTGCAGCTGAATGGAGGAGTTTGCACTCCATCCTGCTATCTTCACCTTTCCTCTTTACTTCTGGCTCTGTGTTCCCACCACTTGCATTGTGCCAACTCTGTTCCATAACAGATGTATTGATTTAATTCATTAATAAAGACACAAAAGAGAGAGATTGATTCTGAGACTTGAGTTAATGATGTTTCTTTAGCACCAAAGCTGGTGCAAGAGATGGAAGGGAGGAGGACAGAGCAGCAGCAAGCAAGGAAAGGGAGAAGGAGGACTTGTGGAGGGTGGTTGTGGAGAGAAGATCCCTCCCTTTTCCATGGAAGGGGCTAATTTAATTAGCTTGACTGCCATGGACCACAATCAAAGTGATTAACACCAAAAAAGTTGCATACTATAGGCAGATGATAAGATGGGTACATTTACCAATGCCACTGTCAAGGGGGACGTGTTACGTGCTGTGACGTAGATTCTGAAAAATGAACCAAGTGCTCTAAGCTTTTTCTGGATATCTCAGTCTGTATTGGATATCTCTGTCTGAGCACAAGCTTAGACTGACCTTAAGGGACCTAATGAGGTCTCAGCACTTGATGCTATAACTACAGTCACATGTAGCAATAAATTACAGGAAATAAGAATACTTTATCAGTGATGGGATCTATTCTGAGCAAACCATTCTTTGAGTACAGTTTTTTTTTTCCTTTCTACAGGTCAGTGAATATATCCAAACACATTGCAGTGCAACATTTAATTAAGAATAAAAGAGGTTTGACAGAAAGGAAATTGCTGTACAGGTCAGTCTTGACATTATTCTCAAACAATCAAAATGCTGAAAATAAGTCTCTGAAGGCCCACCAAGTGGACAAGGAACACATAAAGGGCATGTTATGTAAATATGTGTTGAACAGTAGATTTCCACTCTATTTTGCATGTCACAGGATCATCTGATCAATAAAATAAATAAGTGTTGAAGAGAAGCAACAGAGAAAGAGACAAAGTGTGCACGACTGAAGTTTTGCAAATATCACTTTAATTATATCTATATTTTGATGCAGACTTCGCTCCGTAGCTCTGTAAAAGTCATTTTTTGCATATTTCCCTTTTCTTCATGTGCCACTAATGTAAAGACTGAAGAATGATATATGAGTTATTTATGCTACTGTCAATATGTATGTCTCTATCTGTCAATGGGAGAAATGTGGGGATGATATGTCATTTAAAAATGCTGATATATAATAATTGTTACTGACTAGAAGAGGTTAACTGCTACCGTACTTAGCATTGCTCTAATCCTTTCCAGCTTTAAAATACTTTCTAAATGTTAATTAGCTACTGTAATTCATGAAACAATTTCTGTCAAAAAAATTCTTTTTTGACATTCAGTTGGGTTATTTCTCCTGGAAGCAGATAGTTTTAACAAAAATGGATGAAACTGACACAGAAAAAACTTCAAACAAGAAAAGGTGTATGGATAGAAAGAGAAAGATTTCATTAAAAAATCTTGGTTGATGTCTTGCAGTAATTGCAACCAGTGTTCTAATATGCATAGAGAGTAAGACTCTATGGGGAAGAAGAGACTAGCTCAGCCATGATTACATGGTCTGTGACACACTCTTAATCTGTTGTGAGAAGTGCAGGTCCAGAAACGTGGTCTGGCCATGCAGCCTCCACCTAGGTAAGAAAAATGCACAAATCACCTCTATTGAGGAAGTCAGACAGGCTGCAGGTAGAAAAGTGGAAAAACACCCTGCTTGTGAGGTGTGCATGAGATACAGCAGAGCGTTTTGGAGATGTGCGAAGACCAGTGTGCAATGGAGTATGTTGAAGAGAGCCCTGAGGCAGCTTGGAGCAACCAGCAAGGTACTGACTGCCTGTTCTTCCTCTTTCAGTTCCTGTGCTGTCGTACATGTTTTGGGGTGACACACGCACAGTGAGTGTGATGGTGAGGGGAAGTGCTGACCGCAGCATGCCGTGGCAACACGGATTCTCCCAGTACCTGCAGGCAGGTGCAGTGTCTTAGAATCACAGAATCATAGAATATGTTGGGGTGGAAGGGACCTCTAAAGGCCATCTAGTCCAACCCCTCTGCAGTAAGCAGGGACATCTCCAACTAGATCAGGTTGCTCAGAGCCCTATCCAACCTGGCCTTGAATGTCTCCAGGGATGGGGCCTCCACCACCTCTCTGGGCAACCTGTTCCAGTGTCTCACCACCCTCATTGTAAAGAACTTCTTCCTAATGTCTAATCTAAACCTACCCTGCTCTAGTTTAAAACCATTGCCCCTCGTCCTATCGCTACATGCCCTTGTCTTCTGGGGGTGCTGGGCTCAGGGCACCAGTGTCCTCTCCTGAACTTCCTGGGCTTGTGATGGGCATTCCGGCCCGACTTGCCCCACATCTTGAACAGACACAGAAAATACTCCAGATCCCCCTAGATGAGATACTCAGGTTGTAAGAGCATCTGGCAAAATTTTTCTTTTCTCCCTTTTCCTCTCCTCTTTCTGGTACACACAGCAGAACAGGATGGATGTGTGAATCTCTGCTGCTTCAGTGCAAACTCCAGCAGCTTAAATTAACTTCAGGTGAAAGTGTGCATACCCTCCTGCTTCAGCAACTCTGCTGTGAACGATAGGCTGGGGGGTGACAACAAGCCATTATTGAACTGTTAAACTGCCCAAGTTAAGTTCATTGGTGACCGTCTTGGGCTTTGCTCCACAAAACATTGACACATTGTGCCGTTACCTGCAACCTGTATATCAAAATTGGACAGAGGATCAGTTATAAACGTATGTTTCTTTAGTGTCAGACGGGGGCCCTTTGTGCTGGGCTCTGCCTGCACGTTTATGTGGCAGGAGCCATTCTCTGCCTGGAAGGTGAACAAGGGTTGACGGATAAATCAGGCAGTGGGTGATAAATAGAAAAAAGGGTGAAGTAACTTCTCCATGGTGATACAACAAATCTGGAGCAGGTCTACAGCAGTCAGTGTTGCCTCAGAAGTTCTTATATTCCTGTGCTCTGCTCTGTTTCAGTGTTATCCTTTGTCTTAAATAATTTTCAACGGCATGTGAAGTAGTAGGCAATAAAGTAATTCAGTTGCTGAGAGCTTATTACATTCCTAGGATTTTGCAGAAAGCCTATTTAGGGAAGGCGACACATACTTATCGATGGATTTCACAATGCTATTCACTAGTTAGACACTGTAAAGTGTAGGGATCATGATGTTTGTGGAATAATGTTTACTGTGATTAGATTGAAATGCAGCTGCATACTCGCTTCTGAAAAAATAAACCAGAGATGACAGTTTGAGCTAAATCTCTCAAAAAAATTTTTCTATCATAATCCTTGTGTGGGCATGCTGGAGAGAGATATATCTATCTTTGACAGTGCTTCTGCGCTGAAAAACAAGAACGGAGAAAGATCTGCACATCCCGAACCGAGTAAATGCTAGTATTGTCAAAAGTCTTGACAGTATTCGCAAAACAAGCTTGCTGTTCTGTGCGGGGAACTGCAGGCTTTGCAGAAAGGCGCAGCATTACCAAAGCTTTCCCATAGCTCCTGAAGGAAGACGCTTGGCTCTCCCAGGTCTGCCGGAGCACTCCCGGGTTTGTAACGGGCTCTGCTACAGTGCTTGGCCTATGCTTTTTTATGAAGACATGAAAATGTCCTTTTCTCTTCCCCATGTGGAAACTGTTTCTTTAAATGGGGAATTCTCCTATCTGCTTGTGAATCCTAAGGGATTGGTTAAGTCCCCTGATGTTTTTTTCTCTCTCAGCTAGGAAAAATTGCCCCTTGGTGCCCTTTTGCTACCAAGTGATCACTCTGACATGGGTTCAGCCTGATGTAGTTAATTCAAAAATATTAAAGGGTCACCAAATGCCATTAGTTGTATCATTATTGATGACCTGAGGGATGGAGCTTTGGTTTCAAATCCATCAATTTTCAGCTAATAATGATCATTAGGAAGTAAAGATAAATGAGGGATGTTTTATGGTACATCTGCACTTCATCTGCTATATACAGGTAGTACATCTTCTACTGCAGATATGAAACCACCCAAATGAAGTGGATGACAGAACACTAAACTCTTTTTCAGTCTCCAAAAGACAGTTTCCGTCTAGAAGAAAGTACTCATTGACAGTAGCTGGTGATAGAAAGAATTTATGAGCTACCAGACAGTAAATGACACAAAATCTAAGCAGCAAAACTGATCAGTCAGAATTTACAAGTGTGATTTCTTTTCATGGCCTTGGCAGCTAATGATCCTTTGGGACTCCAAAGTGACCTTGGAAGTTAATAGCCTACTTCTTGCTACAACAAATAAAATTAAATTCTTCTTGTTCTGATGAATCATTTTCAGGACTGTTAATTAGAAGACCTGGCCCTAACAGAGATACAGGATACAGGAGACTGCTTTCTGCTTCCTGATGGCTTTTGGGGACCGATTCAAATCCTATTGGAGGCAACAAGTAGACTTGATAGGGCTCTGAATTAGGTTGTTAAAATTAGTACCTATAAGCAAGTCACTCTGAGCCTCTTTGTTTATGTGTTCACATGGGGACAGCTAGTAATTAGTTACATCAGGAAGTTTAGAGCATTTTGCGATGTGTCCGTGGACAATATTATAGAAGGACAAATTAGTCATTTAAATGTGCATAATCTATTATTTATTCTAAACTGTATGCGATAAATATCATAGTTTATGGTGGAATTAATATCTGATTCTGTAGCAATTGGCAGTTAGCTGTAAAGGGATCACAAAGAAATGCAAATAAAACAAATTAACATATATGAAGGAAACGATTTGTGAGAATATCTAAAATCTCATAAAAATTTAATGAAACATAAAAAATAATTATGATACAAGCAGAAATGGCACTAAACTATGGTAAACCTGTGGTGTTAGTAATTCTCAGACTTGGAGTTAAGTGGTGATAAGTAAGTACAAAATACACAGAATATCTGATTGTGCAATGCAATGAACACTAAGGCTTAAGAAAGAGGATCAAATACAATAGTAATTAACGCAGGGCGGATTCTATCTTGGATTAATCCAGCCAGGTAGCTTCATTTAGGCAGTTTCAGGAAGGAATCTGAGCCGCTTATGCTGTTATTATTTACCTTGTACACCGCAGACTTTTTTTCTAGTATTTTGTTTTAATTTGTTATTTTGTGTAAATTACGGTCCCCCTCCTCGTGAATCCATTTAATTGTTGCATTCCAATGAAAGTGTGATATCCATATTTGTAGAAAGGCCCTTAGTTGCAGAAATATTAATCTTAGAATAGAAATACTAATCTTGGAACAGTTTATGCTCTTGGTCTCTTTGGATCCCACCTCCCACCCAGACTCAGGCCAGTGCCACTTCTCCTCTTCCTCATCCCAGGCTTTGCACAGGAAGGAAATATCAGTCTGGTGGCAGACTTCAGCAGTTTTCTGATTTTTTTCTAATCTGACGATGGAGAAACCTTGATCCCAGCACATGGGTGTGAAGACCCAGCAGCCTCCATGTAGGAAACTTCAACCACGGAGCAAGCAAGGAAGGAAACCTTAGTCCTGCTGAAACCTATAGTAAAACTTCTGTTGGCTTTGCTAGGAGTGATACTTTTCACAGACTTGCAGTGTGTTTGTTACAAAAGCCAAGGGAGCTCCAAATCTTCCCTCTTTGTAGAAGGCTTGCTCCTGGGGCCCATAAGAGCTGCAGCAGAGGGTGAGGGGGGGACCGGCAGAAGAGGCTGCAGCCCTACACAAAGGCAAATTCTCTTCCTTGGCAAACTGGCTTGTAGATCTAAAGGGATTTGGGTACCTTAGGAGATGAAAACATGGTTCATGTTTTAGAGCAAATGCTTTGCAGAATGACTCTGGGGACTGAAAAAGCCAGAAAAAGAGTGTTTTTTTCTCACCAGGAACCATCCTAAGGTCACACCGGTGGCAGGGCAACCCAATTTCTTTTTTATTTCTCATGAGAGAACAGATTATAATTTTTGTTGATGAAACACAAACACTAGTAAGTAGCATCATTTAGTATAAGGAGTTTTGGTGAGTCTGTCTTTTCAGTTCCTCCTCTTGGTACCAAAAATTTGTTTTTATATACACAGAACAGCAATCCTTGAATTGCCACTTAGAAACTTAAAAGCATGTAAGGAAATAAACATAAAAAATACATGAAAATGAGAGGGAAAACAAGCTAATCCATCTCTTACTATCATCAGTTAGTGTCACCACCATTCTAGATGGAAAAAACAACCAGATCCCTCATTATGCGTAGTCTGTGCTTGTATGTGAACAGGATTGTGTGGGCCAAGCTGCGTGGGCCTGAAAATGACTTGAAAAACTGAGAGTTTTCACTGTTATTAATAAGGTCAAAATGTTCTTTCTTTTATATAGAAAAAAAAAGAGTAAAAAACCACTCAACACCTAAACAATGCTATAAAAGTGAAGTGCAGCAAATCCAGAAGTTAATATAAAAACACACGTCAATCTGTCTGTGGGAAGTATTTTGAAAGCCAAAGGCAACTCAATAAAAAAGGCAGCAGAAGCAGCAACATTTCAATTAGGTGAGAAGAGAGTAGGCCCTGACAGTTCATTACGGAACTGGCTCTTCCAAATACTGCCTTTTCTTCTCTTCCTTTGTCCCAGTTAGTTCATTAATGCTGGTCTCCAATTAGAAAAAATATTTCTAACGAGATCTCTAGTTAGTAACCTTTGCTTTTTTTTTTTTTCCCCTGCCCATTTCATAAGTACAGTCGTAGAATTGTAGTGTAACTTTGGAAATCTGAGGGCTGAATCGCCGTTAGTGACGGTACATTAAATCACAGAGCCCCAGAAAACAAAGATGTCAAGTGATGAAGTACCAAGAAGAGGAAGAAAGAGATGGAAAGAGAGAAAATCATGGCAGAACTGACCAGTCCTTGGGCTTGTCAAATGCACCTGCCTTTCTTGCAGCTCTCTTGCCTTTAGGCATCACATAAAGCTGGGAAGAAGTGATATAAATCTCAGACTTTGATGAGGATCGTGGCAGCAGGGATCTTTGCTTACTGTGTCAGCCTCTGCAGCAGTAACTTCGAGCGCGTTTGCTGCGCGGGCTGGAGAGGTGTCACCGCCACCTCTGCACCCAACAGCCCGGGTGAGGGAAGGGGTAACTAGTATGGTAGTCATCAAAGTATTTATCCAGGATATCCAGCTCCCTATAACCACTTCAAGTCCTTTCAGTGTATCTGGTTTACCCTTCTGTAGTTTCCCATGTCTTAGCTGTTTAGGTGAGAGAACAGAGCAAGGATGGGAGTCAGATAAGGAAGACAATGCAGATTTCCACTCCCCAAGTACCGAACGAGTGGTGAAGTTTTTCCCGTTTTAAAGTTGCTGCTTTCTGATTTCTTTTAAATCTTAAATTATCTTAAATTGTGAAGCTCAAAAGGTAAAAAACAGTGTTGAAAAGATCAAAAGAAATTGCACTGACTGAAAAAACCAAAAAACTGTAGCACCTAATTCCATCTTAATGATTCGCTCTCTTCATAACGTCATTCAAAAATCTGCTGGCACAACTGCAAAATAAAAAGCTTGTAAATAACACATCTAAAAGCTTCCAGTTCCTGAAGGATATCTGTATTTTGTCAAAGCAAGAAGAAAGTATTCAGCATAATACAAGAAAGTGATCTGCTCCCTAGTCATGACAGTTTATTCCACTTTAACAGGCACATCTATATCAAGATGCATAAGAAATAGCAACTAAAAATTGAGCTGTTATAAACTTGGGAACTTAGTATTTCATAGGTATATTATGCTAAATGGCTTACCCCTTATTGATTCACACAGTTATTAATCAGAAAAGCCTGAGTATATAATCCCACCTGATCTTTAGGTCCTTGGAAATGACAGTTAAAGCTGGCAGCTGGCTTAGTGGAAGAATGGTGGGATGAAAAAAGCAAATGAATATCATGTTGCATTATTCATATAATTCCACTAACAGAGACACAGGACTTTCATTAACTGTTGTTGCTCAAGAGCAGGACTCAGGGTAAAAGTAGTGCTGAAAATACTAATACGAGGCTGTGCAACCTATTGCCATATTTTTCTGTGTTTTTTTCCTTTTTTTTTTTTTAGTGTTTTAATGTATTACTTGATTACAGTTTAGATAAATGAAGGAGGGAAGGAGGAAAAGAGACATGAATATATGAAAGGATTTGCCTACCTTCATCAAGCAAAGCAGCACAGAAACTGGACTGGACCTTACCTAATCTTTTATTTCTCAGTCTCATGCCTTTGGGAGGGACTCAACTCTTTTAGCTTCAGTCTGTACAAATTTAGCCTTTAACGTGAGCTAGAAATCTAAATTCATCCGTAGTCTATGCAGAGGCATATTCAAAGAGCTGCTCGTCCCTTCCTGGGACAGCACATATGATATGGGATAAATGAACCGTTCCCTGGCAATGCCTCTCTTTCCTCCTTGACTACAGAAGGAAACGAAAGGATTAATTCCAACTAGATGCTTAACCTTTAATGAAGTTAGTTCAGATGAATCCCAACTTATTTCATTGGCTCACAGTACAGATTTCAGTATCTGAGATGTACAGCATTGGGATCTTCAGATAGCTATTAGTCAAAAATCCAATATACACTCCAGTACATATGCCCATAAGGACATCTTAAGTTTAAACTTTTCTACCTACATGTGAATGCCTAAGTAATACATCTGATTTAAAATGTAACTTGATTCTGTTGTTTGAAAACTTTGCCCACACCTAGTGTTTTATTTTTTCTGAGGTTCTATTCTCAAAGGACTTTTTACTTTTTCACACTGCGATTTTCCAGTACAAATTTATGCCAACAAAAGGTTTATGGTATACCGCTGCCATCTCTTTTGCTGCTGTAATTACAGAACATGAATACAAAATTAAGTGCATTGTAGTATGGTGGATGAACCCGAAGTCTTTATCGCAAACGAATGCCCGTCCATTCCAGCAGCAGGCGTGTGAAACGCGGGTTGTGGCAGGTGGGGAATGCTGTTTGACTCGGAGCTCTACTCAAGTGGCACACCACTGCACGGTTTTCAGGCTGCCTTATTTTACTGTGCCAAAGAAAATAGCTTTCTCTTGTACTGGTAATGTGTATTTTATGTTCTATGAATAATGTATGCTCCCTGTGTAACTCTTCACTTCAGCTTTTGAAGGCATAGGGTGCTCCAATTTCCTGTTTCATACCTTGACAAGGACTAGCAATGATTATAAAGTTCCTGAAGTTGCTCGTTTGTTCGAGGAAATAACTTAAATTCATACAAACACCTTTGCAGACTTCTGAGATGTGATTTTTGAGGATTAACACAGACTCTAAACCACAGAGAAAAAATATAAAAGGTCTCATGCCGTCAAGCACTCTGCTTCGCAATTTCATTAGTTTTTCACAGAAACCCCAGATATGGGTCATAATTTCACTGATACATTTCTATATTCATTGTGGATATAAGTCAATTTATGTCCATGAATTATTGTTTAGTCAACAGTCAGTGGAACTCAGAGAAATATATGCTATTAAAAGGATATGCCATCATCACAATATTTGGGGATTTTTCTTTTTTTGTCTAGAGGGCAGATAGTTTAAAGCTATGTGGAAAGGTAAGTGATGATGTATTTGTATAATTACCAGTGCATCTGGTCATTTCTGCGAGCAGATCAGCAGAACTGGGCGTGGGAACTGGATTTGCAATTTGTCACTGAGTCTTCAGAAAGCCAACCTGGGCCTTTTGGAAGGTTTATTAGAGGTGTTTACCTTTTGGTTGGATTTTTACCACAATCATAATTTTGCATACAGAAAATTAACAAGGGAATAATTGTCTGTTTCCTGACTCCTTTGCTTTGTGCCACTTCTCTAGCACAATGACATCCAATTATGGCCAATGCGGCTACAGAGAATCACAGCAACAGCAACACGACTTGGGTTGAAGCTTCCCAGCAGCTCCTTGCCCCATGCAGAGCCTGTCCAGAAATGGCAATTACTGAGGTGACATAAACTTTCTCTGCCTTCCTCTTTACTGTGTACCATAATTTCTGGTCAAAAAGCCTATTTTTATTTTTTTTTAACCCCACTTGATATGCTTTTTCCTGTTTATATAGAGTTTCCCAAGGCTAGAAAATAACATCAAATACAGGAAGCAACCAGCGTAGCACTTAGAAAATGCCTTCCACGTAGAACACAATTTCTTTTTACTTCACATCCCTGGTACATGAGATGCGAAAATACTTTACAGAAATCGGTAGGACAGAGATGAGAAATGAGCGGGTAACAAAGGCACTTGTGTTGCTCGACAAGGAAAATAATGTACAAAGACAGAGACGGAGATGAAGGAGGGAAAAGCTGGAATTTAAAAGCAGCAAAGGTGCCAAAAAAGTATTCTTGCAGACTATCTACAAATGATGGGGAAATACAAAGAACAGAAATGGTGTTTAACATTAATCAGAAGCTAAAGCGAACAGGAAAGGTTTAAGGTGACAGTTTAAAGAGGAGTCAGTGGTATGGAGAGGGTCAGAGAGAAGAAAGGGCTCCCAGAGGGCGCAGCAGCGCAGCTGGGAAACAAACTCCGACACCTGGAGCTTCCCAGAGCTGATGGAGGGGGTGAAGGGGAGCAGCATGAGCGAGAGGGATGGGCCAGGTGGGGCGAACAGTGTAAAATATCACCGGATGGAGCCAGGCAGGTCAGGGTGAAACTAAATTAGGCAAATTAAGTGTATTGTCAGTCACCCATAAGCACTATTAAATAACGTTTATCCCAGACTTACTTTATCACTCATGACAATTTTGGCTTGTCCTGTCTGACACTCTTTAGTTGAGCTGGAGGAACAGAACATTAATCCCCATTTTAGAAGACAGGCTCAGGGACGAGCTAAAACTTGGGCAGTCTCAAGGTGAAGGAATCCCAGACTGATAACCTGTGATAAAGGAACCAGGCTGTTCCTTAGCTTTGGTTGTGTCGGTCTCATAACATGGACATCTGTTTGCTGCTTTAATTGCTCGGACTGTAAATGCTCATGTTTAAACTTTCTACATCTCATACAATAAGGAACATTTTCAGCAAAAGCACAGAACTGAACATTTAGGCTGGGTTACACTTGAGGTCAGTACGTCTTGACTAGACCTTTTGGGCTTTGATAAAGTTGTAACTTTGATCTGAAAAGAAAAACGAAGAATGAAAGTTTCTGAAAAGCTACACTGAGCAGAGGAGAAGCTTGCTTTGGTAAAATGTGTAAGAAAATATTAGAGATGGGGGGAAGGAATATAAGAAATACTTTTTATATTGGGTTAAAGAATAAAAACCTGATTTTTTAAAGAAACCAGGGTGGTTATTTCTGCATAGAAAGGTTATCCCCAGTTCTGGTCTCGATATTTGTTTAGGACTTAATGTAACAAAGCCTTTAGGCCAGTAAAGCATGTGAAAAAAAAGTCCTGCCAGAAGTTTGTGACTAGGAACTCATCTGGATGAAGCAATTGCTTAGAGGCTTTGCTGGATCTTTCCAGAAAATTGATGAAGTTGCTAAGGTGATGTTCATACCAGTAAATAAAATGGATGAGGGACTATTTTCTTGGCTTCCTGAGGGATGGCATGGCACAGCTTGCAGCTCATATGCCCGTGGCTGAGCTTGTTTCTCCTCCAAAGCTCGTGGCTCTCCACCAAGTGGGAGCAGCCCTGGGTCTGCTCTCCTCTGGCTTCCAGGCTGCTGGGTTGGATCATGGGCCAGATCTGCACCAGGGCTCTGTTGGTGACTACTGTGAGCCTGGGATCAAGGCTGCACCTGTGTGCTATTCAGTTTAATGTTATCATTATCTCCTTTTAGATTCTTCACCGACCTCTTATAGTAAAACCTTGAAACGGTATGGGTTTTTATGTACTTTTATTCTTTGCTAGCTTAGGATTCCCTCATTGTAGATGAGGACTGGGTCTCTAAGACATGACTGCCTTTGCAAAGCCATCATATTGCAGATACTGAGCTGATAGGTATGGCAGGCACATCTAAAATGCATAGGTAATGCAACTGGATCTATGGAGTCACAAGAGGTGACGCAACTCGATACAACACGGTGGTAATTTCACCTAGGTTTGATCTCTGTCACTGCAAGCAAAGAAGATAAAAATTGGAACGGTCTTTAAAAACCTCAAATAAACAAATCCTTCAAGTCACGGGGAAGATGTCTCAATAATAAACCTACTGGCAGGTAAAATGCTGTCATATAAAGAAGAGTTAAATGGAAGAGGAGCAGTGCCTGACTCAATAGGAAATATAGGTAGCCTGAACTCTACCTTACAATAAAGAGAAAATATGCTGGCTGTAAGCAGGAGCGCCGTGTAATAACACAGCCCCACTACATTTCAAAGCTGTTTTTACTGAACTCTGGCTGTTTATCTTATTCCTTCTCTTCAGCAGCCTTGCTGGGAATTATTTTATGATTGTTTAAGAGAGAAAAAAAAATAGAAACCAAAAAGAAAGCATCTGACTGTCTCCAGTATTATGAGTTTAATTTTTTTACTCATTTTCCTTGGTGTAAGCAACTGCAGTACATTTTTGAGGAAATAACAGACAGAGGTCTGCAGTGGGTTAAATTAAATAATATAAGAGAACATTAAAGGAGGTAGTTTTATATTGGAAAAGACAGGTAGTGCTTTCCAAATAGCACTGATGAATTTGATTCAATGATACAATGATTAAATGTCACTTAAACTAAAATCAAACTGGACCTTACAAGAAGTGACATATACGGTATGTGAAAGTATTTTAAAATTAAAATTCTAGCAAAGCCTGATGGAGGAAGACTATCTTATATTTTATATAGGTGGTGTTATTCTGTATTTATCAGCATTTATTTTCATCAAAGAAATGGAATATGCAAGAAGAAAAGGATATTAAAAAACAAATAAAAATGTGTTTTACGCTGTTGACTCCAATAGGAGATGGACTGAACCAACCTTTGTCCTGGTCCAGTTACTCAGTCCAGGGTTCATCTCATGTAGCTTTGGGATGGGTTTTACCTGCTTAAACATATGTTGCTAGGCTTATTTTGGATGTCTAAGGATTACCAAGACATCCACATGGGGCTCTCAGATATAGCAACGTACCTTAGGCAAGTTGCAGACCTTTCTGGAATGGCAGCTGGAGGCCAGGTGAGATACCTTGTCACATACCAAGTGTTGCTAGATGCCTACTTTTAGGCAACTAGATTCCCCGAGAGGTGTCTACAATGTAAGGGTGGTTCCACCTCCAGGTTCAGACACCTACATTTAGGTGTCTACATGTAGGTGTGTATAGTTGTGTTAGTAGCTAACATTAGTAGGTGTGAGCACCACCAGTAGTAGCAGTACTCACAGGGTTAGCTGGAGCTACTGTCCCTGCTGCCAGAACTATCTTCTTGTTTGTACTCCAGCACAAGTTTTCTTAGCAGAAATCATACTCGGGACTGCAATTCAGAGATGACGAAGAATACATGCATTTTGCCACTGACCAGCAGTGGAACCCTGAGATTGTCACAACTTCACCAATTATTTTTAGGATCTTCATCATCCAGTAAAAACCAAAAAACTCAGCCGGCTCGATCCAGAAAAATGATAACTTATTTTGATGGTAGGACCCATCAGTGCAGTGCCAGATGAGCTAGGCGGAGACAAGACATGTTAAGACATGTTAACATGGATGTCTAGGTGAAATTCTGTTGCCTGAACATGGGTGTGTACTATCTTAGGTGCTGTGGTCCCATCCAGCAGCCCAGATAGCCACCAAAGACCACAGTGAAGCTTGGACTGGACCTCATGTTGCCAGGCTTTTGTACACCCCTAAATGTTACTAACCCACATTTGTATTGGGGTGTAAAGAGACCTGTCAGTTCACCTTCAGTCTGGTAAGGGGTAAGCTGCCATTGAAGACATACAGCTGTGCATGATTGTCAACAATTCTGTATCATTAAGAAAAAAAATAGCAGCTAGTGCCCTGGATTAATTTCCAGATGGTTATTTACATTTCAGCTATCTACAACAAGATATATGTGTGAATATAATACAAAAATGAACTCAGAAACCTGAGAAAATTCCAGTGAAAACTTACGTAACTAAGCCAGTTATTTTTTAAAGTCTGAGGATATGTTGTAAGACTCACACATTTTATTTTGATGTCTGCTAAAAAAAAGGCTGACATTTTTAAAGGTGTTTGCATCCTGAATTCCCACTGTTTTCAGTGAGAATTAGCCATCTAATCCCTTCAAAGCTTGGCTCCCATTCCCAGTGTTTCAAGCACAGCCCCTGCGGGTTCCCATTTCCACGTTCATGTCTTCAATTCTGTGCCGATGTTGTTGCAATGCAGGAGCCAAATCCCACCATCCAGCTCTGAAGGACATCAGTGCAGAAAGTGAAGCAGATGTTTTACCTCCTGGTGGTGCATATAGATATCCCTTGCATGTTCAGGAACATATGGGGATGAGGGACATCAGTGCCGTTGTGCCTCCAGGGCAGGCAGGCTTGGAGGTCCAACCAGCCAGGTCAGCAGAGTTGTCTCTGCTGACTGGTGGGGGAGACAACCAGCCTGAAGCCTCTTCTTTCCATCAGGTGCAGCCACCACCACCAGCAGAAATAGATTTTTTCTTGGGAGAACAAGGATGACACTGAATATCTCCAGGTGGCAACCTCCCTCAGCCAGATTTACAGAGGGATTTTAATGCCTAAGGATATCTGGAGACCTGGAGTTTATTGATTCGGGCAAATTCCTTGCCAGGAATGTGTTTTATTCTGGTATATGTTCCCCTGCACCTGTATGTGCCTAAATTACAGACCTGCTTGCAAAAGGGAACTTTGCACTGTAAGATGTTAACACTTGAGACCATGCTTGCCTTTTTGCTCTGAAGCAAAATCAAAATATGAAACACAGACTCTCTCATGGAATACAGTTGCCAGCGTATTTAAGTTCAATTAGTTACAAGTGTTTAATTTTTTACAGTACCCTAACATAAGAAGGCAAACATTATACAATATTAATTATAAATATAGTCAAGAATGAGATTAACTTCAATACAGTATGAAAATTGAACAAGATCCGAAGTACTTTCACTATAACAAAACAAACTTTTAAGGACATTGGAAATATCTTCTTGTTTTTGCCCACAAAAACATAATCAAATTCTGTATGTTTTCACAGAATATACCAATACAGAGGTAATCACATTTGCTAATGGAAAAATCTCTTCTGCTGGAATAACCTGATCAGTCCCTGTGAAGACATTCAGTCTGCTCCCATAAATGCTTACTTTCCCTCTCCTAACAACCCTCTCATACCTGTATTGAGGGTGCAGTACATTCTTTGTAATTTTAAAATCTTTTTCAGTCTTTTTTTTTTCTCCCACTTGGTACATTATCTAAAGGATATGTCTTTCTATGCTTGTGGTTTACAAAAAGCTAAATTAAAATTTTCTGGGCTGGAAGAAAAGGGAAGAAATTTTCTACATTTGGCAATATTTCCCTTCTTTTTGTGCTGGAAGCACTTGGAAAATGGATCCCCTATTTATTTTTTAATCATGCACACCCACAGCTGTGTAAAAGAGGTGATTGCTCACCACTGTTGCTAGCTAATGTCACGGTGCACCACTCCTGCTGTTTAGCAATGGGAAGAGCTTTCTAACGAACCTGACATTGCCAGAAACCATGCTGGGTTCAGATAGTCCAGAAACATTGTTTAATACAGCCATGGGATTAGCTGCCTTCAAAATATATTGTTTTATTTTCTGGACTTTCTTTCTTCAAAGGCTGTGTTGTGATAAATGTCATCATTAAAACTATGTGACATATGCATGGTGAGCTTTCAAACCAGGAATCTCTTCTCCGTTAATTGTGCAGCACTTATTATTTTTTTCCACTGGGATGTATTCTTTCAGCAGATAGAAAACAGCTATTCACGCCCCTCTTCTGCCTTTTTCTTGATTTTTTTCTTGTTGTTCTTGTTGTTCCTATTATTTATTCTCATTTTTAGGGCGACAGCTAGCACATAGCAATGCCAGAAGAGAGAGGGCTTGAGAAGACTATGACAGATGTAAAGGTGTCCTAGCATGTGGTGCAGAGATTTAGAGGGAATATCTCTACATGGAAAAGGCCATCAGAAGGCCAGAAGCTCACTTTGAGGCGAGTCAGCTCCAAAGATTTACAGCTGAATTAGCCCGGCCTTATCGCTTCTCTGGGGCAAACCTTCTTGTGTGCCAGCCTCAGTTTTCCCCTCCTCCTACGGCCTCCACGCCTCACTGGAAGTGAAAGGAGCAGGCTACAAGATGGGTCATGATTACAAATGTTAAAATCCTTTTAAAATCCCTTACTCACTTCCATTTCCTTTTGTGCTATATGGCAAGAGATCGTATCTGGGGTTACAAAAGACCCTGTGTGCTCAGAGGGGCGGCTTTGTTAATGCATCTGCTCGGCTGCTGGACCGTACCTGGCTCATGGCATGGCAGAGCTCAAGCACAGTCAATGGGGGACTGTCAGCGGCCTCTCTTGTAGATGCACCCCAAGATGTTTTGAAACCCAGACCTGTCTCACTCGACAGTCCTTCCAGGCATGGGTAAGGTATGACAATGTTTTTGTGGTCAATAACAATTTGTTCCCCAACGTAAGCCTCAAGATGTGCTAATTCAGGTTAAATTCAGCAACTAATTTGACTTCTGAAAATTGAGGAAATAAAGTGGATTTTAAAAAAAGATTTTCTAAATTAAATGAACCAAATTCCTGTTTTGAAATGATATCTTTATAATTTTAAATTGGAACAAAACCCCAAACTAACATAATTTTAGAAATAAATATTTGAGAATTACCCAAAATGTTTCTTTAGAGTTGACTAAGA
The DNA here is from genome assembly GCA_013396915.1 of Stercorarius parasiticus. Lineage (NCBI taxonomy): Eukaryota > Metazoa > Chordata > Aves > Charadriiformes > Stercorariidae > Stercorarius > Stercorarius parasiticus. The sequence continues at coordinate 213,245 of VWZL01004713.1, forward strand.
CATTCGCTTAATCCATAATACATTATATAATTTTTTGAGTAGTGGAAGGAGGGAGACAAAAGAAGGGAATCTGTTAAGTAAACCTGATTGATTTTTTATTTACCGTTTTTTTTGTGTTTGGCTACTGTATCAAAAATCCATTTATTCCCACAAACCATAAAGCCTTGCTAAATCTGAAGCTAAATTACTGTAATTGCTAACTGCCTCAGACCCTGGAAGGATGTGCTGATATCTATAAAGAAAACCCATAATTCACAGATGGTATAAAAATGACCATGCTATGTAGATTAATAAAATAAGAAAAAGCCCAAACTAGTACTCATGCATACACATAAAATGCTGTAATAGTGGCCCTGTATAGTGGCATTTTCATCTCCTGCCTTTTATGGAGTGAACGGATGCCTATTTTGTAGCAGCAACAAAAAAATATTTTGTTTTCAGTGATAAACTTTTCATTTATCACTGTGCCTGTTCCAGCAATACCTGGAAGAATGAGTTGGGGCCAAGGTCTTCACTGCACTGCAAGATTCAGGAGAAGCTCTGGAGATTTTTCAACCTAAAATAGACAGAAAGAGGTACAAGACAGTTAGAAGACAAGGTTCTGAAATAGGTTGGCAACAGGAGTCCCCGGACTCTGACGAGAAGAGGAGGAGTGTGTGTGTGGGAAATGCTGGGGGTCTTTCCAGGATGGAAAAGAAAGAGCAGATGAAGAAACAGGTAGCTGGCAATTAGCAATGCATCAATACTGTGCATCTACTGGAATGCCAAATGTACACAATAGTGATGCTACCACAGTCCTAGCGTGATGATCAGGCTACTGTCCGTCAGCACATGAACCATGGACCTCTTCTCTGGGAGGTTTAATAGGTGTTGCAAGACTTGATGGTATTTGCTGCCTTTTGGGCATAGCACTACCAGGAACCTTCATCGCTTACAACCTTCTGCAGCCCTCGCAAATTCATGCTTTTCCTCTAAAAGGGTTTAAATATTACCCTTATCAGCCATGGGGGAGAGAGGGGAGTTCCTGGCTTCCCGAGTCTGGGATGGACGCTGGAGGGAAAGGACCCCCCTGCATTGAGGATGGGGACCATCGGTGTTTGTTTCTGTTGGGGCAGAGCTTCAGCCTGAGCATGGGGTGAGCTGGGGGATGCCCAACTTTGTCCATCACTTGGAGCGAACTTTTCGTTCTGGTTTGTCTTTGGCTTTTTTTGTCTATGTCTGTATTTTATCAGCTCTAACAGCTGGTCTGGGTGTGCTTGATGGCAACAGTTGCAGCAACAGTCATTTTAATCTGGAAAACGCCAGGGTGGGTGGTACATGCAATTTATGTGCTTCTTCCAATTTTGGGAACTGAGAAGTCAGGCTTCCCTGGTGATAGGAACTGTGGAAATTAATAACAAAGAGGGAAGAGCAATACAGGGCATGACCTAGTCTTTTGTGAAAATAAAGGAATCCAAAGGAAACAGCAAAATATACAATCTCATCACACACCTGTTCCGTCTGCCCCGTATGACAATATATCCCTGGAGACTCATTGAGCATGCAACTGCTAAGGAGTTCACCATACCCCAATGGCTTAAAAAGCCACTTGCTCTGCAAAGACACTCAATGTTTTTATTTAGAAGAAATCAATGCGTTCTCGTAGCATCTGCCTTGAAATCCCCTCTGGCACAAGGAGAAGGTGAGTTTCCAGTGTGGCGGTAATACAAGCAAACCACAAGAGGCTCTTCTTCACTCAAAGATTTAATAATTGCCCAGCAACGTGTTAACTGCCCTGGGTTAAGAGCTGGGCGGACAGCTAAGCCTGCTAAATATTGCAGGATTCTGAGTGGAGGCTGATGGGAGAAAAATGAAAAACAGATCACTGCAGTACTTTGGGCTGCATATATGCAATTTAAGTAGATATTGGTATTTTGACTGGGTTCTGCGTTGGTTTCCTCTGGTGCACCCTCAGCCCCAGGTCTCCCAGTCCAGGCTTGGTCCATCGCACCAGCTGCAGTACAAAGACACGATAGACCGCTCACAGCATAAAGAACAAATAATCCATCAGCATCCCCATCTTGGAGACGAGGAGCTGAGGTAGCAAGAGATTAAGTGAAACGTCTGACGTCATGACACAAATCTTTGGCAGCATTGTCAGCGGGACTCATATCTCTTCTGTTCTTAGCCTAGTATAGCTAACGATGGGGTCCATCCATCATCTTCTGAAACAGCTCCAACTTTATCAGTCCAACACAGTATGTGGAATTTCTTCCCTTGTGTTATTTACAGAACCTGAAAATTAAAACACTGTTTGAAACAACTTTTATGCCACACTCTTTTTCATTTCTCATTTTATGGATACCTGACTTCTATCAGGGAGTTATTTATTTCCCCCCACTCATCCAAACACAGTTGTGTCTGGAGCAAGAATATGCCATTCAGGCAATCTGCTCTGCAAAGAAACTTCTTTTATTTATTTCACATGGACAGCTGAGATAATGGTACAGATCAGGTCAGCATGCCCCACTACAAAGAAATCATAATACATTCATATTCAGCTGAATCTGGACTTTTCATCTTTTGCCCTCAAAACCCTCACTTTGAAGCCTACTGGCAGCAGGATCTCAAGGTCATTTTCTGTTACTGCAGGCTGATACTGTGTGTCTTGTTTCTGCCTTTATAGGTCCGAGACCTGAGGATGGAAGGGCAGTAGGAAGTTGGGGGAAGTCAACAGAAATTTGGGAGGAGATGAGATGTCCTGCTATGCATTTGCCAAATGCCTTCTACTGTGAGGGGAGCTACACAGTGGTGTTTCAGTCCCACTATGAAAAAGTGGCATTTTCCCTATAGATGCATTTCCTCGTATTTCTTAACAGAAGCTATTCTGGTGGAATGACTGCTGCTTGGGAAGATAAAGAAAGTAAAAAAGAGGCATCAACAACTAATCAATTCCACCCACTTTTCTAAAGACTCTGTAAACTCGCTGTAAGAGCTGATTGTTCTCGGTTAAAGGTGATCAGGCTATTGCTTCTGACAGTCCCTCTAAAATGACAATAAAGACTTCAGGCATTTTTAATGCAAAGCAGTTCAGTGCAGATCACTGTAGAAAATTTAGCTCCGTTACGGCTTTCTTACTGAAGACCAAATACTGTTCTTGGTGTTGCATAGCCCAACAAAATGAGGAAAGTAACATTCTCCCCTCCGCAGTTTTGGATTTGTTCCTGACTTTGCTATGAGACTTGCATCAGGGAATTAGTACTGCAACCTGGTTTCAGGAGGGATCTGAGGGGGACACTGTGAAACCAGGACTACATCTGTACCAGCACTAAACCCTGCCAAGAAACATATTCAGGGTACTTGAGCTCTGTCATCTACATTGTTTAAATGTTACATTTTTGGAATGGCTCTTGGCATGCTTTTGGCTCATGTCAAAATACCGTTCTCCTAAGTATCTCCTAGCTATTATTCAGATGCAAACACAAGCAAAGCACTGTTCCCAGGAGACAGCGTGCATGCAGCCAGTATATTCTGAAGGGCAAAAGAGTATAATATTGTGGAAATGCACAGTATTCTGCACATCAGTCTCCATGCCAAGAAACAGCCTGAGATTCAGTTAATGTTGTGTTGGCGTTAGTATTTCCATATAGATCAGGAGCTTGTTTTTGAACTGAATCTCCCTGACTATGCTTTGGTCCACATCACAGAGGAGGCTTGCAGAACCTGAGCTGGATTCTTCTTGGATGACACTAACCCAGAAAATGTGCACATCTAGCACAATCCATCTGCCAGGCTCCAGAAGACCAAACTGGAAGTGGTCTGCAATGAGCCCCTTAGATGTGTACAGTGTGGATGCTGGGTCCTTGGCACCATCTCCTCCATCCTACACATCCCTTCCTGCTCCCCCTTGCTCATCCAGACCCAGTCTCGGGATTCATGCCTGGTTTACATACAGTTCCCCAGGTGGTGGCATGGCCATAGTGTCATGTGTATTAAAGAGGAGCCACAGCTCTTGTCCACCTGGAGCTGGAGAAGGATACCCATAGTGAAGGTATTTCTTATGCCCTCTGGCATTGAAGTTACAGATGAATCCTAAATGGACAATGCAATAGTAGCACTGAAAATCTTCCAGAGGGTATGGGTATAACTCATATATCACCACATGCAAGAAGCACTACCCAAAATTCTCATGATGGCCTTTCCTGGGGCCATAGCACAGTTGCTTGCCCAAGACCCTGAACCTGCAAGTGCTGCCATTATAGTGGCTGCTGCCTTTGAAAGTGCTAAGGTACCAAGGGCACTGTTCAGGGGCAACTGGATGGGCTTGAAAACCAACAAATGGATTTCAACACAGGTATAAATGACAGGATGACAAAATTTCAAGCAGCCAGTCAGAATAAGGGTCTGTAAAATGTGTGACCTTGGTAATAAGAAGATGCAAGTCAAAGTTGTTATTTGTTCTCTCCAAGAACAGCTGGAAGGTTTGGGTGATCTATGTCACGAAGACAAATTTATTTTTCTAACATCCTCTACCAAAACCCTGAAGTGCAACATCCCAGAACTTGAGATTGTTTGAAGTTTGCATCTAGTCTTGGGTTCATTTTAAGTGAGTTGTGTCAGTGCCAGGATATGATACCTATTACATGGGCAGCTTGAAATATCACTGATTCTTCGAAGGCCACTGTGCATTTTCAGCTTGAAATTTCGTATGGCTGCTAGTGTAATTGTGCTCCCCCAGGGAAATTCAGTGTAACCACAGGCTCACACCTCTTCCACTGTGGTGTGCTGACTTCACATTGTTATACTCCCACCTGTAATTTAAACCATGAGGGTGCTACCTGATCCACACCTGCTCCTGGCTTTTTTTTACACAGACATTATTTCTGTGGGATTGTTTCTATACGTAGCTTACTTCAAAAGCGTGTTTGTAGAAGGGACAGGACAAACCTTGATCATAGGCACTGCGATCAGGTTGCTACCAAGTCACAGTGAGATGAAGACTGACTTCTTTTCTTCTGTTTACAAATACCAATATGGGCAAATGGCAAATTATTGCTTTCAAAAAGAATATTTGTTTGAATTTTAACATGCACATCTCTTGCTAGGAGTGGAATTCAGCCCTTTTCGTAAGGTTAGTTTGTCCAAGTGTCCAAGAAGACCACCTTTTCCCTCTGGAAAAAGAGGTAATGGTGTGTAGGTCTGTCCCAGTTTTCCACGTGTTAGTTCCCTTGCTCTATGAGCATGAAGTTTCAAATGTGTCTTGTGGGTAGCCAAGCCAGAGAAACTGGTGTGCTCAAAGAACAGGAAAATAAAAAAATACTATGAGAGTTACCATCCTAGTATTACCAATGTATCTTGAATTTTGATTCACTGCGTCAGATGAATTTTGAATTGCTGCACTGCTGCATCAGATAAAACAGCCTGAAAAGATATTGCTGGTGATGCTCAGACACTGGAATTCGCCAGCAGCTCAAGAAGGAAAAAAACAGGGTCAGTTCCAGGCTGATTTATTGAATCAATAAATAATTGTGAATAAATTGTTATTGCCTGCTCGTTACAGGCTGAGGACACATTACACTGGTCATAATGAGTAAGGTTCAGGGAAAATCAGTCCATCAGCAGGGGTGACACTGCTCTTCTGGTGTCTTGGACTCAGTAGTGAGATTGAGGGATCCTGTGTGTGCAGACTGTTGGAGGAAGGCAAGGGAGCTGATGATCCCATGTTTCCCCTCACTCTCCACCAAAGTGCTTGTGGAAACAGTAAACTTTGCCCTGATTTAAAGCTGCGGTGGAAGTTGGCACGTGGATCTGAGATTCATTTCCCTTGGAGCACCTGTGAGTCAGCCCAGCTACACAACTCCTTCTGTGGAGTGGCGTCAACATGTTCAGCTCCCATCCAGTGCAGTTACTCCTCTGATAAGGTGAATGTCACCGAGCAAGGGAAACTAAAACCCCTATGAAGAAATGTAGCATCATCTCAAGCTTTATTCACCAGGACATGACCCAGTTTAAACTACTGTCCTCCCACCTTCCACTCTTCTCTGCAGCCTACATGTACGTGCAGAAGTCTGAGCAATTTGATGTGCTCTTTAGTCTCAGCTTTTCCTTGCCAGCCTGAATCAAGGGGCTTTTACCACAAACAGCTGCCAACCTGCCCCTGCGGGCTGTTAGCTTTAGTGCTTATATCGACCTCAGCTCTGAGCAAACGTGAAGAAAAATAATCCCCAAGTGACTGCAGTTTTGATGGGAAGTCAGGACACATTTTCACAGGGCCAAAGCTGAAATTGCAGGACTTTAACAGTGAGAGCTGTGGAGTTCTAGCAGAGGGATCATTTCTCGGCAGGCAGAGGGGCCAGGAACGCGTTTGGAGGTGCCTCCGTGCCTGCTGAACCACAGGCCACACGTTTCCCTTGGAAACCTGACCTTTTTTATGATGAGAGCTGTAATGTTGCAGATTAGCAGGGTGGCAAGGGAGATGTGCAGAAAGACCGTGAAAGTCAGGAGGGACGGATGGGGTGTTTCCTTATCTAGTGAAATAAATTAAAAAAGCAAAATAGCAAGTAGATTGAGATACTTAAGACCATGCTTGGCAAAGATGGTGATGCTGCTGGACATAAACAAAAGCAACAACTGATAGATGACTTACACAAATGCACCATGACTATGATAAAAGTGAGAGATTTACGAAAGCTTAATATATCTTGTGCCCTTCTTCTTCACACCCTGCTCATTTAAGTGGCATCAAATGTAAATATTGAAACCCCAGATGACATGCTATTTTGGATATTAGTTCAACCTGTTTATCCTATTATTACCATGGCATTTGCAAGTGTTATCTTTGGGTACCAGAGTATGGATGAATAACTATGAATGATATTTCAGAGCTGTCCTATCACTAATGAAATCACACTCGTAATTAGTTTCATCTAAAGAATATGAAGTTTCCTCACTAGGCATTTATGTATTTTATTCCTGATTTATAACATACTTACTGATGCAGGAGTTAACAGATTAGATTGCTGAATGCCTGGAGTGATCACACAGACAACGGAAACAAAGCATCTTCTTAATCAATCATCTTGCTAGCTATTTAGCTGGCTTTGCTCCTGAGAGATCACTGGACAGAGAGGCCATTACTCAAAAAAAGAAAAAGAAAAAAAAAACAGAGAGAAGAAAGTGCATTCATTATTATTTTCTAACTATGCACCCATGCATAGTCCCAGCTGCTTATGCAACGTGAATGACATTATTTGTATTTCTTGAAGAGTCCCTAATCAGGTTCCGTACTGCTGAATGCCTTTGTTTGGGAGGTAAGCATGCCTCTGAATTAACCTCTCTAACACTTCTCTTTCCCTCTATGCTGCTCAGTGCGTGCAATCCTGGGAACTGTTCATCTTGGATTCAATTGTCCATTGCCTGAACAAAAGACCAGACATCACTTAAGGCTCTAGGAGTTGACTGGCTATTTACAGTATATCAGAAGTCCTTTGGGCTTTCATTTCAGGTTTCAGCAGGGATTTGTGGTGAAACTTGTTCACCTTTTAGCCCTTTCTGCGATGCTGGATATGCCTTTTCTCAAATTCTCTTAATCTATTTAGCTGCCTAGGACATTACTGCTCAGCCCGAAACAATGAAATTATACAAACGATGTTTTCTGTAAAAGTCTGCTTAATGCAGTGTATTAAGATTCCTTTTGGCCTTTTATAAGCAAGGTTGCAGAGGGATGTGTGTTTTGTCCGGAACCCAGCGTTGTGCTTTCCAAGTTATTTCCGAATAAAGACCTCCGCGCGGGGTCTGTTTTGTCTGAAATCCTATTCACTCTTTCCATTCAGGTTTTCTTCTCTTCATAAATTTAATCCTCAGCCCTGGAATTCTCTCCTTATTTTCTTAGTTATGATGAGAGTGAACAGCTGGACCGTTTTGCAGACTTTGTTGACAGTGCTTAGTTCTTACTTCCCCCCCGCCCCCCTTCTTTTTTTTTCAGACAGGCCCCGGCTCACTTTGTCTGGCTACTGTCTGACATGTCAGCTTACACTATTCCAACTCCCAGCTGTTCTTTCCTTTCATGCTATGGATTGTTCTTTGCATTATAGTCAAACATGGGCTTTTATTTCCAGAGGGCTAATCTGTTTCCACAGCAACCTATAAAATGGGGAAATGTGATCCCAGAACTTTTCTTTAAAACTTTTAAATGTGTATATAAACACACATGTATTTGTCCATCTTAAAGGCAATTGCTGTAGCTATGAAATGGAAGCTGTTATGAACACTCAGGAATCAGTTAAGTTCTTAAACTGCTTAAGCTACACCATCACATTTCTGATTCTCATTATAGATATTGGCAGAAAATGGCTGGGAATATTTTCCGTCAAACATGGTTGCAGTTGCAAAATTGGATATGTTAAACTAAATTATTGGGATCTCCCTGTTTACTCAGTGTCAGATATTTCTGTGTAAATTTTGCTGGTTTAGCTATTAATTGTCATTGCCAAATGCCACAGCTTCAAACTTACTTGGAACTGAGTCACTGAGCTGATATCCCTCTGCTCGAGCTGTAAATGCTCTGGAATATAAATTAAATACTGCTATGTAAGGAGAGCAAGATCATACCTTCCCCTTTTGAAAAGCCATCCTTCATAGCTACTGAAAGCTAGCAGCAGCACAAACTTTCTTCCCTGTTGATAAGGTGAGACAAACAGCAAATACCTGTCTGTGGAGAAGTCTCAGTCTTCTCTGTATTTGTGTGAGCAATTTTGAATGAAGGTGAACATATTAAATGAAGCAGCCCCCATGTAGAGTCTGTTCAGATGTGATGGCCATATCTCATCACTTGGAAGTTCAGATAAAGTACAAATTTTTATCCTGATCTAAAATGGCTGATCCCCAGGGAAGTTTGGGCAGCTCCAGCTGGGTACCTATCTTGGCATTACCAAGCCACTCAAGCCCTCCCAAGCCGGGCGCCATAAATCCTCGGTCTTCATTGTGCATTGTCAGTTATTCAATACGCAGGCTGAGCCTTCTTCAAAACCCATCAAAGCCTGCCCTGTCTTTATATCCTGGGGCTTGGCACCCAAGTACATGGGATGTCTCTTAAGAGATTAGGCCAAAATTTGATTCATCGTTCACTTAAGGATAAACTTCATTATGTTAAAATCATGACAGTGACCTGATACCTTCTGGGCTGGGAGCAAGAAGGACAAAAGGTCAATGAGCCCAGACTGTTCAGGGTACACTAATTTGATATGGCAAAATTTCTGGCTGCTTCTAAATCCTTGACCCAGGAGTATCAGGATGGAGAAGTCATGGCACTTTTCAGATACTACCAAGACCTTCTCTTTGCAAAAGTTTTTCATCAAACATAGAGCGTTAGGCGTAAGTGTATATTAGTAAAGCATCTGAACCATAGGTGAGTTACAGAAAGGCTTCTGAAAATATTTGAAGTGTTTTTAAGAATGACATCAAATAAATCAATATTGGAATACTCCTGGGGCATTAGATCACTCCAAACCCCCCTCATGTATTGTGAAAGAGGAGTTTAGCTCCTTATTGAATTGTTATTTTAATTAGTATATATTATAGGAATAAACTGTAAAGATTTCCATCAAAGTACTACTTAAAATAGGGCTCTGAAACACACTCTCATGGCACTAATAAGAAAAATCTTGATTCAAAGATTGCCCACATAGCTGTTCATGGACATTGTTCATGTTAGCTGGTCTACCCCCTCTTCCCACCCACTGCTACATCAGACAGCCCACAGACACCCTGGGCACCCTTGTGTGGTCACATATAAATACACGTGCTAGTGGTGTAGGCTTCCAAACTTGTCTGGACAGGAAATGTCCCATCACCTATGGTCCTGAGGAGAGCAGCAAGAGTCCAAAAACACAGCAGCAGAGCTACGCTCAACCAATAAATTAGATTAAACGTGTTCCTGGAGGATCAGAGCACAGCTTGGTTTGCCCACTGCTTTTAGCTCCTATCTTCATCCTGCTTTATATTCCACAGAAAAGTCAAACTTACTCCTTCCTTCATCCTTTTTTTCCCTTTCAGCTCAGTCATATCCACCATATGAATTGTGTTAGTACCTGAGGAAAGTTTTATTCCTGGGCAGTCCTCGCAAAAATATTCACAGCAATGTGGATTGCGGATATAACACCTCTGGGTGACAGCATTGTTTAAAACACAGTTTGGAGGAACACTCCTGTTTCCTAGCATAGGCAAAGTCATTGGCTCATGAGTAAAATCCCAGGGTAAAGGAATTATTGGCTATAATAAGACTAATGAGGTACTGTGACTGTGTTATCATTAAAATTGGGCAAATTTTGTGGTCCTGGAGGATTTGTGAACATCTCTAACTTAGTCTTGGAGGGATGCCAAACTAGTTTGATGTTTCCTCCTCCCTCACATACTCTTGTCCCCCACATCTGCCTCCTCAATCCTGTGGTGATTTGAATAAAAAGATATCCATGTAAATATATATGCTTTTTCTCCTACCTAATAGTGAAAATCGGTTTTCTATTAAGAATCCTACCTTCCATTGGAACTTCAAGGGAAATGTGGTTTCTACGTTAACAGTGTTCCTTCTTTTGCCTGATATTCATTTTCTCTCAGCTGGATTCTTCTCTCTCTCTCCCCAGCTCTTTTCAAAGTGGGTTGCTAATCTGAGATTGCTCAAAATAATAATTAATTTTTTAACTTCCAGAGAACTTTGAAATACAGGTAGATGTGCCACCATTGCTTCCAAGGGTGTAAGTCACTGCAGTATTAACAAGGAGCCAGGGAAATACAATTACTACTTTTTTGATTAATGGCCTGTGTTAGTGGAGCCCAAAAAGTTGTGCACAGGGAGATTTACAGTATATTGCATGAGAAAATGCCTAACTGTGCTCACTCTGCCCATAACTTGAGTTGGTCAGACTGCTTGTGCTTGTTTGTCTTCTGATCAAACAGAATTTGCTACCTCTGGGAAGCACCAAGCTTGTGTGCCTGCTCTGGTCTATGCACATACAGAGTCCAAGAGGTTTCAAGAGCATTAACAGTAATTGCACATGCACTGACCTTCTGCTATTTTTTGGAAGCCTCAGCTTTGCCACGTGTGTCATGGAGCAAGTTTAGATACCTCTGGCAGTTTGGTAGTTGTTGACGTGCAGAGATTTGCAGTTCTGTGTTGGAGTGAAATACGTACCGTCCTGCTGTTTCAGCCACCCATATGTTTGCTTAGATCTTTCCCTGAATGCCTCACAGTCCCTCACTTATTTATACTGAATAAAGCTGAAAAATGCTAAAAAGGCCATTTCGCCACTGAAGAGGTGAGGGACATGAATTGTCAAGCGCAGGCATCCATAGACAGTGCAACAACATGTGCACCAGTAGCAAGACAAGGAGATGCAGCTCTCCTCCAGCCTGGGCCGGCCCCATGACCGTTTTGGCACCCATTCTCTTCCTCTTGGGCTGAGTTCCCACTGTTTACTGCTGAATTCTTGAAGCATAAACTATTGCAGCAGTATGGGACAAGGGCTTGTTCTGTCTCTCGGCCACTGGTGTAAAATTTTTTTTAAACAACCAATGCAGACAGATTTCAATACTCCTTAACTGACATCAGAAGGAGTGTTTGAAGGTGAACAAAGGGCTATGTCTTCAAAGTGGTTCTTTGTGCTTGTGGAATAAATGTCTCTTCTCTTTACCCTTTGTGGGCCCAGGCGATAAGAGCCACTTTTGGACAAAGGACACAAACCGAGATATATGGGATGGACAGCTCAAGAACTTGATGGGCAAATGTGAGTACCCCACCCCCAATCCTCTTTAACAATTGGACTTTCACAGAACAAAGCCTCCTGGAGTCTGGTTTTCTAATTAAAGCAACTTTAGGAAGAAAAGGTCCAAACCTTCACACTGGTATTTTTTTCCTCCCAGGCTGTACATTTGTAATAGCAGCCAGTCTCAACTTGTCAGAGCATGTCTCTGATATAATGAGCCAGAGGAATTAACTAATTTACCACAGCTGGCCCTGAAAATTCCTGTATTTAGGTAATGCAGCTGTGAACTTCCCTCTGTCACAAAAATAGGCTGAGGGACTAGAAAAGAAGAAAATAAAAAGATTGTAACAAGCCTCCCCCCTCCCCGTCCAAAACTGCCTTTGGGGTTTGTATATCCTGTCCCAGGGCATGCGGATTTTGCCTTTGAGGATGCATCCGTGACAGTCCCAAGTATCTTGACATATTCTCCTGTCTCAAACATGGTTCTTGCAGTGCACTGGAAAATCCTCCCTTGAGTCCAGTCTTCAGACAGTATCTGAGGTCATTAGTAAAGAGCTGTTAACTTGCACAATAACAGCTTGAGCTTAAGCTCCACTTCATGTGGAGTGACAGATATTCACACTTGCTGTATTTCAAGAATGCCTGCCTAGTTTACATAAAATCACTGAAAATGAAGGAGGTTAAAACAAGTTGTGTAGTCTGATATTTAGGATTGGTCTATGTCAATATTGGTGTCCCTTGTGAAAGTCATCCCCACCAAGGTGTCCGAGCCTTCACATACCTCTTCCTTATGTCACAGCAGCTGCCCCAGCTGCCCCCATGATGTGTGGGTCCTTCAGGGGCGTCTTAAGAATTAACCTCCTTCCAAGCTCCTCTCTAACTACAGGCTATATAAAAAAAGGGGAAGTTGCCCTAAAATAACAGAAGCAGGGACTTTGGAATTGTTTAATATCTGGCTTTCTGACAGCTCAATCTGCTGGACTGTGTTTGATGTGTACTTCAGAAGACCTGGGGCTGGGACAAACAGTCTGATGTTGCAGAGAATACTTCTTCTCTCCCCTTTGGTTCATGAGCTCAGAGATGTCCCCCTGTGTCAAGTTGGATGACAGATGTCTTAAACAGTGGCTCACTGTGTCTGGGATCCCCATGGTCAAGTGGTAAAGAGTTCTCATGGATAAAGCTTGTAGTGGGCAGATATAGGCCACAAAGAAGTGTGGGAAGAGCCTCATCCTAGAATCCTAGAATACTAGAATCTTAGAATCATAGAACAGTTTGGGTTGGAAGGGACATTTAAAGGTCATCTAGTCCAAACTCCCTCTGCAATAAGCAGGGACATCTTCAACTAGATCAGGTTGCTCAGAGCCCCACCCAGCCTGGCCTTGAATGTTTCCAGGAATGGGGCACCTACCACCTTTCTGGGCCTGTATGTCTCTTGTGCACTTACCTAGGAGGAGGATGACATAGTCCACATTTTATGGTGTGCACAGCACTTTTCAGCAAGACATGTTTGATACCAGGCATCAACAGTTATCAGGGTTTCTGAGTTCCAAGATGAGAAACTTCTTTGTGGAAATGATTTGTGGACTTGGCCAGAAGGTAGCACTAAGGTTGACTCCAACTGCAGGTGTGGACAAGTGGAGTCCCTCAAGGATCAGTACTGGGACCAGTTTTGTTTAACATCTTCATCAGCAACATGGACAGTGGCATAGAGTGCACCCTCAGCAAATTTGCTGACGACACCAAGCTGTGTGGGGTGGCTGACACGCTGGAGGGAAGGGATGCCATCCAGAGGGACCTTGACAGGCTGGAGAGGTGGGTCCATGCCAACCTCATCAAGTTCAACAAGACTAAGTGCAAGGTCCTCCATCTGGGTCGGGGCAATCCCAAGCACTGATATAGGCTGGGCAGTGACTGGCTTGAGAGCAGCCCTGAAGAAAAGGACTTGTGGATGCTGGTGGACGAGAAGCTCAACATGAGCAGGCAATGAGCACTTGCAGCCCAGAAAGCCAATCATACCCTGGGCTGCATCGGGAGAAGCATGTCCAGCAGGTCGAGGGAGGTGATTCTCCCCCTCTACTCCACTCTCGTGAGACCCCACCTGGAGTACTGCGTCCAGTTCTGGAGCCCCTACTACAAGAGAGATATGGACGTGCTGGAATGTGTCCAGAGAAGGGCCATGAGGATGATCAGAGGGATGGAGCACTTCTATGAGGACAGACTGGGAGAGTTGGGGTTGTTCAGTCTGGAGAAACGAAGGCTCCGAGGAGACCTTATAGTGGCCTACCAGCATCTTAAGGGGGCCTACAAGAAAGCTGGTGAGGGACTTTTAGGATGTCAGGTAATGGTAGGACTAGAGGGAATGGATTAAAACTAGAGATGGGTCGATTGAGACTGGACGTTAGGAAGAAGTTCTTCACCATGAGGGTGTTGAGACACTGGCACAGGCTGCCCAGAGAGGTGGTGGAAGCCCCATCCCTGGAAGTTTTTAAGGCCAGGCTGGACAGGGCTCTGAGCAACCTGATCTAGTGGGAGGTGTCCCTGGCCATGGCAGGGGGGTTGGAACTAGATGATCTTTAAGGTCCCCTCCAACCCTAACAATTCTATGATTCTATGACCTATGCTGAGATTTCCAGGCTCCAGAAAAGGGCAAATTTTCAATCATGCCTATTCTGTGTGCTTATTTTTAGCCATCACTTATTAACTATTTGTATGTTGGCTGTTCTGAGGGTCTGATTCTCTCTGTGAGCTGAATATAACACAGGAGTATGGGTATGAAGCTACTCTCACTTTTGCTGTTATACTTTGTATAAAATATGCAAAAATAAAAGGAAACAAAGAGAGCGTGACTCATTATGTGGCATAGGAAAAACCAAAGCACAAACTGACTGTGAATCAGAGCACCAACCTGAAATGCAGTTGTCTGCCTTTCAGAAAGTGCTAGCTGTAGTGTCATTCAAGAATAGGAATGTCATGTGTTATTTCACCTTTAAAAAACCTCTAATTCCTCTGTGAGGTATGAATTGGAAGTGTGATATTCTTCATACATTCCCTAAGTAACAAGCTTTTCTGCAATCAGTCATTCTGTCTGTCTCCCCCCAAAAGCTAAATATTTTATATAGAATTATTCAGCTTCAAGAGAAGTGGCCATCCCACACAGAATTTCCTGTTTTATGTAGATTAAATAATTTTTCAAGCTGTTGTTGTGTTCATATTGCCTGAGAAGAGGAGAAATCTGAACTATTATTTCCCCCATTTCTGAGGAAATGCAGTTAAGGAACGCTCCAGGGATGATGTTTTGTAACAGGCTCACCACTTTCTTCTTTTTATTCCACTTTTAAGCCAGCAGCATTGGGGAAATTCAGTCTGAAGTCTCAAATTATTCTGGTCTTTATTTCTACTACGAATATAAGTATGCACATACACAGGGGGAAGGGACAAAGGAAGGAAGAAGAGGAAAGAAAGAAGAAAGGAAGGGGGAAAAAAGAAAGGGAGGGAGGAAAAAAGCAATCAAAGAAAGGGGAAAAAAGAAAGAGAGAGAGAAAAGAAGGTAGGAAGAGGCAGGGGCAGAAATTAATACCAAATTCTTACAGAGGTGTTCCTGTCTCTTTAATACTGTGATTTTGTTTGTCCATACTTTTCCTCAGTTACATGTCTGGAACAGGTCTTTTCCATGACCATCTTTTCTCACTCTCTCTATAAATGAGTATCCATTCAACACAAAACCTTCCCATTCAGAGGAAAATGGATCTTAAACAGGGGTGTGCAACCTTTCTCTCTGCTTAGTGGGATTCTGTGACTTGGTGCTTCAGGACACTGCAAATTCCTGACACAGAAGAGTGATTCACTTACACAAGCGAGTCGACATAAACCATAAAAAAGCCTCCCACTTGACAGAAATCTCTTCCTTCAAGATGAAATTTGCAAAATACCAAAAACATCAGATAAATTTAAGATCTATTTAATATGTACCAATCTACGAACCGTAAAGATTCACAGCTCAATAACCAGAATCTCCAAAATGTGCAATCAAATTTTGGCCAGATTTCTCTGTTTTTTTATCCTCCATGATACAATAATCATAATATTTGGGGATTTTTTATTACAAAACATTTTTCCAGGCATTCTAAAGCAAAAACTACAAGTGATCTATGCTTGCCTAAACTGTTTCTGACTGTAATAACTTTAAACTTCACTATTAAATGGCACCTTTTTCTGAACACACTGTTGTACTGCTAGGATTTGGCACAAACAAGGATTAATAGTGATTTTTCTTGGAGAGAATGAGGGCCTCAGGCAATATGTAGGAGGGTATGAGGACCATGTAAGTACTTAATAAAAAGAAATAAGCTTCATTTCAACTGTGACAGTCAATGAGAAATATAGTTTCTTGTCTTATTATCATTTTATAGGGCTCTAAATTGTGAATGGTGCTTTCTGGATAAGTGACATGGCAGGTTCCTGTGATATTAAACTTGATTTAACTTCGTAAAGACTATAAACTGAAGAAATTTGTATGGCTACAGTGGTGGATGGGCAATGTTGTACATTCACTAACGTATGGATCATGTTGACTCCTTCTTCACTCTTACATATAATTTATCAAGTAACATATGGAGAAATGTAAGTGTGGACTGATGCCCAGGAAAGACTTCATCACTGGAAAGTGATAAGAAGAAAGTCTCCGAGCTGGGCTAGGCTATAGCTCATGGCGGTTGGCATGAAAGCGTATTACAACATGTCTTGTAGATAGACTATGAGCTCATGGAATAGGACTTCATTTCACCCCTGGCCGTGGAGTGCCAGCTACTGGGAAATTCACAGACAATAACCGTTAGCTAACAGGATGTGTCCTTGTATGCAAGGCATGCGAGGGATGACTGAATCAGCAGGAAAAATCGGCAGTAAGTGGGGAGGTTCATGGTGTGGAAACAGAAGCATGAGAGTGGGAAGGAGATTTCCCTGGTAGTAGTCCAGAGTAAGCCAAAGGCTTTCCATTTTTCTTTAGTTTTGTGTTGGAGAACAAAATGTGCGCTTTGGAAGACACTTGGGCATGGCCATGAACCTCTCTAAGGCTGGGAAACATAGCAGGCTTCTGCTACTCACATTAAACTATGAAGGGCAGTATTCTTTTAGCTGGGAGAGCTTAGTTTTCTACAGGTATTTTTCAAACAATAGAATGAGTTTTCTTCCACCCTTAAAAATGCTCACAGCTGTCAGGATGAAGAGTGTAGGGGAAGGTCCTTTTGATATATGGCAGGGCTGAAAAACTGAGCATTTATCTATTTAACAACACTTCACAGTTGCCAGATTTACGCACACATTGTATTTAGCCCAGTAGTAAAATTTATAACTCTCCTCTTGGACAGCATAATTCTTTCCCTCTGCTAGAAGAAAACTATATCCAGGGGAAAAGGCAAATTTCCTTTAAAGATCAGTCAGGTTTTTTGTGAAATGTTTGATGTATATTTAGGGACATTGTTAATTGTGTTAATATTTGTTTGTCACTGAACCTGCATAGAGACTTTGTCTGCAGTGGACATTTTTATTGCCGGTAAGGATATTCGGGGCTATATTTGGAAAAAGTATGTATCTTGCATGAGACAGGCATCTAGTGAGGTTTTCAAAAACGATGAGTGCTTTGGAAGTAAACGCTGTAAGAACTGGGGTGCTTTGGTGCTTTTGAATGAGCAACAGCAGCTTCTCTGAGTTGTTAGGCAGCTAAGTGTCCTCCAGAGATCTTTCTGTGGTCCTTTCCCTGGTACTCCAAAGTCAGGTGTTGTAAGCCATGCTTCCTGAGGGATGTAGACAGACCATGAGTGTGGGCTGTTTTGGAGGAGAAAAAGCATGGAGAGGGCTGTGGGAAAGAGATTTCTGCAACCGAGAGAAAAGGATAAAAACATCTGAGAGCACAGAGACTGATTCCTAGGAGGAAAGGGCAAGCAGCAATGAAATTTAAGCATTTTTGAATTTTCTGAATCTGAGTGAACCAGTTCCAGCAAGTCCCTGTAAGTGCTTTGGATACGCTGAAATGGGGAACACTTGTGCAGAGGTAGGTCTAATCAGGACCTCAGCTCCTCCTTGGATCCTCCTGACATAGAGTAGGAGTAGGGAGACATAATGGTAAAAATTGACTGTATTGGACATTTTATACACTACTCCAAAATTCGCTGTAAGAAAGGGATTGCTGTGAAAGGTCAGTTGGTGCTGGGGCTACGTGGGACATGCTCTAAGACACAGAAACTCTCTGGTCTCAACTCCGTGCTTAGAAATCCTGACAAGTGAAGAGCTACTTGTCTCACTGGTCTCTATTTCTTGTCAGCTTTCCAAGAGGGCTGCTGAGGAGCTGATGGCCAAGTCGTCAGGAAGTAAGGTAGCTCTCTGGTGTCTGGAGCTTCACTAGATCAAGCTGTATCTTCTTGGTGTTTCGTTTTCAGTCAGCCTTGGCATCTGATGAAAACAAAGCTCTTAAACGGCATAGACAGGCGTGCTTTTGTAGAATGGTTCAAGGAAATACTGCACTCAGAGGCACAGTAAATAATAGTCTGCTCTCTTTCAGTGCAGAGGAGAACAAATTCACTTCAGACAGTCTCTGGCCTATGTCAGTTTCCTAAATGGTGTCTCAGAACTTTGTATAAAAAAAGATACAAAAATGGGTACAGAAAATTGTACCCCCTTGTAGGAACAAAGTTTCTAAGGGAAGTTTGTGAAGTTGGTTAGACGGTGCAGTAAGGGCAACGAGATATCTAGAAATGTTTTCAAGAGCTTCTAGTTATGTAATTTTCATTTTAAAAGGAGT
Source organism: Stercorarius parasiticus (assembly GCA_013396915.1). NCBI lineage: Eukaryota > Metazoa > Chordata > Aves > Charadriiformes > Stercorariidae > Stercorarius > Stercorarius parasiticus. The sequence goes on from VWZL01004713.1 coordinate 231,779, forward strand.
TCGAGAACCTGGGCGCTTATGAAAGTCTCAGCAGATGCCTTTTTGTGTCCTAAGGTACCTTTTTAATTCTAGTCCTGCAGGACTAGAGACGTTTCACTCCATTCCGCTTTGTCCACTGGCAGCACTTCTGCTGTTACACTCACCTAAATGCTCCTTCTGGAGCCGAATGCATGCTCCTCCACCAGGGGATGCAGAAGTGAAATCATCTTTCTTAGAGATATGCTTCACACAAATCACAGCTGTTGCCCAAATGAGCGTCCAGGCACCACTCAACACCCAAGTTTCTGTAGAGTCATATCTGACCCTGATGAATTTACTCTTTTCATAACTGATTTAATAAAAAAAGGGCAAAGCAAACAGAAAAAAACAAAACCCTTCAGGCTTTTATGGTTCTTTAAGGCTAAAATTGCTTGGGCGGTTTCCACAGCAAGAACAGATTTCAAATGAAAACTAAACGATGGTTTTACTTTGATCTTGTCTTTTGTCTGAGGCATTCTGAATCAACCCCGCAAAGTGACTGAGACTTAAATGGGATTCCTCTAAACAGCCATCACAGCCTCTTAATTCCAGCGCTAAGCTACTAAATGTGAAGTGGTACAGAATTGTATAATTGCAGCCAGACATTATAAGCAATAATTATCTGTAGTCTGTCACAAGACTCCTGTTGTAATTTTATACCTCATTGTAGACGTGCTGTCTACTTTACCTTCCACATACCACCAGCTGTCTGTAGTAGTAAACTGCTCTGAAGCCTTTTTTCCCCCCTGTGTTGACATGATTAGTTAGGTAAACTTGCTTCATACTTAGCCTGCCTGGATAGCTGAGTGAACAGAAATGTTAATACTGGCATCATGTTTGCTGTGATTAATCCGGTCTTTCCGTCAGTATCAGTATTTGCCTTGGGTTTGCAGTTTTCTCTGGAATCCCGCAAAGACGTCTGCCCTGTGCTAAATGTGTGTGTCAAGTCTTGTTGATTATTATTCAGTGTGACAGTGGGATGACTGATAAAATAAATGAGGAGAATAAATAGCAGAATTAGTTTTTAATTTCTTTTTCCCTTGATTGCTCTCACTGTGTGTTTGAAGAGGCATGAAATTATGGTAGCTCTCCTGTATTAAAAATTGCCAGGAATTTACATGGATTCACTTGTAGAAGGGCTGATCTCATAAGACCTATTACAAAGAGAGAAGGAAGGAAGGCAGGCAATTCAGAAGCAAAAGCAAAAAATGGCCTTTTTCTTGAGTATTTTGTTTCTAAGCATTCACGTCCAACGCTCTTCTGGCAGCATGATGCTAGTAATGTTTATAACATGTAAGACTTCCATACTGATAAGTTCTGTTCATTAAATTCCATGTTTTGCCTGAGTAAATCCTACAATTTTCACAGTCTTCTAGGCATGGCAAGAATTGTGGGTGTATTTATCACTTCATATAATCAGACACTCTGAGGTTTGCATTTATCTGCATTGGTAATATCTTCTCTCTAAAGACATACTGAATCACACAGGGCTAGATCATGAAGTTTTCAATACTTAAATGATAAACATTTAACAAGTACTCCATCAGACTAGTCTGACGGGTTAATCCACAGGTGAATACATTGCTTTATCTAGTCCACAGGTCAGAGTGGTGGCGCATACATGTATCTGCTCATCAGATACGGTGCTCCCTTGGGTGTACTGGTCTGACATCTGACTCTAAGGAGCCAGTGTTCCTCTCGTGCAGCTCTTACACACATACCTCCATCCCTGGAAAGGTGATGGAACAGCTCGTTCTGGATGTCACCTCTAAGCATGTGGAGGAAAAGCAGGTTATCAGGAGTGGTCAATATGGATTCACCAAGGGGAAATCATGCTTCACCAATCTGATAGCCTTCTATGATGGCCTGACTGGCTGGGCAGGTGAGGAGAGTGCAGTGGAGCAGCTTAGCAGTTTAGCAAGGCTTTTGGCACTGTCTCCCATAACATCCTCATAGGGAAGCTTAGGAAGTGTGGGTTAGATGAGTGGACAGTGAGGTGGATTGAGAACTGGATGAATGGCAGAGCTCAGAGGGTTGTGACCAAGGGCGCAGAGTCTAGTTGGAGGCCTGTGACTAATGTTGTTCCCCAGGGGTCTGTACTGCGTCCAATCTTGTTCAATATATTCATCAATGACCTGGGTGAGGCGACAAAGGTTGCCCTCACCAAGTTTGCTGATGATACAAAACTGCTTCCAGAAGTGGCTGACACACTAGAAGGCTGTGCCACCATTCAGAGAGACCTGGACAGGCTGGACAGTTGGATGGAGAGGAATCTAACAAAGTTCAACAAGGGCAATTGTAGGGTCATGCACCTAGGGAGGAATNAGGGCGCAGAGTCTAGTTGGAGGCCTGTGACTAATGTTGTTCCCCAGGGGTCTGTACTGCGTCCAATCTTGTTCAATATATTCATCAATGACCTGGGTGAGGGGACAAAGGTTGCCCTCACCAAGTTTGCTGATGATACAAAACTGCTTCCAGAAGTGGCTGACACACTAGAAGGCTGTGCCACCATTCAGAGAGACCTGGACAGGCTGGACAGTTGGATGGAGAGGAATCTAACAAAGTTCAACAAGGGCAATTGTAGGGTCATGCACCTAGGGAGGAATAACCCCATGCACCAGTACAGGTTAGGAGCTGACCAGCTGTAAAGCAGCTCTACAGAGAAGGACCTGGGAGTTCTGGTGGACAACAAATTGACCGTGAGCCAGAAATGTGCCCTTGTGGCCAAGAAGGCCAATGGTCTCCTGGGGTGCATTAAAATGAGCATGGCCAGCAGGCCAAGGGAGATCATCCTCCCCCTCTACTCTGTCCTGGTGAGGCTACATCTGGAGCACTGTTTCCAGTTCTGGGCTACTCGGTTCAAGAAAGACAAGGAACTACTGGATGCAGTCCAGCAGAGGGCTATGGAGGTGATCAAGGGAATGGAGGATTCCTCTTTTATGAGGAAAGGCTGAGAGTCCTGGGTCTGTTTAGTCTGGAGAAGAGAAGACTGAGAGGGGACCTCATCAATGCTTATAAATACTTAAAGGATGGGTGTCAAGAGGATGGGGCCAGGCTCTTCTCAGTGGTGCCCAGTGACAGGACAAGGGGCAACAGGAACACAGGAAATTCCATCTGAACACGAGGAAAAACTTCTTTACTTCAAGGGTGGCAGAGCACTGGAACAGGCTGCCCAGAGAGGTGGTGGAGTCTCCTTTTCTAGAGATATTTTCTGGAACTTGGATGTGTTCCTGTGCAACCTGCTCTGGGTGACCCTGCTCTGGCAGGGGGGTTGGACTAGATGATCTCCAGAGGTCCCTTCCAACCCCTACCATTCTGTGATTCTGTGATAAATCAGTGTTCACTTCATTTATTTGCTTATGTGAATGATTGATAAGCATTTGAGTAATGTATATTGTATTTTATGATCAGTATATCTGAAATTCAACACCTCCCTGCTGGGTTTTACACCTGTTTCTTTTTATACCAGTTTCTTTTCCACAGAATTCAAATGCTCTACTTTTGTTTAATCTTATAGTGAAAAAGCACTGGCAGCTTTATTAGATATATTCTAGTTTATTTGGGAGAAAAGGAAAATTGATAACTTTACAGACCTTTCTTGCTAAAATGTTCCATCTCTATTTGGTGAGCTTGTTTTGGTAATGGATTTTTACATTAGCTGGCTCTTAGGAGTTCTTTAAATAATCTATATAATATAATGTAATATAATATATGTCTTTATTTTGTTTTTTTAAAGAGCAGTGGTTAGAGTTTCTAAAAACAGAACTAAGAGCACCATTTTTTTCCACATTAAATGGTGAGTAGATGGCTGAAATTTGGTCACTTTTGGTAAAAACTGCCTTGGCTTTAAATTCCATCTAATTACTTTATTCCGAAAGCCATGGCCTGTGCCATTGCTAATTTCTTGTGCTACCTACTAGCTAGCATGTGCTTAGTTTACAATGCAATATGGATCCACAGACCATATGAGCTTTTTTAGTCCTGCTGCAGCCCATGGAGTAATCCAACTACAGAACAAACTTTCTCTGTCATTTAGTCCTTCCTCAGGCTTGTATATAATACTCATGTTCATTAGAGAGATGTGTTCACACTGAGAAGAGTACTAAAAAAATGTGGCTAAAAGTAAAAACAGATTGCAAAAAAAAATCTTGTAGTCAGGGTTAGAAGCTGATTTTTAACCTTGATAGCTCACCTGCCTGTTCTTGATTTAATAAAACATAAAAAGGCTAAATTCAGCTTGACTGCATTATTTAGCAATAACATGCCCCTTGAATTGTAAGCCAAATACAGCTTGCATTTCCTGTGCAGAGTTTTGCAATGAAAAAATAGACTTCCAAACACTTATGCAGAAATTAATTTATACCTGGACGTGAACTTAGTCACAGTGAAATGGTTGATAGCTTTACAGTGACTTCTGTGGAAGCAGTACCATGCCCTAGCATTTTTATTCAACTGTTTCCATCAACATTTGTGCATAAAAAGCCATGCTGCTCTCGACTGCCATCTTCTATCCCAGGTCTTTGAACTTTTAACCCTAAAATGTTTATTGAAAGGCTGTAAATTCCTGAAATAACAGGAGGCTTTGTTGACACAAGAGTAGGCATGTGGTTGAGGGGATGAGGGCAACAGTATGCACTAGATTCCATCATGACATGGAAAAGAGATGTGGTTGAGGTGTCTGTCCATACCTGGGAGCTCAGCAGGGTGCACACAGACACTGAATCGCGTGAGTAGTAAGTGCGGAGAAATATAATCATTCTTTACACTTTTGAGAGGAATATTTAGGTTTCTCCAGATTCTGATGAAAGACAGCAGCATCACAAAATGGAAAATGCGTGCCCCATATTTGATCCCATGACAAGTCTTGTTGCAGTGAGTTGCAATGGAGGATGCATGATGAGCGCAGGCTTTGCCTGTGAGCGTGTTACCTCCCTTAGTGTACATTGAGCAGGAGATGTGGGCTGACAGAGGAGAAGAGCAGCTCTGTCAGAGGAGCCCTGGCAGCTAGGGATCATGAGGACTCTCTAAATACCACCCTTGGTGCATAAGGGGTTGCAAAATCTAAATGTTTCTCTTTGGTGGTCTTTAATGGTTAGGAGATGTGAGAGGTAGGAACTGCAGGAGGTGCGTACCTGCCCAGTGTGAAACTGCATCTTCTTAAGGCAGCAGTTAGGGGAAGATGGGTCCAGTGTGACACGTGTGGGCTAAGCAATACATTTGCTGTGGAGGTATTCCAGTGTGTGCCCATATGAATTTTTCAAAAGAGAGTATATTTAGTCAGATTCCAATAAGTTTGCTCATTTGCTGTAAAAATTGTCTTTTGAGGTCTAGGTTATGTGTTCTCTCTTGTTCTTTTCAATCCTACAGTTAATAGACACGAACGATTTACATTTTAGAGACAAGTTTGGTCTCATTTTTCTGTCAGTGACAAATACTTTTACAGTTAATAAGAAAAAAGTGTTGGTTTGCATCACTGACAAAGGAGAACAAACATTTTTATAACAGTGATTTGCAACCACCAGCTCTTCCAGGACAATATTTAGGTACTTACTAAAGAAAACATTTTACCAGTGACTTGGCATAAGCTTCTCCTAAAAAGGTAATGATGTGAAATTGTGATTTCTGGGCCTGAGAGGCCAGTCCTGAATTCCACAGTAGTTGAATGCATGTGTTTACTATTACTTTGTCACATGTTTGTTTAATCATATCAGTTAATATTACATTGCAAGACCACTCCAGGTTCATTTTATTTGGATTTTCCTAGAGTTTATTTTTGCACATGTTCCATTAATAATGAGCCTCCGAGTACTTTGTCATGTATATTGCATCATGTAATTATTAATTTATGTTTATTTTTCCTGCCTGTTCCCATGTATGTTCAGCATGTATACACAAATTCCAACCTTCTACTGGAGCAATAAAGGAGATTATGTTGCAGATTAAGCATTATTCTGAATTCTGTTTTAAAGAGACATGTACAGAACTTCATCCCTAGTTCTCTCTGGCTGCCAGCTGCAGTCCTCATGACCAGCAAGCTTGTTTTTTTCCTCTAGTTGTAGTCTCCCCGATTGTCCTTATTTGCTTTTCTTCTCCTTTGGACCACCTCTCTTGATTCTTGCTCATTTTAGTCAGATTTCTTATCCAGATTCTCCAGCAAAGACACTAAGAATCATCAGACACAGATGCTTGAAGATCAATGGTCCGCACTGACCCATAAGAACTGCCTGTTACAGGACAATTCTGGCTTTCCTTTTATAAATATAATTTTGAGTGCGCTAGTCATATACAATGTCCAGTACCAAAGAAGAGCTGTGACAGGAGGTAGAACATGCTCAGGGAGGATCATGTCCTTCACTGCTAACTCCTCCAGCCCCTCAGAAGTGAGTTTGTGTGAATTCAGATTCATTAGAAGTTCTGAACTTCTGCAAGCCTCCATGGGAGCGTCAAAAGGCATGTTCTGGATGGAAATTTTATTTCTTGATGAGTTCCTGGCTCTATATCAGAGCTGTTGTTTCACAGCGAAAGCAGATGCAGACCGTCATCTGTCATGGCAAGTTAGTACTGCCCAGGCCAGCAGTGGTTCAAGCAGTTGCTTGCAACTTGGCTCTCATAGTGTCTCCTGGGCCAGCCTGCTTTCCACAACAAGTAGAAACTATCTCATCAGGGGCTCATCTGAGCTGTCACAGCCATCAGCAATATGGCATTCTCATGCAGGAGCAGTGGTGTGGTGCTGTTCAATGTAGAAAGTGGCAGTTTGGCACACTCTTGCATAGCCACTTCATCTCAGGCTCAAATATCTATTAAATGTCTCTGAATTCACAGGAGCTGCATAGCATCAGAACCAGTCCCTGGCAAACTGCTTTCAATACTGCGACAGATGGGGAAAAGAAGAAAAAATATGCAGTAAAGTTTCTCAGCTTGCAAAAAGCAAAACCCCCTCCCATTCTCTACAGAGAAACCTAAATCCATCACGCAATTCTGTCCTCCCAATATCTGCTTTTGTCTGCCAGTTCAGAACAATCACAGACCCAAAGACCACGTCTACGGGGGTAATACTGAGGAAACATGGCCACATTTGCCATTGGCCTAAGACATGACACTGATTTATACCCACTGGCACTCTCATCCAGAGTGCCTTAGCTTTTATGTGTTAACCTTGTCGGGAGGATGAGAAGAACGCTGAACTGTCTGAGTCTGTCAATATCTCTTTTGCAGTTGCCATACAAGGTTACAATAAATTGGATTATAAGCTCTTTCTGAAACCAGAGTTTTCATACCATTTTAAACTTTCTCCAATACCTAATGCACTTCCTTTTCTTTTTGAAACAATGAACAATAGATCCCCATATAACATCTTAAGTTTTTGAAATGAGGGATAACAGCACATCCATTAGGAGAAAATCTCTAAACTGTCCTAAACTTTATCCTTATTTTAATGGTCAATGTTCTCAAATAATTTTCCACTGACTGGATATTTAATAGGAGGGATATATTTCTTTTTATTTATATAGGGTTATGGCCTGCACCACATTAAAGGCTGTGTGCTAAAATGTGCAGCCGGGGGGTTGCCTGCAACAAGGAATTGTGGGCAGAGATGGAGAATCAGTTTCAGTCTTTAGAGGACCAAATAGAAGTTGTAATGGTTGTTGAGGGAGATGGTACAGGTCACAGCTTAGAAAAACAGTTGCATTATCAGGAAAGAAGGAAGGTACAAACTGTGTTGAAGAAAGGTAAGAAATCTGGGTAATGATTTGGATTTGTGATAGGAGAAGACTATGAACTTTTTTCTCTGTTGAAAGTGGGATGATGCTGAGACACGTGGAAAGAAATGTTACTAAGAGGTATGAGAAGGAAAGACAGAAGGAATCCGAAATGGAGAGCGCTTACAGGGTTATCAACAGAGATGAAAATTAAAGCTAGATGAGAGAGCAAGATTACTCATGGACTGGAGTTAGATCACCCCAGCCAAGTCATCACAAATTCCTGCTGGGATCTGCTTCTCTCTTTCCTGATCCATGGAAAAAGCTCTTCAAACTGCATGTTATCTCTTCTCACAGTGAGGGAATAAAAAGTCAGACTGAAGGGATTCAGGTCTCACAAGACCCTGCTCTTGGAAGAATATATATTCTCTGTGAGATTCATATGCATGCATATGTGGCCATGAATATTACAAGGTTTTCCAAAATACAAGTGAATTTTGTGATATTTAAGTGTAGCACAGGGTGACTTGTTTTCTTGATACCACTATGGAAGAAAAAGATCTAAAAATAGAATTTTTTAAATGACTTACGTATCCATTTTAATGAAAATATTCTATTTTAATATGATGGGTACCTAGAAATAGTATGATTATCCTGTTGAGCTGAACTGAACAGCATTCGTGGCTTCTAAATACTTGTCTTGGCAGCTGTGGCAAAACCTAAAGTCAGCAGTACTCCAGCTGACTGTTTTTACTGGAAGACCCTGTGAAAGGAACACCCAGCAGACTGAGAAGAGATCCTAGATTAAAAGAGGAATGCTAATTTCTTCAAGAACAAGAGCAGAAAAACGAGTATTTGGAGAGAACTTAATGCTCTTGTGTACCCTTCTCATAGTTTGCATAATCCAGCTGCTTTCCCTTACGAGGTCTTGATTTCCACAGTTCCCAATCATCACACACTCACCTTGCTTACAGTATTGATGTGAAGTAAAGGTAGGCAAGGGATCAGGATGATGACTTTCTCAGCTGAGCACCTCAACAACTAGATTAGTGGATCGGTTACCTATTGTGTCTAGCTTGATGGATCCCTAAATCTTTCATTGCTGCATGCAGGAAGGACTCTAACAAGACAGAGATATTTACTTAGAAACCACAGTGACTGGGGGCTTCTCCTTGATGATGAGGTTGACATGTCTAAAATCCTTCAGATTCACAGGTCTTAGAATCTACCTGTCCCATTTCTGAGACCAGTGGTTTCACCAGCATTTTAAAATTACTTGAAAACAGCCCAAAAGACTGGGTATGCTCTGATCACACCAGGCTTATTTAACTATCAAAGGGACTTAGAACCCACAATTTCTTATTTGGGGGTTCCAGATGGCCTGAAGTACCTAGGTGTTCAGTTCATGAAACATAGCAAATTTTAGGTGTGCCTAAGGATTCATGAGCCTACAAAAAGTTTTCACTTCTGAGCAGTGAAAGAAATGAGAGCCTTAGCAATATAATTGGAGTTTTCCTTAATTTTGTCCTGAATGTGTCTAAATTTTGCCTGAGGCTTCTGCATGCTTCTACAATCTGTTCCATAAGCTTCAGATATGCAGAAGAGTATAGCAGGATCACTTATTTCCAATAAATAAAAAAATAAATTAATAAATAAAATCATTCAGAATGCTCCACGTAACATATTACAATAATTTCTGTTTTCTATGTTCAACAGCCAGCTTAACTATTTGCACGGGGCAAAAACCTCAACAATGAAATTACCTCAGGTTTGATTTCACAAACCAGCATGGCAGAGCAGCTGTGGATTTCAGTGCCTTGACCACTAAATCTGCTTATGAGAAACAGCCAAGGAGTAAACGATATTTGCTTACTTAATGGTGATAAGAACTGATCCCCGAACCCAAATTAACATGGTGTTAAGGAGGCTGCAGTGTTTCCTCATGGAGGAAAACAGCTCTCTGTGACTGGAAATGTCCTTTGGTCCATTCCATATAAAGACAGTTGCCAGGGCTGAATTCCAGCTGCTGTAGTAATATTTTGCCTACTTTAAATATAAACCACTGATAACTTCAATGCAAGATAATATTTAAAATTTCTTATCCTCTGCTACTGCATAACGCTGCTGTAAGAGCCCTTAGGAAGAGTTCTGCGTTCCTCTACAGAGATACAGGTATGCCACCGGTTTATTTATTAACTGCTGCAATAAGGACTAATATGATGACCACAGCAAAAAAAAAAAAAAAGAAATCCCACAGAGGTCATTGGACCAGATCTATAATTTCTAAATTCAGTAGAATAGTATGTAAAACACTCTGGGAAGCTTCAGGATTAAACCCACCGTTGAAATGAAAGATTGCCATTATTAATCTTAAGAAAAAGATTTTATTTATACCAAAGTATTACAGTGGAGTGTAAGTAGTTGTCCATTATCTGCTGAATGCTAGTAAAGTGTGTTCTGCCAGAAACTAATGCTTCTTTTATCAACGCTTTCTACTTAGTAACTGACCTTTAGTTCCTGTAGGAATAATTAGGATCACTGACGAGAGTTATTCTTGTTTTCAGACTCCTGTGAATAACATGATGATGTGATTTCCTGACTAGATGTAACCCAGGAGCATTTTTTCATGCACTGAAGAATAGCTGATAGTGACTAAATGGATTTTTATAAGTTTGCTTTTACTTCCTACAAGGCTCAATCCACCCTCTGTGTTATAGCAGTTACTTAACTCTTCTGTAGACCTTTAGATACCCAGGTTATAGGGGGGTCAGTCATTCATGCTGAATAGTGGGTACAATTATAATAGAGGCAGTTTATCTGCCCCTTCTTTTCAGAAGTTTTTAAGAAAACATCTTTCTGTGTGCCCAGGTCAAGTGATTCTCTGTTGGAATTCGCTGCGGGGCTGTTCCCCTACCATAAAACACCAGGCAGAGAGGACAGATCTTTTATACTAGGTTGCGTTGTCTGCACAAGGCAATAACTTTGGTCAGTGATACAGTCCCAGAAGAGATGAGTAACCATTTCTTTTAGTATTATTATACATTAAATGGGCTGTTAATTTTCCACCCTATTTAAAATTCGTATGTTTTATAGCAATAATATTTTACGTCTCACCTTTGCATTAAAACTTATCCTGGTAGCAGTTCCAAAGTTAATACTAAGAAACTGTTTCAAACTCTTTGCATTGTTAAACAATCCTTATATTTTTGCTGAAATTTTCTTCACACATCCCTTTCCTCTGGACTCGCTCCAGACTTAAACACCCCAAACCTCTCTGCAATATAGAGAGAGCTAATTTTGCACAGGAAGGACTGTATTGGTTTAGTGGAACCAGTTTGAGACATGTATATATATCTGTGCCGGCATACATGTCTGTGTGGACGTATTATTATTCTGACACCTTTGTTCCAACAATTCCTCGATACAAAACTAGCCTTGTGATTGTACATGCATATATCTCTCCCATCATACACCTATTACAAACTTTATTAAACTTCTAGAGTCACTGGAACTCTGCCGGCTCATGGGTGTAAGGCAATGGCTCTTTAACAATGCAGTTACGGGAACAAATATTTTTGACAGAACTTGAGAAATAATTTCTTTATTTGACAGGTTTATTCATTTCTGCAGTTCTAAAAATTCACTCATCTCTTTTTCCTCTAGGTATAAGCAAAAAATAGATACCTGTCATAACAAAATTGACTACAAATAAACTTCTTGGTAACATCTCTAGCAAAATCTGAGCTATTTTTGCTCCCTATTTGGGTTATTTCACTTTAATAGCAGAAATTATTTTCAGAGCTCTGGGAGCAATTGGAGCAGATCGCCCACACATCTCTTTCCTGAAGGTTGTCCAGCTCCCCTCTGCAGTGGTTGTAAAACGCTGTACTCACTGCTGTCTTGGGTTGCTTCCTTTAGCCAACATTGCAATGGCTTACGCTGGATTAAACTTTCAATGAGTCTTTGTTGCCCAGAACCACATTGCACCCAAGCCCTAGAAAACACCGCATTACCTGCCTGTAAAACAGTGTAGGCAATGAGATGCAGGTCATCTGCTGCAAACTGAGGATGCAACACCCCAAACCATTTTGTTCCTCTCCTGGAAGTCTCAGTTGTCAAACACAGGTGATCAAGTGAGTGGGGATCCCCTACTATAGACCCTGGGAGTGAGAGATGAAAGAAGTCATGACCACCTTTGAGTGCCTGGGCTACACCTTTGCCATCAGAGCACGGAGAGCTTGCCACTTCCTGGGTCAGGGCACATGCATCATCCACTTTCTGACTTCCTATGAAGTTGAAGCTCAGACGTATCTTAACCATCACCTCACTCCTATGTTTCTGTAGAAAAAGTGTAGATTTGTGGGCCAGAGGTGGGTTACAGCATTAAAGACATAAGTTTGGACACAGTCATAGCAGAGAGATCATTTGAATCATCCTATGCATTACACTGAGGTGTGCCAGACACAATGAACCAAAAATTCATGAAGTAAAGAATGGTCCCAGACTTAATCAGCAGAACCACATGATGTAAGAGGAAAATCATTAAGCAGTGTTGTCTTCAGAAGCATTGCATTTGGTTTTGTGGCTAAACTTAGAAGACGATGTAGTGTCAGCACTGTTTAAACCTCTTGCTCTCCTTGCTTATCCACGTGGTCCAACAAGCTGATAAATATCTTTCTTGCCTACCTCTACCCCAGACTTCAAAATTGAGCCCAGAAAGTCTAACAGAGCGAACACCAGTGCAATCAGGCAACCTCCTCCTATAACATTTGGCAGCATTGTCACAGAAGAGAACAATGTATGAAGGGGAATATATCTAGGCAGATGTATCATATAGAAGCAGAATGGAATTATTCAGCTCAAAACTAATGAGATGCCAGCTGCAGCCGTTCCTTCACCACCAAGCTGTGCTTCTTTACTGACAGCAAATGGCAAAGCCTTGGGTTTCTGTCATGTCTTAAAGAAGCTGCCATGTGTGTTTAATGACCATAAATGGCAGAACCTTGGTTCTGTGTCTCAAGGCTGATGCCCACTCTCTGTACATGATAAATGTGCTTTACAAAGAGTACTTTGGCCACAGAAGCCATCTAGAAATAGAAGAATAATTGGACAAAAAAGTTCTGAAGAGCACAGATGAAAGAATGGATCTGACTAAAATGCGTGAGCAGATACTGCATCTTCCAGTGAGTGTCTGGATTTTTCTTTCATGCGTTTGAAGGCTCGTGTAAAACAAATCAGGAATAATAATAAAGGTGTTTACCAACTTGTAGATATAGAGGTCCGCAGGAGTAAATTACTTCAGACTGGCTTAAAAACTTCTGTGCTTTGTTCCAAGTAAATTAAAAAACATGCCTTTGAGCATGTTCATTAGTTTGTGTACCTCTTATTGTGTAATGTTCAGTCATCGATCTGTCAAATCAAACAAAAGTGGATTATGACTTGGCCAGATGGCTTGAAAAGATTATCTTTGAATACTAGGTGTCAGGAAGAAAAACATGGGAATCAATTTGTTGAATGCTTAACGTAGCTCATGTTTGGAATTACTGAATTAAGTCCTGGTCACTGGCCTCAACTGACTTCAGTAGCAGTGCTTTCTGAATCGAGTCTAGAAAATGTCTCCTTTTTAGCCACTCATCTTCAGCTGTCAACACGTACCGGAACAATTGTTGTTACTGTCAGAACTGACATGAAATGTCAACCGCAATCCTGGATTAAATTCTCTGTGGATGTCTCACAAACTGCTCTCACTAGCAGTGATCCAGTCTCTTTCTTACTTCCACAGGCTTAGTGCTTGTTTTTTATGCTTTGGGGTTGTTTCATTTCTTTGTTATTGATTTTGTTCTTTATTTATGGGTATTGTTATTTGCCTTTCTCTCTAAAATAGTGACTAGACTGCACAGCATACACAAATTAATCTTTGAGCCTTAAAGAATGGGAGGAGAGGAGATGTGGCATTTGTCTGGTAAATCTCGGATAGCCAATGCTTCGCTCTGAGAGGCTGCGAGCAGAAGGAAGGAATGGAAGCAGAATCTGTGCTTTGTTCAAGCAAGCATTAATGCCATCCTTCTTTACTGTCTGAATTTACAGTGAACTACTGACTGAAGGTCTCTTACATTACTTTTACTTTGCTGGAAGAAGGGCAGGAATGCTTCTGAACCTTGACATCCCACAGATGAGCCGTAATGAAAACCCACATCAGGTGGTGCAACCTGCATGGGACATGGTTCCTTGAAAGCTTTAATTACACTAAAAGAATCTTCAAATACGACAAGAAACAGTGAATCTTATTTCCTTTGCTAATCTTGCTCTTAAAACAAATTAGGCCTAGGTGTGGGTTAGCAACCTGTGGCCAGTGAATCTTCACATCTTGTGGGGATGAGAGCTCGGTATGCAGCCCCCTTCCATTCCCTCTGCAGCTGGGGCTTGGAAAATGGAAATCCAGATGTGCGAGCAGGTGGAGAAGGGTGGTGCAATGCCTGGGACCAAGACCTTGGATCACCATGGCAGAACATACCTTCCCACAAGCAAAATGTTGCCTGAAGGACCATCTTAATTGTAGGGTTAAAAAAAGGGCTTGTTTTAGATATTCTAATGATAACCTCAAGTTATCATCTCAGTCTAATGAGGTGATAACTGTATCCTTCAATCCATATACTGCAAGGCCAGAGACTCAATATTTTTACAGCAAATCATATCTAAGCGTGATTGCCAATTTTTTTCTTTTTAGCCTGGATAGAATGGCAGACCAACAACTTGTTGAGCTTAGTGGAAGTTTTTCTATAGATTTCTATGGGCTTTGGATTAAGAATGCGTTATTTGCTGAGCAGTGCAACATAATGTTCTGATATTTTAGAAGGAAATATTCACTTTTAAATAGTAGCAAAAACCCAACATAAATTGTTGTTTCTCAGCCCCTTTCTGGTGCCCTGACTGTTAAAGCAGAATATATATGTGTATATAAACTGCTGCCAGAACTTGCCTGCAGGACCAAATACTTCTTGCTCCTAAGAGAAATCCAGGTGCACCTCAGACAAGGGACTAAACACTTTTATTGCCTAAGATGGCAAGGGAACTGGGGGAACATTTCATTCAGTCCAGGTGTAGCAATCTGGGGGTTTTGTCCTTCATGTCCTCACCTCTGCTGATGGAAACTGGGCTCATGCTCACTGAAAGCAAAGGGCTAGAGTTTCATCTGGTGATACTTTAATGGCTCTCAGATGAGGTACCTTAGATGAGCATCAAGCCTGGTGGAGCAACTGCTGTAAAGTTCAGTGAGTGAGAAGAGACTCAGAGCCATTCATGATGGTTAGTGCAAGTTTGCTGGCATATATTCATTACACACATATTATATAAACACGTATAAAATCAGAGTTTGCACGATTTATATATACATATATCACACTTTAAATTAAACACATACAAATCATAGGTCAAGCTCATAAGAGGCAACACTGAAGTCAGTGGAACAAAAATGGGATATATAGACTTAGAAAACTTACTTCTGCTTTATCCTACTTGGATGTTGCTCGGAACAGAATTTGCTTTGGTGAGAATAGTTAGGTGAGTAATGACTGTTTTCCTGAGGAAAAGATTTGAGAATAGACTGTTTGAATCAGTAACAGAGCAATCTCTGTATTTCTGAGTATAAAACCAGAGAATAAACGAAGCGACTATGATTTCTCATGCACTATACTTTTATTTTTCATTTGGAAGAACAAGCGCACGTACTTAAAGAACTCTGCCAACAGCAATAAAACACTTTGTGCCAGACTGCTATTTGCTTATATTATAGTTCAAAATTGTGACTTGAGATCTATTTCTTTTATTCGGTACTTTATGTTTATTTATTGTTAGGTTTGGCTGGCTACAATACTAGTGTACTCAGGGCTGGCAGATTCTTTCACTCATTTTACAGTGCAAATATTCATTTTCACAAAGAAGTGATGCTTTTTTTGGCGCAGTGAATTCAAACTCTCAGCTATGCCTTATATACATTGGTTAGAGGAGAGAAAAATGGGAGGAGACTACTGTTGAGATTTTTTTGTACCTATAGTTACTGTATGAAATTAATGAGGCTAATTAGAGGCTGACATTCTGGTGGCTCTTATAAGTATAATCCAGACACACTTATGAGAAGAAAAACAGTACTGAATAAGCAAACTTCTTCTTTCTTTTTCTCTTTCTTTCTTTCCTTCTTTCGTTCTTTCCTTCTTTCCTTCTTTCTTTCCTTCTTTCCTTCTTTCGTTCTTTCTTTCCTTCTTTCCTTATTTCCTTCTTTCTTTCTTTCCTTCTTTCTTTCTTTCCTTCTTTCTTTCTTTTTTTTTTTAAATTTTTTTATTTGTATTCAGTTTTGAGTGGAAAGGGGTTTCAGCTGGCAGAAATCAACAGTTTTATTAATCTCATTGGAATTTCTCTGGCTAACAGGGTTTACAGCTGAGAATCCAATCCAGAATTTAAATTTCTCTTGTTTGTTTTTTTTTTTCCATGAAAAAGGCAAGCAATTTGCCACTTCTGAAGAAAACAAAAAAAAAAAACCAACCCCAAACAGTAGAACAACAAATCCTTAGCAGTTTTCTCCCTAATCATCTACATCACAGATGTGTTGTCTTATATCTATTTCACCTTAAATATGCCTAAAAACCCTGAGCACCACATCTTGGGGAGCCCTTTGCACCTTTGGAGCACAGAGGTTGCCATTTCTTATAACTTGAGGTACATCTGAGAAGTAAAATTGGAGTCACATACTTCAGAGGGCTCCACCTCCCTGCAGAGCGCCTGCCTTGAAATACAAAAAGGTCTGCATTTCCTCCTGTAGTTTGTTATCTTTTAAAAAGTTTCTTCACTAATAGGTTGTACCATCTGTTGGGCAATTTGCCTAGATGCCGTCTTGCCAGCAGCACTCCTGTGTTTAGTCATGTTGCAATGTGCACCAATAGAGTAGATAGGCACCTGTCTCCCTTTTCCCTTTCTTTGATGGGGTGGAGAGAGAAAGACTTGGGTGTTTTTCTTTTTTCCTTTCTTTTTAATAATTTCGATCTCGCTCTTTTGCTTCCTCTGGGTAAAACGCAGAGAAGGTTCTGAGCCTAAGCATCTAAACCAATTCTTTAAAAAGTATTTTTTTTTCTTTCTTAACTTTTCTTTTTTTAGGGGGAGGAAGGGGAAGGGGATGATAATTGAAATTTCAAATTAGGTTTTTTTCACTTAAAACCATGACAGTATACTCAGGCAAGTTTCTCATTCAGTGCTATTTGTTTTAGAGCTTTTTTCAAAAAGTTAGTGTTTCCTTTGTATCCAACCAGTTCTACCTAAAATCACAAGGATCAGTCAAAGTGGTGTCAGAGAATAAAATGGCACCAGAGCTTTCCCACTGGAACACTGGGTCAGATGGTCACCTACTGGCATTTGTGACGGTGTACTCCCTCTGCCCAGGTGCCAACCTGGTCTTTATCCCCCATAACCTTGGCCAAGTGATAACCACCCATGGTGGTCATAATGGGTGCATCTAGTTGTGATGGTGGCATCCGGGGCTCAATGTGCTTTTGGGGAGACAGATAACAACACAAGAGCCAAGGGCTAATTTGAGCAGTACTGATATTGTGGAAAATATGCAAATATGATTATAGGTCAATCATCTTACCTCCATAAATAGTGAACAGCCCAAGAGCCCTTTGAGCTCTCCCGCATGGCAGTAGGCTGCACACCAGGATCTCCCCTTGAGTAGGGACTCCACTCAAAGTTACTTTCTCAAGATTCAGAGATTCCTTGCTGCAACAGGTCCTTGGTAAGTGATTAATAGCATGCTGAACTTTAAAATCTTAGCTAAGTGATATAAAGGATTGATTGCACATAAATAATCTTTTAGGCATAAACTGTTGACCAAGTCTGGGACTAGGATTGGATCCAGCCGCACCTAGCCTCCTTACTGGAAGGAGTTTAGATAGCAAGGGAGTCCTTTCTGAACCTCATGACTCAACGGGGGGGTGTCCCTGGCACCTTTGTCTGACCCTGTCCTCTGTGCAGTAAATAACCAAATGTGTCTTGCCATCTCGAATCTTGTGAAAACACTGTTGCATTTAACATCAAACTTTGCTAAATCCCCATTTTATATCGATAAATGTATTGCTGCTTCTCTCTATGAGTGAAGTGCATCACCCCATCCGCGACAGCAGTACGAATACCAGCTGGGACATATGAAAGATGCTCCCAGATTCATCGAAGCCCTGCACACTTGCAGGTTGTGGGACTGTCTGTCACTGCATAGTTGCCATGCCACACAGATGCATGTCTTCTGGATCTGTGATGCTGATAGTATCCTCTACAGTATAATCCAGTAACAGCCTTTAAATGTCAATAATCTGCTAAGAAATAGAAGGTACCTCTGGATGGTAACATTCACCATTCCTGCAGTGGAATATGCCATGGTGAGAGTCCCGTGTCCTTGCTGAGTAGCTGAAGCCTCCAATACTTACTTGCCCTAACTCATAGCTGGGAAAAGGGCACTACATAGCAACGGCAGGAGAAACTTTGTTGGAAATTCGTCCCCTTTTGTCTTTCTGGATAGTTTTCATCACACGCACTGTGTTCCTTTCATCTGGGAAAAGCAAGAAAAAAAATAAATAAATCATTTAAACACCCCATAAGAAATAAAGCTTTGAGTTAGTAGAGTGAAACAAAAGTGTAACAGGACTCTAGGGTTATTATGAGGAGGAGGTGGAAAGACAGAAATCATCTAATTAAAAGTAAGTGGGGCAGATACAAGACAGAAGAACACGTCTCCACTCAGGGCAGTTGTCCCAATCACTTTCTTCCCCTCCCTCTTCCTTCAGCCAAAATGCTACTTCAAGTAGCAGCGCAAGCTGTAAGTTTTATAAACATAGTACTGCTCCCATCTTCAAGCATCAAGAGGGGTCAGGAGGAAAGCGCAGTACTTGCAGCTGACCTTTCAGAGCACTGGGTAGAAAAGTGATTGACAGTTCTTGTTTGGCTGAAATCTTCAAGGGCTATGAGATAGTGTAACACAAAGTCATTTCTCATTCAGTCCCTATAGGCACATTAAAGGTTTCATATTCTTTCAAAAGTCACTGAAGTTACAAAACTCATTACATTCTATTTTAATTATATCCACTTTTTTCCTTTTCTTCACTAGGTAGCAATTATTGGCGAATATATATATTCAAGAGAATCTGCATTTTCTTTCTAGCCTGAAATCTAATATGCAGTTGCATTAAAATTAGTCTGTTACCAAGAGAATATTCCAATAAAAGCTAGTAATAATAAAATAATTCTGTTTGGATTTAATATAATTCCATATTAAATACATTAAGGGTTCTTCTGTAATCCCTTTCCTCCTTTGATTTTTTTTTCTTTTTTTTGGTGCTATTCACCAGCACAACTCATGAAGGTAAAATCTTTTCAGTGTCTTCAGAGTGTGAAGTACGTCGTTGCATGCTGGCTTCCTGGAAATGGGTCGTACTTTTAAACATATCTATGCTGACACTTGTGGCTGATCAGTAAACCCCTAAAATGGAAGAAGGCTCAGAGAAGATGGGTAAGGGCGATGTGCCCAGGAAGCTCAGGGAATAATGCAGGATGTGAGTGATCACAGCTGTGGCAAAGAATCTGAATTTTATTTCAACACAAAAAGGGGACCGAGAGGACAGCCTTTGTTTTAGATAAACAGCTATCAACAGCTGAGTGGATCAACTGGTGGTGTAAATATTTCTCGCAAAGTTCATCAGTGAATGTCTCCCTGAGTTAGCCAGACCACCATGGGGAGAACAAATATGTGGCTCAGCCCAATGTAGAGTATAAAAAGTAAACAACTAACAAAAGAATTTCAAAGGGAGCAATGGGCTTGAGCTGGGTGTTTCCCAGAAAATGGGGATGCCCAGTATCATGATGGTGAGCATATTATAGGGACCAGTAATAGGAATCACATTGGTATTGTGATTGAATTGTATATTGCAATTGCTATACATTTTGCTAAGTGTAACTTACATTTGTGTTGTGTTATACAGTATATTTTTGTATCACCATTAAGTCGGAAATCCCATCATTAGATTAGTAAATTTGATAGTATACCTTACCCTCTCTATGTATGGAAAATCTAAAAGAGCTTGATCAGAAGGTACTGGACTCTGACAATGCTGTACAGAAATTCTGGGATCAATCTGAGACTGTTGAAATGCAATTACTTTGGAAATGAGACAGCAATAACGGGCAGAAAGCTAAACCAGAAAGCAGATTCTTGCAGAATTTAGATCAACAGAATAAAATTTCCCATGGTACAATCTGATTGAAATGAAGTGACAAACTGAATAATTTCTTAGAAAGGATGACTATGTTTGCAAAGATCAGTGTTGTTCAGAATTTTTTCTTTAGGACTCACTGAACTGGCAGAGATGTTTCAATGTTACCAAGATTATTGGCTCAAGGCAAAGAGGAATACCTCTAGAGTTGTGAATCACCAACTTTGGGGTTGGTAGGGTTTGGTTAGTTTGGTTTTTTGTGGGTTTGTTTTTGTTTTTTTTTAAGTTTCCCTTAGAAGTCCCTCATTTCTTTGCTTCTTTTCTACAGTACTGTTAGAGGACAAGATCCTGAAACACACTTATCCCGTCCTTGATAACATGAGTTATCACGGCAGGCCAAACACCATCAGTTTGTTCTGTAATGGGACGGTGTAGCCTGGGACATTGGCCAAAGCTATGTTCCAGTCTCTGCGGTGGGCTATAACAGCTCTTGCCTATTGTAAGCACCTAGACAAGGTCACAGAGCCGGCAGACAGCCAGCGCTTTGGACGGCTGGTCACCAGATTTAAAGGACATGTAAGATGCGGTGAAACACCACATTCTGATGTTTCATTTCTTACTTTAAACAGTCTATAAATGAAAATTACTCTGTTTTCAACCTCAAGCATTTTATGCTTTAATAAGAACAACACAGCCCTGCCTTTCTGCCTGTCCTCAGAGGCCAAAGGTTCATTACCACTCACTGGGACCATGTCTTGTAATAGTATAATTTAAATAAAAGATTGTATTCACAGTAAGAACAGCTCAGGGAAAATTGAAAAAAAACCATAATGACCAATAGAGCAAGTGAGTGTAACCCCAAACCTCGTGAGCCAGTACCTTTCATGGCAAGGCTGAAATGAGAAAGGTGCAAGGCCTTCTTCCCTTTCATGTACATCTTCCTCACCATTCCCTTTCATAGAATTATAGAATCTTCATGGTTGGAAAGGACCTTCGAGATCATCGAGTCCAACCATACACACACACAAAAAACCCACCACCAAAAAAAACCCCTACAATCTCTATCACTGGAGCACGCCCTGAAGTACCAAATCTACGCGTTTCTTAAATACCTCTAGGGATGGTGACCCAACCACCTCCCTGGGCAGCCTGTTCCAGTGCCTGACCACTCGTCCAGTAAAGTAATTCTTCCTAATAGCTAATCTAAACCTCCCCTGCCACAACTTCAGACCATTTCCTCTGGTCCTGTCATTATTCACCTGGGAGAAGAGGCCAACACCCACCTCTCTACACTCTCCTTTCAGGTAGTTGTAGAGGGCCATGAGGTCTCCCTTCAGCCTCCTCTTCTCCAAACTTCCTTGCAGACTGCCCTGTCATAGCAGATATCTGTTGCTTCACCTCTGCCTGCGGTGTGACTGCTCACTGGATTGGATGTATATATGTCTTAAGACCCCACAGAAACCACAAATTCCCACTGTTTTATTACCATTATCGCCCTTGAAATTTCAGCTTAGGAGGAGCAGCTCTGAGGATAGGGCTAGAAAGTAGAACTAATTGGAAAGAGAAACTGATTGAACCATTTTCCTATCAATCTATTCAGTTTCATCAGAGTGAAAATGCTTCATGACATATTGTTGATTTCAGAGGAGGAATCTCCTCCTTTCACAGGCACACCTTGAGAGATCAATCAAAATTGTTCAGAGTAGCTTAAGTAGTTGAATGGAAATAAATTGCATTTAGAAAAGCATTAGAATTATATTGGTATTTCATTATTATACCTGGTAACAGGATGCATCAGAAAATCTTTAAAGACTATTAAGATTCTTCAGTGAAGGATATATCCTACTCCACTCAGTGCTTGTCAGGCCACACCTGGAATACTGTGTTCAGTTTTGGTCCCCGTTATACAAAAAAGATGTGGACAGGTTGGAGACGGTCCAGAGAAGGGCCACAAAGATAATCAAAGGACTGTAAGCCTGCCATATGAGGAAAGGCTGAGAGAACTGGGTTTATTCAGTCTTGAGAAAAGAAGACTTAGGGGAGACCTTATCACCATGTTCTAGTATTTAAAGGGTGGCTACAAAAAAGATGGAGATTCCCTTTTTAGAAGGAGTCACATGGAAAACATGAGGGGTAATGGGTACAAATCACTCCTGGGGAGAATTCGACTGGACACAAGAGGAAAATTTTTCACAATGAGAGCAATCAGCTGTCAGAATAATCTCTCCAGGGAAGTGGTGGATTCCCCAACGTTGGACACTTTTACGATTTAGCTGGAGAGCGTGCTCGGCCATCCTGTCTAGACTGAGCTTTTACTTTTACCAAAAAACATTGGACCTAATAATCTTTGAGGTCCCTTCCAACCTGTTGTTCTACAATCCTAAAAATGGAACATTGTATCATGCTCTTTTACTAAACCTTTTACTGAGTTTCATTTCTTTGCATGCTTCACAGCAGTGGGGGACATCTGGGTCCACTTGTTCCCCTGCCTTATAATTTGAGTATAAGTCCCCTGAGACAGAGTTTGTGTTTCAATCTGGTTTTGCACACAGAGCCTGGCATGAAAAGTCTTGGTTTGTGATGCAGGGCATATCTACACCAACACAAGCTTGGCTAGCATTACCTTGGGTTGACAAGTCTGGTGGAGAGGTCTAGGCCTCCTGAACCTACTCAGTCAGGTGTGAGGGCTTGGTAGCCTTCAACTTAGTCTGCAGCATAGCCATACTTGGTGTGTTCATGCTCACATAAATGGGACTATGCAAGTGCTGGAAGGCGTCTTTCGCTTAAGTGAAAGCAAATGTTTGGTACCACAAAAGACATAAGGTCCTATTTCCAGCATGGTTATAGAAAGAAGAGACAATGGAATAACCACCTTTCTGAATGTTTGCATCTTTCTTTTTCTTGTTCAGGGGAATGCAAGTACCTTGCTGAGCTTGGTGTACCTCATCTCTGGAGCTCATTAGAGCATCCTTGGAGCTGCCATCCTTGGCCCTTTTCATGGAAAAGCAGGGTAACAAAATTCCTGGTTCAGGCTCTGGCCCTGGTCTTACCTGACATGGTAAATCATTGTCGGAGACATGGGAACCCAAGACACGGACTTCAGGTTTCTTTCCTTGACCATGGAAACATTTTAACATGCAAGCTCTTTAATACAAAAAATGGTAGAGATAACTTTGACACTATTCTCACCCAGTGTAACACAGAGTCATGTTTGTAACTCCATAGATACTCTGATGTAGTGCTACAAATACTGTCAGCTTTAATTATGCCTAAGTGTAAGGTGACATATTAAATGGCTAGCTCCATTTGTAATGAGGTTTAAAAAAATAGGTATTGTGTCTTAAGATATATTACCTATTCTTTTTTGAGTTTTCACTTACAAAAAAAAAACAACACAGAATTTTCAAATCAGATATAATTGGTTTTTGCTTTAGAAAAGTAGTCTGAATTACTCCATAATTGCACTGATGAAAAAAAAAGAGTTAAGGCTGTGGAAAGTGTAATGAAAGTACAACCTTAAAAGGATTGGAAGTTAATACCTCTGAGTCAAAAGACAGTCTTTTAACCTGTAGCCTCTGCAGTCTTGTCTTTACCTTACAGCCATTAACCCTGAAAAGTATTGTTAATAATAATAATTAGCCTATGTTTTTATTCTAATGCACCTATGTCGAAATTCTTTTGAGTGCATGGCAGAGGTGCAACTGTAAATAAACCCTGCAGCTTCCTCACCAGAGGCTGTGACCCCCTCCACGTGTTGTGATTAGTAGGTGTATTCCTTGCAAAGCTCCCTTCTCTCTAGATTATACAGCCACGTACTGACCGAAATACCACACCTACAGCAATGAAGTATGACCTCTAACTTGTGAAACCTCATCTTTATCACCCAGTCCCTGGTGTCTCCTGCAATAATGGTGCCTTTTCACAGTGAACAGAAGCCAGAGTTCTGAGGGGCAAGAAAAAAAATAGGTAGAAGAAAACCTTTTTCTCACACTCCCTCGTTCTCAGAAAACAGGTGTCAGGAGTGAGTCTGGGGAAGGGGTTTTGTGAAGTGAGAAACACACAGAGAAACACGCTTGTAAAGCCCACAGAGTGACTATATGTGGTTGCTTGTTAATTTATCATCCCTATTCTCCTCTAGTCTTTCCCTTGAATGTCCAATTTCAATGGTAATGCTTCTGGATAAAGTCAAAGCCTATTCCACATCCCGTGAGCTATGGAGCACATTTTGGATGCTGGATAGTCAATGTCTTTGGTGGGAAAACACGGAAGAGCTGTGCTGAGATAGAGCCTTTCATCCAGGATCTTCTCTGTTGTCCTTCTGGTGTTACAATGAGGGTCCCTTTTTCTTATCTTGGAACACAGTCCCAGAGGCTGCTCCTTTTAAACTCTGCAGACACAATGGAAATTTTTGCTACACTCCCCAGTAGTGTTGATCTCTCCATGTGCTTTCTGAGTAATCAAGTCCTTCCAATATTTCTCCAGCATTCACTGGATATCAGGCTGCCAGCTCTGATCCCAGATCATAGTCATGCCTTATGTGCACATGGGAAAACCCGTTTGAGCAGCTGCAGCATTTGAAGAGTGGACCAGAATCACAAACACAGTTGGAAATACATTCTTTCGGCCACTGGAGGGCTCACAATTTGTTCATCAGCTCACTAGAGAGACATGGGGAATGAGGGGGGAAAAGTGAGCGAAGTACGCGGTTCTGGGGAGCTGTTACCTCCAAGGTCTCTGTGAAAATGTTTAATGAAGTCAGACTTTACTTCCCATGTGATATTCCTGCATCCATCACATAAGGAAGTCAGGAGGCAGATAGGCGTCATCTTGAGATTATCTGCAGTTTTCACAAACCTCGGTAGGAAATTATCTGCTGATAAGTGAATCCCTCTGTGCTCTGTTTTCTTGTGGCTATATTGCTTCTGGCTCAGGAGCTTGATCTAGTTTCTGCATTACACTGTGTAGACATGCTTTGGGTAGGTAAAGGGTTTCTCAAGTGTTCTTAATCACTTTGACAATAAAGATATTGATAACTTGATTTCTTCTCTGCAGTTACCTGAGGAATTGCCTACGGAAAGCTCGTTTGCTCTCTTGGTGCAATTCTTGCAGGGAAGGATTATATTTTGTTATTATTTGGCTGAGGGAACAGTGCCCATGCTTTGGCTGTAGTTCTTCAATCTGGGCCACTTACTCCATCACTCACCAGTGTAAGAGTTTTATGATCATCTGTCATGCCATCTTGGTTTTGCTCTGGTGTTTTACATTGCATTCCTAGAGCAATCAAAGCTTGAGTTTGGCTCAATCACAATTTTATGGTCTCAAAGCCGAAATCCCAGAGGAATCCCATGACAGCTTGTGTAGTGGAGGACATCCAACTAGATACTTAAAATGACCATGAGCAGCTACAAACCCACCACAAAAAAAGCAGGATCGAGAAGTACCTTTCTTTACCAGCCAGTCTTCCTTCCTCTTTTTTGAGATGTTCAGCTGCCAAAGGCAGTGATACAGGCTCCTAGTAAGATTATTTTAAGGCTAATTGCTGCTGTAAATTGCAGCTTATGATTCCAGTCCTCTTGAAGTCAACCCACATTTTTCCCCTGACGTCAAGAAAAACAAACTTTGATTGCAATGGTTACCATATCAACTTCCTCTTAATTTGAGTTGCACTCCCCAAATAATTTTTCTCCTTTTATGATAATGTAGATATAGATGTTCATCTGTTCATGTAAGAAGCTATTAAAATATCTCCATATTCATCTCTGTCTATCAGTCAATGACAAGCATAGATGCATTAATACTGAGAGAGCTACAGTGGAATTCAATTAACTTATTAATAAGACATCAGGATGTTTTAGAGCCTGTTAGTGCTGTGCTTTGGGATATGATCCACACTCTGATAAATCTTCTGGGATGTGTAGGCAATGAGCGGAATGCATCTCCTTGTCAGTGACTTTGTGACCATGGATAGAGAAATGCCTCTCAATTAATTACAAATGGCTGTTGCTGTAGTTATTGCGTTGTCAAGATTTCCAGTGCAATCAGAGCTCACATCCCTTCACATAAATGAGATGACACAGTACTCGTGTTGTCTACCCTCAAGCATTTAATGTAAGTTCTTTGAATTGTCCTTTGGAGATTCCTACTCTTCTCCAGTGTTTGATGAGAGTACTGAGTCACCCATAATAGACTTAAAATTCAAATTGTCTGAGCTCTGTCTCAGATACAGCCTCTGGTGTCACTGACCCTACCTAGACATGTCTAAGCCACTCAGACAAACTGGATCAGTCCTGTTCCTTAGTATGGAGAGCAAGTGGTGAGACACAGCTTGTACCCAGACAGCTGAACTCCCTCCTCTCCCCAAAGGTAAGTTGGCCTCATCCATGGAGCCTACTGGAAGGAGTTTCTTGCCTTGGTGATGTCCTGAGCCATGCTGGGGCATTGGCTGGAGGACTGCGAGGTGGATAAAACTGTTTCAGGACCATGCTAATAATGAGAAAATGGGCTGCCGTGAGACAAGGCTCGACGTTTTCCCTGGCCTTGCTTCATTTATTGCTGCAGATGTAGCTCCTGAAAGCAGTCTGCACGTCAGTCCTTAGAGCCATTTCTCAACACAGCATCTGTCAGTTATGGTTACCTTCTTAATAGAAAAGTTGTGAACTGTTTTAAATGTGGGAAAATATACAGTTCAGAAACTGGGAGTGTGGATTACAAATTCAAGCTCTAAAGGAAAGAAACATCATCTTTGCAAAGAATACAAAAAGCCCTATACCCTTCCTCTAAACCAGCAGGGAAAGGTTTGCGCATCCAAATTAAGTTAAATAGAAAAAAGCTTTTCCTTCAGATATAACCTGTTATGCACCTTAAAATATGCACTGAAATATATTCCCACAGACAGAATGCTATCATAATTCTAATTAAATTTGAATTCCTTATGGGACACTAACTTTTATGTCAGAAAGAAGTGGTTTCTCTTTAAAAAATTTAATTTTTATCTAACTCCCTCTTCTGAGGGAAGTGCTGAATGCAAGTTTCATCATAAGATTTACTCACAAGAGGAGCAGCTCTCGCAGTTAAATCATACAAGGAACCTGCCCAGGGTATTGTTGTACAAGGACAAAAATCATTTACAGTTTCCACAAACATAACTTGATTTTGACCACTGGCCTTTCAGGTTAGAGAAGCAAAGTCCCAGGGGCAAATGTGTGAAGCAAATTGGAGGGAAAATGTAGTGAAAATAATAGAAAATCTGCCTGGGTGGATCAGGTACTATTTATTCATTCTCAGATGGTTCCCTCTTTTTTGAAATTGGTATTTCTTGAAGAGGGATGAAACGATGAAACTAGTACAGAATGACATTTCTAAGCATTTGGGAAGAGAAACACCCAACAAGTGCTTTTTACCAAAATGGAGAATTTGTGTCTGTACGTTCAGTTTCCAAGCACCTGTTCTATAGTTACAGCCCTTAATTTCTGTGGGAATGACTTAAAATTACCTATGGAAATGGAGAAGCAGCTCCTCAATTTTATAGAACTAGCAGTTCTGGATCTTGGAATATTTCTGATGGCTTAAGCTTATAACACAAATTCAGATGAACTGCTCCC
Organism: Stercorarius parasiticus; assembly: GCA_013396915.1. Lineage (NCBI taxonomy): Eukaryota > Metazoa > Chordata > Aves > Charadriiformes > Stercorariidae > Stercorarius > Stercorarius parasiticus. The sequence goes on from VWZL01004713.1 coordinate 259,346, forward strand.
AAAACATAAACAAAGCATGCTCAGTAACAAGTTAGCTATTTAGGTAGTTTATGTTATCCATTCAGAACAGTAATTTTTTTTAGTAAGTTCATTAGCTTCACAGCAGGGGACTGGCAGGTTTCTTTTATAATTTGAAAATAATGATCTGCTGTGTAATATATTGTAAGCGGAAAAGGACATCCTGATGATGTGAATAGGGTAGGGTTCTTTTTTTGTATTCTCTAACGTAATGATTGCCCGCCTCTGTAGACACTTAGAAAAATAAGTAACTCTCCTGAGTTAAATCAGTCTTTCCTGCCCTTCAGGCATCAGTTTTAATTTATAAACTTTTTCTTCACTGCAGGTGAAGTTTGAGGACTTTGCTGGTGACCCAAACTTATACGTAGAAGATCATTACACTACAAATGCATCCCTTATCCTTGCACAAACCAAAACAAAGGTAGATTTAATTCAATTTTACATCAGGATTCATTGTTGACTGGGATAGTACTTGCTTAGGATGGAAGCTGAGTTAGTCTCACTGCCTTTATTAAGAGATACTCTATGACTAATATGGAGGCTGGGGAAAGTGGGGAATCAGCAGAGTTGTTTCATGAGCTGCTTTTTTTTGCTGTCTGGAAAACAGGCTAGGAGATACGCAGAAGCAGCCAGACACTTTGTTTTAGCTGGTTAAATCAGCTTTGCTGAAAGAACCAGTCCACCTCAGGGTGCTCTGTGTGTGTGTGTGTGTATTTGGGGAATCTTCTTGTCTTTTTGCTTGAAATGTCACACAGTAGATTTTGAACTCACGTTCCTCCAGGCGTGAACTGTGCATCCATACTCTACGCCCTGGGAAAAGGAGCCTCATTACGATGCCCTGAGCAGCTTAACGCCATCCTGCTCTGCTGCTCCTCTCTTTCTTCACAGCCTCTCTGCTGGCCCGAATTGTCTGTTTGAGACCCTCTCAGCGATGTTCTCATTTCACTCAGCCCCTAACAAATCTTTCTGCAACATATGAGGCGAGATGTGGTATTAAGCTTATACTGTTACCTACTGCAGATTATCCCTCCTCTTTTGTCACCTTTTGATGGCAAAAGGCACAGCTGAATGCTGAGGCAGAGGAATGGATTAAGTGATGCCCTGCTCTGTGAGCGTAAGACACAGACTCCAAACCAACAGGTACCAACACAGCGGTGGAAACACCCTGCTCCCACCCATCCTCCTGATGGCAGAAGTCGGTTTGGCAAGCGTGGTGTGATATGTTCAGAACATCATGTTTGGGTTATTGACCTGCTTCAGGCTGTGGTGACTGGGTGCAGAGCTGCCAGACAGGCACCTCCATGATTTACACGTCTTATTGTCCCTTTTACTGTTTCTTGACCATCCTTTTGGTTGCCTTCGTACCTCCCTTTCTTCACACAGGCCTCTTCACAAATAAATAGCTCAACCCCCCAACTATGTTTCTCCACTGGTCCCAATTTTGATATATCTATACCCTAATAGGGTACTTCTAGCACCATTATTCTGGTCATCTCAGCCTAGCCTGTTGTTGCTGAGGTGGTTCCCCAGACCTTGCCAGCTCCACTCCCTGAAGGTCCCCAGTGCTCCCCTCCAGTGTTGGTGGGGTTTGGCTGTCCTTTCACGTAACTGTCCCTTACCCATCGGTGAAATGTCGTCATCCCTCATGGCACTGCCTATGATTTTGTCAGCTTCTCACACAGTTTTCTGTCACGTCTGGCAATTTCTCATAAAATCCAGTAGTTTTCCACATGCTGTTGAATTAGCTTAACCTCAGGCCATGACCTAGACATTGGCACTCGATCCCACTGTCCATGTTGATGACAAAGATGTTAAACAGCACCAGTCCCAGTACCAACCCCTGAGTAACACCACTCGTTCTGGCAGGTTCTTGGCGCCACATCCCTCTTGTGTAAATGAGACTGTCTCAAAAAATGACCAAAGTTTTGAAAACCAAACTCATGAGACCAGATGAAGATAAGGTGAGGAAATCCCTTGTAAGAACAGAAATGTCCTCTCTCTCATGTAGAGTGTTGGTTTTGTTTTGAGTCAAAAGGAGAGTTTTCAGAGCATTCAGATGGGACTTCTGTCATGTTTTTGGGAGTGCAATGGGTCCTCTCTGCCCCAGGACAGTAGTAAAGGATGTGACCACATCCTGATGCTGGATGTTTAGGTGGGGAGATGGTGAATAGGACTGATCCCTGTGCAAGTTTTGGAAGCTTTCATGTGTCTGTGATACTACTCAAGCCCTGAATAACTAAAATTCTGGATTATAAATCATCTGCCTTGGAGTTAAATGTATGAGTCACACAGCAACCACGTTATTTAGTTATAGCTGGCTTTGATGGACTTTCCTCTGGTATTTATCTCATTTCATTGTGATTTTCTTGACTTCTGGGAAGAAAGGCAGTCATTTTTAACTCAAAATGTCATTGAATCTGTAGGCAGAATTCCTTTTGCTGTCAGTGGGAACAGGATTAGGTTTGCAGTGGTTACTACATCAAATTTTCTAATGAAAGATTATTACAGTCCCTTATTAACTATTCCTCTTTCATGATAATTCAGATATAGCTGTTCATCTGCTTGCGAAACTCTTAAATATCTTCAAATTCATCTCTGTCAATCAATGACAAAGTGAACTGCATGAATACTAGGAAAATTACAATGGATTCAATTAACTTATTAATAAGACATTGGAATATTTTATAGCCCAGTAGCAGTGTGCTTTGGGACATGATGCATTCACTGATAAATCTCACAGAGTGCTGAGCAGAAAATGGATTCCTTCTCAGCGATTCTGAAGTCACACTTAATCGGACAAAATCAGATATATAATTCTCAGCTGCCGCCTTATGGAATAGTGATGGTGGAAGCTGCAGAGTACCAGAGATGAGATGTTTTGAAGGATTGGGCACTTTCAGCTGAAATTTTGCTTGATTAGAGGAGAATTTGAGTCTAAACCCTTCAAGACACAGACTCCATTTTGATTTGTGTCTATATCTATCAGTTGCAGCAGAGATGCTGTTAAGGATATTTGTGAGGCAGAGTTGCTTAGACTCATGTGAATCTTTGCCATTACATAAATGCTTATAATTGATTGATCTAGTAATACGGCAGTAATACAGACTGCTAACCACCTCACAGATGAGAAAAGTAAGATTCATAACGTGCAAATTCTGAGGAAAATGAAATTTTATCTCTGTTAATCTGTGCGTGTTTTTATAAGTACTGACGGAACCAGTAGTTTTCTGTACCATGCATTAATCCTAAATGTCCAGGAAATTTATTGCTCTTGTAGAATGCCAATAACTGACATGTTATTTTGTCTTTTATATTTCATTATCCTAGGCTGCTTTCAAAGCTTATTACCAAGGTAGAGCTGAAAGAACTATTGCTAATGCTCAAATACGGCGACTGTGTTTGCTGTTCGAGAGACGAAGCAGAGTGTTTTGGCCTGAGGAGGTTTTGCCAACTACCCACAGCAGAGATGGTGAAATTCAGAAAAAACATTAATCTGAAGGACTGGGGTGGGCGGGAGGTTGGGGGAGGCTACTTATGCACACACACACACAGAGATCAATGCGGCATGTATACTTCTTATTATTAATATCACCATTTGATTAACTAGAAATGGGCAATCATTTCCTTAGTTGGATCTTTTTATTTTGTGAGTTCCTAGCGTGGTGAGTTTGCTTTTCTTTGCAGACATACATTGACTTTTGCTCCCCATCTGTTGGAAACTATCTATGTCTACCTGTAAGCTTGAAATAAAAGGAGACAAGGCCTGTTCTTTGCCAGTGGGATAGGTAGCATGTCATGGTTTATGTCCATATGGCTAAACTTGTTCTTAGAGCAGGCTGGCCCTGATCCTAATGCTTTTTGGGAATAGTCCCTCATTCGTACTGTCCTTGAATTGAGCCTGCATATTGTTGGGGAGCATGCTAGTTAGCGTGGGCCGTTGCATGCCTTTACTCTAGCTGAGCCCCTGACTCTGTTCAGAACTGGATAATCAATAATGCTCTATGGGCCGTTCCTTCCTTTCCATTCTGTGTAGTTTTTATACTGCTTCATGACTTGTGAGTGAAATTGTTACCACTAAGAATGAAAATCGGGATTTTAAAATGTGCTACAAAATTACCTCACAGCTTTCCAATATACTTGAATTAATTAAAGGAAATAAATACACTTTTTTTCCTGTATTTCAGGAAGTTAATTTATTTCCAACAGTAAGCTGCATTGACACTTTAAAAAAAAAAGCATATGAGAAGTTTTCTGAGAACTGTAGATGGACAAGTAAAGACCCTATAGTAAAAACTTTAGAGGGGCTTATGCAGTCACAAGCTACAGGATCAGTTCTTGATTTCACAAATACCAGAACCATTTGGCCAAACACTCAGCTTGCTCTCATGTTCTGGAGGAAAACAGCCATGTGATCTGGTCCTAGATCAGGAAACCTCAGCAAGAACAATTTCGCCTATGCCATTTTATGATTTACTGTTTTTCGGATGTAAGCACTAAAGGGAAGCGGTGGTAAGCTTTGTAGGCTCCCATGCCCAGAGATCTTGCAGGTTTATGAAAGAACCTGTCATCAGCTGCCCCCTTGTACCCATGTCCTGGTTTGAGGTAAAACAGAACCAACTTTCTGTTCGGTAATTTTACTTTTTAGCTAGGCCTCTTCTAACTCTCTGAAATTAATAGCATGTTGTGCCAAGCACTGTTCATTCTCAGAGTTGTAAGATTAATGCTCATGGTTCATGCCAAGGAATGGTATGCAGAGAGACTCTTGCTTATACTTATTGTTATAACAACCAAGGTCAAATAATTCGTATTTGCCCCATTGGAGGTTTGGAAATGGAAAAGTGTAGAGGGGTACCACAAGCAGGGAGGAGCGGACAGGACAAGTGACCGAAATAGGACCAACAGGGTATTCCATCCCATCTGCCCTATGCTCAGTATAAAAGCTGAGGGATCAAAGGGTCAGCTCTTTCTTTAATGCCCACATCCAAGGAGGACCCTGTCAGTTCATCTGTCGTTGATCCCGATCTGTGCATTCCTGACTCCAGCTCTGGAACCCAGTTGCCACCCATTGCTGAGTCCAGTCTGGGACTTCCCCAGTGCCTGCCGGTGACATCATCCTGGGAACTTAATACGGTTTTGTATGTACTGTATCTATTTCATCATTTTCCTTTTTATTTTATTATTAGTATTTCATTAAAGTAGTTTAGTTTCTTCTAAACTCATAAATCTCTTTATCTCTCCTCCTCCTCTCCATGTGTAAGAGGTGTGGGGAGAGCATCAGTCACCTGCCATTGGCCAATTTGTCCAAAACCACGACAACCCATCATGCTCAAACAAGAAGTTCTGATTTCTTTTTGCAACTACAAAACAGTTTGCTGGGGATATAAAGGAAACAAGAAATGTATTCCAAAAAATAAAAGAATCTAAAACTTGGCCTTGTTTTTCTGGTAGATGGTAAAAGTTTTCTTTTTTTTTTTTTCTTAAACTTGTTTTGGAGAAGGAATGAAAGGATGGGAGAATACACATGAGATCCTGGCTCTTCTAGATTCAATAGCAAGAGTAGCAAGGAGGAAATTTTCAACCATTGAGCTTTTCCAGGTTTTCCATATGCATTTTACTTTGTAAAAAAGTGAACCAGTGCCAGAACTTCGGGCAGTACAAGCTGGATTAACTGCATTTAATCAATGTATCTGTTTCAATTTTTCTCAACAGAAGACCTGGCCCTCGGTTCCAAAGGCAAGAGTGATAATTTTAAAAACATAAAGTTTTATGTGAATCCATTTGGCTGTTATTAAGGAAGGTGGAAGTGTTACATGGGAGGGAGTGAAATTAGCTTTGAAATGATTTTGCATGTAGCTACTTAGACTTTTTTTTTCCCCTGGCTTGTTTTTAGCAGAAAGAACGTTTCTTTCTGTGTCTGTTTTGAAAAAGCTTGATCTGAAGAAGACCAGAACTTACAGTTTCACTCTGACAACTATGATGTATTTCCTGGATGCTTGGTCCAAACACCACCAAGTGCCTTCATTACCCACCCCCATTCCTGTCTTTCCCATCTTCTGTAACTTAAAACATAGGAGCAGTGCTTGATCACCTTTGAACTGAAGCTGTGCGCTTATTACCAGTTTCATAGCCACAGCTGGGTAACTGCTTTCCAGAAGGAAATTAAATCTGCATGGAAGAAAGGGAAAAATTAAGGTCATTTAAATAAATAAGGTATGTTTTCTCTATCTGGTAGTCTTAGGAACACAGAAATTGTCAGGGTGGATCATGCTCCAGGTCTGTCCAGCCCAGCATCCTGCCTCTAACAGCAACCAGGACGGGCTGCCTTGGAGGAAGACACGTGAACCCCCAGTATACGCAGACATGGCATAATCTGTTCCTCTGTGATGTCTCATTTTTACTCTTTGGAGACTTGTATTGGGGTAATTATTGTAGTTCTGAGTCTTGTGTTACTGTATAAACTTCCTTTTCTTTGAATGGGGCTTTTTTCTCATTTGTTTCTCTTTTGTCTGGGACAAAAGTAGATGCAATGATATTCCCATATAACCACAACCGAAAGGGAAATACTATTAAAATCTTTCCCTGACAGCTATCGACTTTTCAGATCAATGAACAGTAAGTTTCATGGGGACTATTTTGTAGCTCTCGAGACACAAGTGAGTCAAGGGCAGGTGTTACACAGGTTTCTGTCACATGTCTGGTGACAGGACCATACTGGCATGGGGACTTCAGGGTGGTGCCATCATATGGAGGAGGTGAGTCAGCAGGTATGTGTGGGCCTGCTCCTGAAACAGCCTCCACGCTGAGCCCATCTCCATCCTGCCACGTCCACCTCAAGTGTCCCTGCTCCTCACTGTGAGGAACCTGCGATGTCTGCCACGGCTCACAGAGTTTTCTGCGCCACTTACAGAAGGGTTGGCTGGCCCTGGTGTATGGAGTCATGGGTTGCAGCGCAGCGTTTTGTCCTTCTAAAAGTCAAAGAAATATATATGCTTCCTGAGCTTTTGGCACCTTGAGAATTTCAGCTTTTTTAGAATAATGCCATTTTCTTTAACAGGCAGCCACAACGTCCCTATTTGAAGAATACAGAAGTCACAGTTCTCTAACTAATATTGGCTAATTAACCAAAGCGATCTGTTGTTTTGATAAGTCCTGCCAGAGGAGACTGAATAAAAATCCAAGCTATCAAGACAGCCTGGACATAAGAAGCACATGGGATTTTATTTCCTTTATTACAGGCTGTGATTTTTTTTCCCACTGATGAACCGAGATGTATATGTGTATCTTAAGCTACCTAAAGCCCTCAAAACCCACTGCTCAGCTGCTGATTAACTCAAGAGGGTTAAATGCCTAAATTTCCACTGTTGCACATATACAAAGCAGCTTATGTGCTGATCCTGCTCCATATTTTATGAGCTTCTTGGATCCCTCACTCAAACTGCAGCCCCAAACCTGGAGTTAATTCCTCTTGTCAGTCTCCCATAGTCCTTCTCAGACCACTTCTCAACTGGAGACTGTTCCCAGCATGACGACTGCTTGGCACATTACTCCAGGCTTGCTGAAATCTTGCTTCCTATTCAAATCTTCCACAAAGCTCTCTCTGAATAACCTTCTGAAAAACAAGAGACCTCATTTATTATAGTTAATGGGAAGGTAAGCTCCTTTTTTAACTTCAGTCAAATCCGTACTTTGTTCTCTAGACTACTCTCAGGCGAGCTAGGCCAGGATTTGGAGCAGGTATCCTGCCTCGCAGAACTGCCGGGGCTGCGATTCCCAAAAAGGAGTCAGTGGGAGAAACCCAGAGATATGTTCTTGATTGTACCAGGAGTGGAACAAAGACAACATACTAATTGTCTTGAGGAAAAGCCATATAATAAAACTTGTTACATGAAACTGAATGCAGTTGACCTCCTCTCATTTTTTTAACAGCAAATTTGTTGGAAAAAAAATTTATTTTTTTTTTTCTTTTTAGTTTTCCATATCTGATTTTTTTCACAGAGGTCAGTATAATAAAAAAGGGTCTCTACCAAAAATTTCCAGCTCTACTGTACATTTAATAGCTTCCATTGACTCCTACCTGTAATGAGAAATGAAAAGTGAGGTGACTTCTCTATAGATAGTGCAGCCATTCACGCATAGAAACATCAGCTTCTTTTGTAAGCATGTATGATCATTGCTGCATAGAGGGCGAGAATTATTACACCATGATGTGTATCCCATCCACTTCCGAAGCAGATGTCACCCTAAAGCTGTTTCTTCACTTTCTCAGGGAGTCTTACAAGCTTACAGAAGAAGTTAATCTATTAAAAAGCCCTGCACTATTCATTTTACTTCAATTCCAATGTCCAAAGACTCCGAGCTTCTGGCCATGATAATTTCTAATACACGCTTTCTTCTGTATTACCAATTTGCATGCATATAACCTGTAGGTTATCTGTAGAGAAAGCTGGTGTTTCAGCAGCAGTGTGGATTACATTCAAGTGCAAGAAGCAAAAGGAGTATTTTCTTCCCTAATAGTCTCCGTGCTTCTGATTTCCCATAGGCTAATCTCTGTCCCTCCCTTCTCCTCTTATTTGCCTCTTACATTTTTTTGGTCATCAACCAAGGGAAAAATTTAGCTGTGATTTTATATCCAGGTGCTTGTAAGGAGGAAATAATTATTGTAAACACACGTAGTATTTAAGAATACACAGTTGTTATAAGCTCTGCTGATGTAAAGTTCAGCTCTTTCAATTAATATTGTCTACTTTCAATTAATACTTTCTGCTTTCAGGGGCAGGACTGCCACTCACACCCCCCATACATTTTCCCCTGTTGTTATGTTGCCATCACAGAAGCAAATCTACACATATGAGCCCCATAGCCCCACATAATTAATGAGTTTTGAGAAAGAAACTTCATGAAAGATCAAACGGAGGCCCAAGCCTGGAACAACAGCTACAGGACCAGTTGAACTTGTAGACAGCAGATATAATGGTGTTAACATGGAGCATCTGAACAGCTGTCAGTGAAGAGGTGCTGATGGGCTGTTTGCACCTACCGCAGCCTCTGTATCTCAAGCTGAATCTCCACTTACCTCTTCTGTCAGCTTTCCTTCTTTCTCCCTCCTTGTATAACTCTCTTTCCTTAATTGGTCATTTCTTTGTATTTCTCTCTGCTGAATTCTCTTCTCTGAGGTCATCTTGCTCTCTTGTCAGGGCAGAGGCTGTGCAATGCCCAGAAACATCAGACCTCCATGTGTCGGTCATCCCCAGGCACCACTGTGGTAAGCCTGTTAATAAAAATATTAACAGGTAGAACCAGGAATTTGCTTTGAAACCATTGATGTAATTAAACTGAGGACCTTCACGTACTTGCTAATACAACATACTGCAACTGACCAGAAGTCAAAAGATTTGGTCTTCTGAGTCTTTCTGTAAGCATACAACCATGTACAATAGCTTTCACTGGATATTAATAATGGCACACTTCAGAGGAACCTTAACAGTATTCAAACTATTTCCAAGGGAGGACCTGGGCTCCCCTTTCCACAAAGTGCCCAAAAGCTGTGAAATTACCTATATGCACCAGTCCTTGATATTGTCTTTGCCAGCTTGTCACCTCTCTGAAGCAGGGACAGCTCGGGTGCTCCTTAGCTGTACAGTGCTCACCGATAAGGAGATCCTTGCCCCGCGGGGACATCAGTGGATTAGATTTTAAAAGTCGGTTAGTACCCTTGCAGTCCTCGGTGCCCTGCTGCTTGTTTTCCAGGACATCCAGATGTATGCTGGAGTTACCATCTGTGAATTAAATAAATCCTATACAGTGCAAGAATGAAACCCCTGGTAAGCCTGGGAAGCCAGTTCAGCCAGAACACCATCAGTCCTGGAAGCGTCGCACCAATGAATCAGAGCAGCGAGAAAAGGACGGATGGAATCACATTTAGCAGCAGTGACATCAGGTAAGCAGGATGCTTTTTTAAAAACATTTGAAAACTGGAACATTTCATCATCTTTCATCCAAAAATCACTGTTTTGTGGCAAGATCAATATTTTGCTCTTGGCATGTATGAGCAGAATAAGAGCACTATGTATTCAGAATAAGATATGTCATCATCAGAAGACCATGTAAATCCTGAAAAAAACAATTATTTTGAGATTTTCAGTCATGAGCTTATCGGTTGAGAAGTCACAAGAATTCATTTATTTTGAAAAATAGAATTATAGATAGAATCCTAAGGGGGTTTTGATGGGAGTGAGTGGGGTGTGTGGTGTGTAGGTTATAAACATTGATACCTCAACACATTTAGTTTTCAGTAACTGGAAAGAAAACTTTCCAAACAAAATTCTCCCAAAATTTTGATCTCCAAACTTTGAAACACTTTCAGTGTAGAGGTTTTTTTTAAAGTTTCAGAGCTTCCAAAGGACACACTTTGGTAAAACTGCAGTATTTAACCTAAGTTAAAAAAAAAAATAAAAAATTGTGTGAATAAGAAAAAATTTCTGGCCTGCGCTACTATTAATAAAAATGTCACATGCCTTGAAAGACACAGTATTTCCTAACACTTATGTAAAAGTTGTATCTGGGTGGCGCGGTACCGTTTAAATTTGCTTAATGTTGTATGCTAAAGGAAGGTTCTTAGCTGTGTCCTTCTCCACAGGCATTTTAATAGCTGCTAATTCAGTCACTGTTAGCACAAGGCCAGAGCCCGCTGCCACGGTGCTGCTCCAGTGCACAGAGGTGTCAGGTTAACAGTGGATTTTATGCCTGGAATCAGTTAGCAAAGCCAACCTTTTGTTTCTTTTCAAGATAAATGATTAGCATTTAATCTATCCAAAGTTTCATATTCATAAAAGAATGGATAAATGATTGTTAGGTTTTGATTGCATTTTAATCTGTTTATATTAAGAAGTTTTTCATTTACAGTCTTATATTGCAGAGAAGGGTCTCTGTAGATTTACCCTGGTTTTATTCTGTTTCTCTATAACTTTTACTGTTGACCACTGCCAGAGGCAGGATAACGGGCTAATTGGATCTTAGGTTTGATGCTGTACTCTTTCTTTTATGTTCCCACAGTTCCTGTACTTGTTTTATTGTCATTGTCTTCTTCCAAATATGTAGTGTGTAGTCCTGTAATCCTTGCTTCTTGCAGACTCTGTGTTTCACAATAGTGAGGGTAAGATTTTGTTGCCTAAAAATAGGAGATTAGCATCATTTAATGCACAGAGGGGTATCCTTTCAGGCTTCCAGCTGCCTCTCCTGAAGGCTGCAGGTCTTCCAGACCTGTCCCCCTCCGTGTGTTTAGGACACTCTCGGGTGTCCCAGATTGCACTAGGAACGTGTAAAAAGGCAGCTGAATTCTGCCCAGACAGTTTTACACTGTTTTACACGTTACACAGTGTCTAGCGCAATCTCATATCAGTCTATCTCATATCCTGACAAGTGACTCTGGGTGCTATAACCAATACTATGCACTTTGTGAGACAGCCATAAATGTGAACTTAGAAAAGACCATGGATAGATCAAATCTGTGCTGTAAAATGTCTTCAGAGTGGAAACATTTCTTTTCTTGTCAGAATTTGGCAAAGGCAAATACTTCATAAGAACAAATACATTTTAATTTAATTTCATTTTGAAAACAGGATAAGAATGATCTCAATAAAGGACATTTTGATTGTCTGCTTCCAAATGGTTTTGTTTCCATTTTAAAATGTTATTTTAGATGTATGTACACAAAGTGACATATGTCCATATGTCTATACTATGTCTAAGTGTAACGTGTGCCCATAATGCAAGAGGTGAAGTTGGAATGGAAACTTTGATTTGTGTTCTCATGGAACATTTGCATCACCCTGGAATTAATTTACTTGCATTTCACTTTGTGGGAAATTTTATAAAAAGTTTCCCTTTTGTAACACAAAGAATTGTGTAGGAGGGCTGTTACTTGGGAAAAAGATGAAGCCCAGCTCCTCACCAGATCCATGGCTGTAGAATCTCCATAACCTGAGATCATCATGAACCAATTAATGAGCATCTGCCACAGTGCTTAGATATACTGTATCCTGCTTTGCAGCAAGTATTGGACCAGGAGGGATCTTGGGATCACTTTCTTACGATTCTGTGGCTCAATGTGTGTTGAACCACGAAAATGTGGATTTACCCACATAATTGTTGACACAAAACTGAAGTACCTAAGTTAGGAGTATCGTAGTTTTAGCCTCCCTATTTAAGCCACAGAAAAGAACCTGAACAAGGCAATTCTGTTCTAAGGTGGGTTGAACTGGACTCTGAGCTGGAAATCGAACCAAAAATGATATTTTTCTGTCACTGTCATCTTTGGTTAGGATCATCTCAATTAATTTCATGCTCCAAATATGAATTCTTAAAGATGTTTCGGTGATTTTTTTCCTAACCAAGAAATTGATAATGAGCAGCTCTCTCTTTTATCTCATATATTTTTAACACTAGGCAGAACTTTCCCTAAAAGCTTAGGTGTTTGCAATTGGGGAAAGCTGGTTAATACAAAACCTAGGAAGTATCAGTTACTAAAAACAAAAATAGAAAGGAAACAGATTTATACACTGTTAAGATTTGAGTCATCTCTAGATATGCCCTAAATATATTCAACAGAAAATACTAAATTAAAGTCATATGTAAAAACTTGGCTCAGTGGCCCCATTGGCTCAGCAAGGCATGATATAACTGAGATAGACTCACTTGCTGGATATTTAACACAGACAAGACTTTTCTGAGCCCTATGTGCTGAATACCGTTAACTGAATATTACACTGAATTTGACTTAGGAAAAAATGGGACTGTTCATTCCGTCAAAGTAAAATCAGTTTTGGTAGAAACGCTAAGCTATAGAAACTATAAGCTCAGGTCCTTTGCTTAACACAGATGAGGAGAAAATGTCATACATTTTACATGATGTCAGCTTCTCTACACTGAGTTGTGATTTTCCCTGCTTTGGGAATTAAAGGTTTTTCACTCTGATCTGATTTTGCAATGAATGTATTGACCTATGCAAAACAAGAACCACCATCCAAATCATTATTTTGAATACTGAGAGCCTTTATTTACATTTACATTTACATTTACATTTACATTTACATTTAAAAGCTTTAAAGGCAGTGACCATAAACACATGTGAGTGGAAGAAAGCAGTCTAACTGTAACACAGGACTCATTAAACTATTTTCCCTGTTTTTTGAGTGCAAATGATCTGTGAATACAGTTGGGAATACATATATATATATATATATATATATATGTCTGAAGTGATTCCCCAAATGTTTCACACAGACAGCTTTCAGTTGATGAATTAGTTTCAGACTGGTTTTTTTTGTGCTGCTGGTTTTGAACATGATTTTTCAACCAATATTGTTGGTTACCCGAGTGACATGTTAGTGTTTCTCCTCTTTATATTGCTCTGTGAAACACGTATAAGCAGGACAAAGGCTTAATTGGTTTGCCTGTGGTGTAAATATTCAAAGAAATGTTGGAGGGAATATCACTGCCATCAAGCTTCCATTGTTTGGAGAAAAGGAGCAGAAGGGAAGGATAACCTTGTGATTAAACTAGTGGACTGTGACTCAGGAAATCAGAGTTCAATTCCTGCATCTAAATGTATTGTAATACAAATAACTAAGCCTCATCTTTAAGTTTCAATTTACGTTTTTCTTTCTCCATCCTCCCATTGCTTGGTTCAATCCCTTTGTGCCACATGAAGGAGGATACTGCAGGTTAACAGTGAAAGGTTAACGCATTAGGGAACACGCTTTGAAATCGAATGACCTGAATTATTGTTGCGTTGAAATGACCTGTATTATTGTTGCATTGATTAGTATGCAAGAGATACTGTGTGTGAGTCAGCATCATCCTAAAACAGCCTCATCTAAGTGGAAGGACATAAAAATATTCACCCCCTGGGCATTTTGAAAATATTTTTAGCTTCATTGGTATGGAACCAATATCCTCAGGAGCTGGAATTGAATGGTCTTAACAGGAGGCAGGAGAAGCAAGTGCAGCACAATAACAGAATGTGACATGCCATTAGCAGAGTCACAGTGATTCTTGCTCTTCCTCATTACCCAAATAAACATGCATCAGTCAGTAACAGAAATCTTCCTTTTAAGACCAAAGAATTGAAAAGGATAGACTATCATGCCTAGATATCACTGATTTCAGGTCAGTAAATGAGTAACCTGACAGAGCTGAGAAAAATCCTGTGTAAGCAACAATCATAGACCTCCCAGTCGTAGGGAGTCACTGTTATTTCCTATGGGTTAGTGGAAGAGAGAGAGAACAAAGACTGCCAGGGAACAGACATGTTTGATGGCAGGGGAAGTGGGAAGGTAGGGAAAGTCATAGCTGAGGGAATAGGTTGGGCACCTGATCCCTCCTGGCAAGAGACAGAAGGAGGAAACCTGTGAGGGATGTTAGTTGTACAGCCCATCGCACTTTTTAGATGAACAAGGCCTCCAGAAGTATAGAAAAGAATGAATTCTGTCTTCACTGGATAGAAGAGCAGTAGGCATAAGTGACAAAGGGGTGGGTGATAAAAATAATAAGAAAGAAATGGAAGGAAAACTTGGAAAGATGGAGAACTCCATGTCTGATCTGCCGCAAAGAGGCACTGTCTCAAGCATTTTCTGACCAAAATCCTCACTACTTTGTCATGCCTCCTATTTATTTGGAACAGGAGTAATATGCACTGTCCCCCCTCAAAACTTGTTTGTTTTATCTAGAAGTATGGATCGAAACAAAAGCACTACCTCCTTTTCTCCATCATCTCTTTAGACATTTGTGACCACAGCCATGCCACGTCAGCTTTCCAGAGGTGAAATGAAACCTTGCGTATCAGAGAATGACAGTCAGCTTATTTCTTTTCTGCTGCTTTTCACAGGTCAGTGAGCCTCAGCGAGCCTCAGCAAAGTTGCTCTTCGCTGTACCTGATTTCCTTTCTCTGCCTTAGCATGCTGAAGAGCACCCTTGTTTCCAAAGAAATTTGGTGATGTCCCATAAATGGAGCTTATTCTTTGCTGGCACTGGCAGGAGATAAGGATTAAAGGGATTTCTTTTCCTACAGTTACCTCTGGTCAGTATGGCATATACTCTCATATTACACTTCACCACCATGAATACTGGTAATCCCATCTCCAATGTGTATTAGTTGCAATTGGTTCTGTAATATACAATTAACATGAAACAAATGAGAATGACAATTTAAGAATAGAACAAGAACCTAGATTAAATTTATTGAGACTTCTTTTTGAAAAGGTTTTTAAAAACAGTTTATTCCCAGCGTTCATTTCAAAACTGATGAGAACTGGTTTTTTAATCTATTCAGTATTTTTTGCCTTGTAGGATTTTTTTTGGGATGGTGGTTTTTTTTTTTTTGTTTTCTTTTTGACCAGTTCTTCTCATGATTCTTTTCTCAGCTGGTTATCTCCCTGAACGTTTGAATGTGGAGATGACCATAATCCACTCACTGCTGTTCTTTGGCACGTATCAGCTGTAATCTATAAAGTTCTAAGTTTTTGAACAAAATCATTCATTCATTTAGGATCAGGGTAAAGTAGTTTGCAAATTTCTTAAACAAAGGAATGCATTCCTTCACCATTTGTGATCCATATGGTATTTTAGACGGATAAGCCTATTGTGAATATTTTAACAGACTTTGTAAAACAGTACAAACAAGCAAATATACATTTACACATGTTGTTAAACCAAATGTATCGCAGTTTCACTAAGCTAATCAAAAGTGTCACAAAGCAATGATCAAATTGAGGTCACAACCAAAAATGAATCAATGAGTTCAAATCATTACACTTTCAAACTAATAGTGCAGGTAATCAAATCAAATTAGGAGTTTGACACTATTTGAATTAGTTTAAGTAGTTCTGCCTTGGAAAAATTCAAGGAGGAGCTAGATGCCTTTCATTTATGATCTCAGCTGCTGCATGTACAAATATTTCTTGGGAAGGCAAAAGACTCCCACGAGATGGAACTGTACTTAATCTAAGTGCAGCTTCTCTCTCTTAACTTTGCTCATCTGAATGTTAGACATCAAGTTTAAAGCCATTATGTAGTCCTTGTAGAAGTGACAGAGAGAGGCACAAAACAGAGATCTGTTCTGCTTTTCTAATCTTAAACATTCAATTTAGGGCAAGGTGAATCGCCCTTTGGAAATCTCTCATTCTGCCTAATTTGTGCAAAGAATATGTACAGGATTAGCTTGGACTAGACAACTATTTTAGGTATGAAAACCCCTGCTTTAGACATCTAACTTTTATTTGGTTTTTAAGGTTAGGTAAAATTGATCTGGGCCTGAGCATTTGTTCTAGGCTCAGCCTTTTGACAACACAATTCAGAAGTGATGAAGTCGCTTTGTTCATCTTAACAGAGTGTGACTATATGAATGCCATTTGAATGTCTCCTCCTTAAATCTCACTACTACGCATTATTGTGGTTGTTCTTATTCCACCCCCTAACTTTAGAACAAAAGAACCTTTTCACAGACTTCACACAGAGGTGATGGATAAATCATACACATTAACTGCTTTTGAATAACACCATTTTAACTCAAAAAATCTATTAATTCCATGCTGTTTACTTTAATAAAATTATTTAAGGCATTGTTTATGCATATGCTGACACATGCATATAATATAATTGAAAAAATAATAAGGAAAAAATAAAAGATGAAGGCAATTGTCATCACACACAAAGAGACTGAATTCTACTTCATTTCTCGGGAGCTTGCACTCAAGTAGATGTTGTACTTTGTTATCTTTATGTAGACAGTAGATTTATTGTCAGGATTGGTAACACACTCAGGGTATTTTACCAGACTGCAGGTGACTTCTGCAGGCTTTACTAGCAAGGCAAGTCCCTCATCTTTCCCTTTCCTGTTTAGAGAAAGGTGGGTGGCTTTGACTGTGATTTAGAACAAAAGAGAAAGACCCATCATTCTTATGCAAAGGTTTGACTTTTTCAGGCTGCTACCCTGTTTGCTATATTCTGTGTATATGTCTGTGGCTTTTGGCCAATTACGTGAACACAAATCCTCACGGCTCAGCCCTTCTGTAGAGGGAAATCTTTAGCGCACGATAAAGAATCCCGTCTCTGAGCATCCCTAATGTCTGCAAAACCAGCAATATTGATTGCAGATATAGATATTCAGAGTGGACTTATAAGGGGAAGTTATGATGTTGACCACCTACCTTACAATGATGGGTGTTATACAAACAGTTGGCAGAAACTCATTGTTTATACAAATACTTAAAATTTGCACCTACTAAAAAGCATTTTCACATATTTAACACCTAGAGAGTTAGGTAATTAATACCAAATCATAAGGGGAAAGGCAGAACGTAATCTTGTTCAGCATTAGCCTGTTAAATATTAGGTATCTAAGGTACTTATTTGGGTTTCTTCTACAATCTAGAGAATGATAGACCTCTCTATAGGGCAATTTGTCCTGTCTAATTTAGACATCTCTCTTACTGCGGTATAAATTGTCATCTGAAAGAACCTGTATTTGTATTAACTGTGGAGTGAGTCTATGTAATTAGCTCAGGCTTGGTATTTAATTTTTAGATGACAAATATATCCAAGGGTTTCTGGCCAAAGTTTCTCTTTATTTTTCTGTATATGCCTTCTTCATACTGAATTTTCCTAAGCACAATTCAAATCTCATCCCACCTTCCTTGTCAGATGCAGAGCTTAAGCCAACTAGCTCTGTTTAGACGTCTATATTGCAGACATGTAGTCATTCAGTAGCCTAGACGTAGGTTTCTAGTGCCATCTGAGGTGCCCCAGGGTATTCCATGTGGCTCTGAGTAATGCTCCTGTAGCTCGTGTCATATCTGTCAGCCTATTGTGGATGATTTGGACACTCCAAAGTATTGCAAATTTCACCATATGTTTGGGCAACTGAACAGAGCCTGTAGGGTGGAAGGCAGTTCCAGATTAAGACATTTAAATTCAGAGGCCTGCATCTAGGTGCCTACATGTGAGTTGAGTGCCTAAACTCCTGCTTTAGTCAATGAAAATTTAATCACTACACTGGAGTCTGAAAAGCAATTCAGCTGACCCATTGGCTTTAGCCAGACTTAGGAGAAATTGAACTGCTCTAGACTCTACTTCCTATATCAACAAGGGACTCGAGGCCTGTGGCTGGATGCCAGACAGAGAGCTTAAGAGCATCTCAGATAGCACTAGAGGCTTATGTGAAGACAAATGAATAGAGTTAGTCTGTGCTGCTATAATAGGAGCTTGGACACTGCTTCATAAGTAGACACCTACCTGCAGGCATATTAATTTAGTAGTTTTATCTCAGACTGAATCACACCCTAAAGTTGAAGGAGATATATCCTGTGCTTGATATCTGGGCACGTGGCTACAGGTGCTAGATATGTCATTTTTCTCATGATGAACAATGAATTGCATGTGCATAAACATAACTTCAACAACTTCAAACAAGATGGGCCAGTAAATCACTGTAAGTGATTTACGTGACTTACGTAAGAGTTTACGTGACTCAAGGAACCCAGCACAGAATTCTGAAACAGTAGACCAAAATCTAATAGACATCAAAACAAGCAAAAATGACAGCATGAAGCTGAAGGCAATTACTGACTTGAAAAAAGATATGAATTTAGTGACTGTGCTTGATGAGGCAGACCCAGCAAAGTCTGTGAGCAGCAGACAGATTGATGCAGATGAATGGTGTGATGACTCTGTGTTGCGAGGAAGTACTGAACAAAGAGATTAGGAGGCGGAGAAAGAAGCCAAGTAGAAATATATCAGAAAAAAATATTTTAAAAAGGAGAAAGGTGCCAATTTTGACACTGTGTGGGCTGAGGCAGCTCTATGGACCGACTCTTTGAAACAAGGAATCATTTATCGTTTATAACCCTTAGCTCACGCACAGTAAAAAACATTCCCTCTACCCAAATACATAGATCTCCATGTTCATTGCCAATGGTTCTGCTACTTGAGGAAATTTTGGCAAGGGAGATTGACAAATGCAATTAGCAAATATAGCATAGACTGGTTTGTATCAAATATTTTGAGACAATTGCCCTTGAGGTTAGCGGTGAGAGTCTTTTGGCTCCCACTAGGAAAGCTGGCTGGGGAAGAATGAAGGAGGTGAAAATAATGCCAGTCCACACTAACGACCCATCGGGAGTGCCGTATGCTCCATACTGTGAGCTGTCAGGGAACCTTTAATTCCAAGGAAATATGGATATTCATTTATGTCTTGCATGTGTCAGACACATTGGAGCTGACATTAAAAAATCAAGCTAGGCAAGTGCTGTAGTGTTACATCTTACATTTAAATCATTGTGCTGGCAATAATTTTTTATTTGAGCCTATTGGGGTGTGAAAAATGCCTGGCCAGAAAACTCTTCCATGTCAAGGCTCTATTAATAAGAGGAGATGGTATGGTGACTGAGACTGACAACTTTTGTGGTTTGTTTTTTTTTTTTTTTGGGGGGGTATAGGATTTTTGGGGAGGCCTAGTTCATGGTTCTTGCCAAAGAACCTGAGAGAACAAATGTTTTTACAGGCAAAGCGGGGAATTAATTCACTGGTTTGTGTTATATGATAGGGTCATTACATCAATGCTGGCTGAAAGCATGGAGAATACCTTATTCATGCTTTTCTTGAGAGTTTCGTCTGCTGGGAAACCATTCATGAAAACCCTGCACACCTTTCTAATCTCTTTGCCATGAGTAGAATTGGACTAACACAGAAAAGGTTGGGGGAGGAATCCCACATTATCATCCAACCCATAGATTTACTTGCATGTTTTCCACGGACATTTAGGAGTCTAATTTTACAGTACTACCTTCAGTTCTAGGTTGAAACCTCAACCTCCTTAAGCCAGATTTTGTACAGATACACCTAGTATGCTAATCCAGCCTGAAAATTAGTGGGAAGAAAGCAGGGTTATTACAGTAACAGTTGAGAAACTGGTACAGAGAAATATTGAGACTTAAGTACAGAGAAATTGGAGCCTGGTCTAAATCTATGTTAAACAAAAGGAAAAAATGATATGTCATACTTGAGTCTAATCACTGGGACATATTCCTCATTACTAGGGAAAATATACTCATTGGCGAATTGGTGCATCCAAGGTATTGGCAGTCAGTCATGATTATGGTACATGTGATTCTGTCTTCACAAGGTGCTGCAACTCAGCTGTTAGTTAACACCTCTCCTGCTGAGAGGAGATCACTGGTCATTTGTAGGGCATTACTGAGGCAAGAGCCAAAGACAAATAAGTTAACTTAAACCACATTCATTACAGAGACATAATGTTACCTTATTTGCCTAATTGGACTTTTTCAGATTGCTTTTGGCTGGTGTTTTCTCCTTTTGTGAAGGGTGCATGCAGGGACTCATTTTTTTTCTGACAACTGCCATGCAGGGAACTAAAAGCCACTTTGAAACTCTGCCAGGGCACATCTTTGTGTTTGGGTTTTGCGGAGCCACATCATTCTTCACTGGTGACCCACTTGGTGGATGGACCCACTGGTGACCCACTTGGGGGAAAAGCTGTGGATGTTCACAGAATCGTAGAATGGTAGGGGTTGGAAGGGACCTCTAGAGATATCTAGTCCAACCCCCCTGCCAAAGCAGGGTCACCTAGAGCAAGTTGCACATGATTGGCATCCAGGCAGGTTTTGAATATCTCCAGAGAAGGAGACTCCACAACCTCTATTGGTAGCCTGTTCCAGTGCTCTGGCACCCTCAAAGTAAAGAAGTTTTTCATCATGTTGAGATGGAATTTCCCATGTTCCAGTTTGTGACCGTTGCCCCTTGTCCTGTCACTGGGCACCACTGAGAAGAACGTGACCCCATCCTCTTGACACCCGCCCTTTAGATATTTATAAGCATTGATGAGATCCCTTCTCAATCTTCTCTTCTCCAGGCTAAACATACCCAGGTCTCTCAGCCTTTCCTCATAAGAGGGGTGCTCCATTCCCTTGATCATCTTTGTAGCTCTCCACTAGACTCTCTCCAGTAGTTCCCTGTCCTTTTGAACTGGGCGGCCCAGAACTGGACACAGAGGGTGGCCTCACCAGGGCAGAGTATAGGGGGAGGATGACCTTCCTCGACCTGCTGGCCACACTCTTTTTAATGCACCACAGGAGACCATTAGCCTCCTTGGACACAAGGGCACATTGTTGCCTCATGGTGAACTTGTTTACCTAGGCTTTAGTAAAGCCTTTGACACCATTTCCCACGGCATTCTCCTGGAGAAACTGGCTGCTCGTGGCTTGGATGAACGTAAACTTTGCCGCATAAAAAACTGGCTGGATGGCCGGGCCTAAAGATTGGTGGTGAATAGAGTTAAATCCAGTTGGTGGCTAGTCACAAGTGGTGTTCCTCAGGGCTCAGTACTGGGGCTGGTTCTGTTTAATATCATTATCAACGACCTGGAAGAGGGGACTGAGCACACCCTCAGTAAATTCGCAGATGACATCAAGTTGGGTGGGAGTGTTGATCTGCTTGAGGGTAGGAAGGCTCTACAGAGGGATCTGGACAGGCTGGATTGGTGGGCTGAGGCCAATAGTATGAGATTCAAAAAGGCCAAGTGCTGCATCCTGCACTTGGGTCACAACGACCCCATGCAGTGCTACAGCCTTGGGGAAGAGTGGCTGGAGAGCTGCCTGGCAGAAAAGGACCTGGGGGTGCCGGTCGACTGCAGACGAATATGAGCCAGCAGTGTGCCCAGACAGCCAAGAAGGCCAACAGCATTCTGGCTTGTATCAGGAATAGCGTGGCCAGCAGGAGTAGGGAAGGGATTGTCCCTCTGTACTTGGCACTGGTGAGGCCTCATCTCAAGTACTGTGTCCAGTTTTGGGCCCCTCACCACAAAAAAGACATTGAGGTGCTGGAGCGGGTCCAGAGAAGGGCAACGAAGCTGGTGAGGGGTCTGGAGAACAGGTCTTATGAGGAGCAGCTGAGGGAACTGGGGTTGTTTAGCCTTGCAAAAGGAGGCTGAGGGGAGACCTTATGGCTCTCTACAACTACCTGAAAGGAGGTTGTAGAGAGGCGGGGATCTCCCACGTAACAGGTGATAAGACAAGAGGAAATGGCCTCAAGTTGCATGAGGGGAGGTTTAGATTGGATATAAGGAAAAATTCCATCACTGAAAGGGTAGTCAAGCACTGGAACAGGCTGCCCAGGGAAATGGTTGAGTCGCCATCCCTGGAGGTATTTAAAGGTGTAGGTGTGGCCCTTAGGGACCTGGTTTAGTACTGGACTTGGCAGTGTTAGGTTCATGGTTGGGCTCAATGATCTTAAGGGTCTTTTCCAACCTAAATGATTCTATGTTTCTATGATTCTAAAATCAAGCTGAGATTAGGCAGGAGTACATGGGGGATGGCTTCCCACAAGTATCAGCTGTACTCTGTAAGGCTTTGCCCATGTGACAAGAAGAGGCGTGAAAATATTGCTCTCTAATGGGCAGAATTGTGTCGGCAAGCTCTCTTAGTTTTCGGTTGTTAGATAGGACTCTGCTTAAATCGGTCATGTCATTGCAGGGAAAGACATCTACGCTGGCAAAAGAGCAACATCTATTTTACTGTGCAACTAACTCAGCAATAGCTTTTCTGCCTAGAAATCTTCTGGGCTCATATCAACCTAAATGCTTGTGTGGACAAATAGAAGCTAAAAGAAAAGGAATATGAAGGATTAAGGCGTTAAAAACACAAACCTAACCACCCTTCAAACTGTCCTATGCATAAAAGCTATGCATTTACATGGTTTCACTCACCTGTTCAATTCTCTTCCCCCTACAGGCCTCGCTAACTAGCAAGTCCAGCACACCTCATTAGTATTTATATTCTATTGAGTGCTTCATTAGCCTTGGCATTGTATTAATGATAGCTGGGGGAAAATAACCCAGAAAGGGAAACTTTAAAATGGAGACTACTTAGAATGTGATCAATCGAATAAATATATAATTTCATTTAAAAGACTGGAGGAAAAATTGACCTGAATGTTACTCCCAATCAATATAATATATGGAAATGAATAGAGGTATCTTTGTTCACTGTTGCCCTCGCTGTTTTGCTGATGGAGTGTTGATCATGCCCGTACCACCTTTTTGTTTTGCTGATGGAGAGGATGTTACACCTTTATCCCATTTATCGACAGGAGTAACTACTGGCCTTCATGTTTTCCATCAGCGGGTGCCCATTCTTACAGTCCCTGAAGGCTTAGCCACGTTCCATCCGTGCAGAGAGCGTGTGCATTACCATTTCTGCTGATGGACCGGGAAAGGCAGCAGGGGGTTGCACAGGCAGACTGTCCTGTGCAATGCCCTCCATGCTGACACATGGAAATCCTCCAGACGTGCTTCATAGATGCAAGGGTCTACGTGCCTCCATGCTCTGCACGTCCTTGATCCCCAAGAGGGAAATCTGCACTTGTGTGTGTATGTGTCCATTATAGGACATGGACTCTGTGAGAGAAGCTAGTACGCATTCACATTTAACTGGTGGCATAACTACCTGTGTTTTCAGAGCAAAATCTGTGGTATCAGTCCCTGCTGCCAGAAAGAAAGGAGGGGAACAGGTCTGAGAGCACCACTCTGGGACTTTGAAGACTGCAAGGCTTTTCATCTGCAATCCACTGTGAGACTCGGAGTCTTTTCATCTCTCCATGTCAGTTTTTCCCATCCTCCTCCAGTTCTTTTCTACAAGGCATTTGGGAACCAGGGCTGCCTCTTTGTATACGTTTTTATCTTCTTTTTTTTTTTTCTTTTTTTTAATAACATTAGTCTGATCTTGAGTAGAATTTTACAGTCTTGAAATTCTAGTAATGGCTAATAATGATAAGAACTACAGTGCACAAACAAGTAGCTGCTGCAAAGACTGATTAGTTGATGATTAGTGACCACATACGTTCAAACGTTAAATTTTCCTTTGTGTTTAAATATTTCCTGGAACATACTTATATATACTTACACTCTTTTTTTTTTTTTTCTGCCTTGGACGGCTCAGCTAAATTTCAGTCTGCAGGGACTTTGCAGATAGGCACATAGTAAGTTTTTCACACTTTTTTATTCTACTTTGCTCATGATATATGACTTGGTTACTGTAAAGGAGCGTCTGGGAGTTGTATAGGCTGTTTTTTGAAGAACGTTCCTCTTGTCACTATTATTGACATGAAATGCTGTGTGTTTCAGCACTTAATTGGTGGCTTAATACGTTTTCAGTGTTCAGCACTCTGCAATTCTGAGATTGCTTTCACTTTGGCTGTGTACAGGAAAATGGGAACATTGAGGACCGTGTGTCATTCTTATATCAATAATAGCTGGAAGCTACTGCACTCAGGTCTTAAAAAAAAATTATGACACATGAGACCACTTTGTTTTCTCATCATGCCATGCCTTGAACTGACATGAAATCATGTGTTGTATGTGTATGGCAGATATTGCAAAAGCAATGAGGTTCCTGATCCGTGTGCTCCTCTATTGATCTTGCTGACACTGGAAACAGGAAAAAAAAAAAGCATGCAGTACTTTTCTGAAGTTCCTCTCGAGGGGGAATATAAAAAACCTCACATCTGTCTCAGTTAAAGCCTTCTGTTTTCTTTGCAAAGATTTAACATTGGATTTCCACTCATGTATATTTTATGGAAAGGACCTAGATGAATTCAGAGTGATTGCTCTCCTTGAATGGGATATTCCACGTACAAGTTCAATTTGACCCGTGACATATTTTTGCAAGTCAAAGAGAAATCACATTAAAACATATCCTCTGCAAGACTGCCCTCTGCATAATGCAATCAATATTGTTTAATTAAAGGATGATACTATTGATTCTAATTAGGCAAAATTGCCTACCTCATTCATTTACAGTTCATATGTGTTCCTAGAGACAAGATGATTTAGTACTCTTAATATGACTTTCCATATACAAGAGAAACACACTTACTTTAAAAAAATCTCAACTCCAGCACCCAGTGCCTCATGACACTTTTCTCTTGATGAATGGACAATTTGATGTGTATAAACATAATTTTAAAATAATAAATTATGTAAGTGGGCGATCCAAAAGTGCAAACACAGAGTTTCGGAAAATTGAATTTTAAAATGTTGGAATCATTAGATTACTGAAAAAGCTCTGCAGCTATTAATGGCACACTTTAATACAGCTTGGAGCTAATATTTTTCACTCCAAATAATCTGTCAGGAAATCGTTTCTGTGAGATGTGCGCAAGTGTTGTAGACTGAGGTGTGCTAAAGAGGAAAAATTTAGGAGCATATTTATCATTTCATTTGAAGAGAGGTATCTTGTTTATATTGATACAGAATGCAATCTAATATAAACTGTGGAATGGTTATTGATATTCCTTTTTCATGATGGGAACTGACATGTAGCCAAGGATTAATGACCTTTGGTTCTCTGAAAAGCTACATTTTAATTCTCATTGGGTGATAATTTAAAGAGGCCACTATATATGGGAATATTTTTGTGTTAACCCCTACGGTTAGTATGGCCTTAGGATGGCCTACTTAATTACACTTATTTATGTTTTCTTTTTTTCTAGGAAGAGCCATTAGACAGTAATTAGAATATTATGATATAGGCTGAAAAATATGTTACCTGAGGGTTCCGTGTATGATTTTGCAGAGGAGATATACTATGTATCAAAGAACTCGGAGAGTAATGGATTTGGAAGACATTAAGTATAGAGCATTTATGAGAAAATTTAAAATGTAACAAAAATAAGTGAAAGCAATGAAAAGCCTGCTGCCATTTAATGAAAGCAGAGAGGTTTGTAAGTGTCAGCTGGTGTACTTGATTTATTCCTGAGATAGACCTGATCTGATTTATTTTCCTAGTAACGCCAGCAGATAGGCTTATAAGAATGGCTGTGTTATCATCTACACGGAAAATTTCAGCAAAGCAAATGTAGAAATTCCCAACAGGATTTTACTGATACATAATTTGGAGCAATGCAGTTACAGAGGGTGAGCAATGATGTGACAAATAGTACAGCATAGATTGTTTAGGCAGATACCTGGAATACTGAAAGCTTGCCAAAAATACCGTTGTCATGCCAGAGGAGATGGTATAAATTGTTTTATACAAGCCTGCTTGGCTTATCGGTTGTTTGAAATAACCTTTGATCTTAAAGCTAATTTTGCTGAGGGGGAAACTAGTAGCCATGCGGTAGCCAATGGACTTCAAATGATTAGTTTTCCTGGAGCTGGCCATTCAGTAAGGAGATGTGGGTGATTTTATGATTCATGCCCTCTTATTTAAAAAGAAAAACAGAGCAATTAAAAGCTATACAATACAGTTAGCATATTCTTTCTTTGTTGCAAAAACAACAGATATTGTGCAGTCTCTCTACAAGCCCTAAACCTGCAGGGATGAATTTTGAAAGTAGCCCAAAGACACTGGAGGCATGCCAATGTCTTCAAAACTGATCAATCTCTTCATATGGCTGCTCCAGTTCTTTGGAAAGTTGAATGAATAAATGCAAGAGGAAAATGAAGTTATGAATGATAAAGGCTCTTTGGGCCCTCAAGCTGAACGAAAAACACCGTAATTTGTTTCCTAAGTTCTGTTTGAGAGTTCTGGCAGACCAGTGAGGGACTGTTTGCCGACCAGGACTGACACTAGTCATCTGCACTGGGTTTAATAGATAAAATAAGCCAGGGCTGGTTCATCAGCATGGGACAACTCACACACATATGACTTAACTCTTTCTCCTAGCGGGCTGACATTTTCTATATATTCAAGTGAGTGGGAACTGTCACCAGGTTGGTCTGTGCCATCCCTCACTGATCTTAGGGGTGGTCTGGGAGTATGGACGCAGGCCATGACTGTGCCAAGGAGCTTACCAACAGTTAGCTGGCATGGGTGATCTTGCACCAGTGCTTGAAGCTGTGTGCTCATCCTGTTTATGTTTTTGGCATAGGTATAACCGGGGTCATCGTCATCTCCTTGCAATTTTGCCACTTAGTTAAACCAGGTAGAAAAGTGTTGATCTGTCTCCTGCAGTTCCTTGGTTAGATTCAAAGCACAGCAGATAAAGTCAAGCCACTGGAGAGATGAAAAACAGGGAGCTATTATCAAGAGATCAAGATAAGGGCTAAGGTACCTTGTTATGTTGCATCATGTATCTGCAAGTTTCTACTTATATATAGTCAAATTGTGTCCCCAGGTATAGATAACCAAGATGAGCCCTTACACAGGTACAGACCAGCACAGAAATTAAGCTGCTTGAACAGAGATACAATCCCTGTAGGAAATGAGAGCACTGGTTTGGAGGAGGCAGTGATATGTAGTAAACTCAAAGCCATTTGGCTGATGGGAACATTTTTCAGCATAATATGTACCTTATCTCCAATTCCACCTATTCTTTGTTTGCTGCCCTTGTGTCTTCTGCAGGCTGCCAGCTATCTGATTACAGTGATGAAGAGAGCCGTGTGGCACTGAATTTCAGTTGTGCATTGATCTTGCCGGGAATTAGTAAAAAAAAAAATAATAATCAATTGGATCATCTTGGTCACTAGCCAAAAAAATAGGATGTAAGTAGCTCAGAGTTACTGTATGATGTGTCAGCTTAACAGGTGCTCTGGATAACTGACATGACAGAACATAACGGTTGTTGTGGAGAGGCAGTAATAGTATTGACAGGAACACAGAGGCATTTAGAAAAAAAGGAAGAAGCAGATTGAGACATCCGTGGTGATGCCAGAGCCAAGTGATTTTTTAACACTTTCTGAATGAGGGCCACTGCATCTTTGCCACTGGAAGGCTGGCCTGTAGAGAGAATAGATACCTGATATGTGGCGTTTGATAACCTGGACCAAATGCTTCTATGTAACCAGACAGAGACAATTACAGGATAATTCAGGTAGATGAAGCAAAATCCTCAGTTGTAAAAATAATAAACAAAGCACCTGGGCTAGGGAAGAGACCATTATATTTTTCATTAATTCAAAAACTTAGAACTCATTATTAATCTGTAGATTCAGTGTATCAAATCATTCTGCAGTTTATACACGGGCTTACAGGCTTGGCTTGCCCCGGCGTGCATGAAGAAGGGAAAGCTGCCAAGGGCAATTTTATCCTCTGTTCTCTGGAAAGCACAGATAATGTGCATGCCTAAAGCTTAATCAGAGAGGCTGAAAGAGATCTGGTCTCAGACTTCCTCCCTTGCACAACTGCTGGGGGAAGCGGGCTGCATTGTATTCATTCCACCACGGCCTCACTCTGCTTTGTAGTACACTGGGCAGAACCGGGTGCTCTTGTGTACAATACTGTGGAATTGCATCCACCCTTGCTGTACCCTTAAGCATACCAAGGACACATGGAGGGCTGTGAATCTTCAATGTTAGGGTTTATTTTGGAACAAACTATGAGGATGACCTATGAAAACACTCTTGCTTTCCATCTCTTCCGAGTCTTGGCAGAGCTATTTTCTCCCCAAGCTTTTCAGTGGTTTCCCATTTCCTGTGGGTACTGCAGGCTCCCTTATGGCTGGGACTCTCCTCTCCTGTGTCTTCCATGTCTCACCCAGAATCACAGAGGTTTGTCCTGGCTCAGCATCCTCAGATACTCCCTGGGAAGGTGCCCTCCCCAAAGGGCTGCACATGCCCCAGGGTGAAGCAGGAAGGAAAGCGAAGCAGGAATGGTTTCAAACTGAAGGAGGGTAGATTTAGGTTGGATATTAGGAAGAAATTCTTTACTGTAAGGGTGGTGAGGCACTGGAACAGGTTGCCCAGGGAAGCTGTCAATGCCCCATCCCTGGAAGTGTTCAAGGCCAAGCTGGATGAGGCTTTGAGCAACCTGGTCTAGTAGGAAGTGTCCCTGCCCATGGCAGGGGGGTTGGAACTAGATGATCTTCAAGGTCCCTTCCAAGCCAAACCATTCTATGATTCTATGAAAATGAGCACCCATTCTACACTAAGCAACAAAATATTGCAAGTCAGCAAAACATATCCACCTTCTGTCATGATCCATATATACACATTTGTGCAACTTCTACACAACATGAGAGAACAGATATTTTATCTCATCCTAAATGGACTGGGTGTAACTGCCTAAAGGAGAATGTACAGAAGTGTGGGCTTATATTTATGAACTATCTTATTTTCTGTACTATCTCCATATGTACTAGTGCTTTAAATAACAAAAGCACCTGGGGAGTCTGTAGATTTCATCTACACTAAGGGGGTGATGAGCATTGTGTATATCTCAATGTGCTTCTTCCTTTTAGGATAAGATGTAGGTGTGCAGCACACCTCTGTAAAGTCTGGTTTGCATTAGGAATCATGAATTGCAAGTGCACTGGAATGGAAGCTCATTTTTAAGAGAAGCTTTTAACTACAGATAATAGAAGTCAAGGTTTGAACTATATGTTGTTGGGTTTTTTTAAGCAGGAACCATTGTGTTATTATTGAAATACACTGGGCCAAATTGATCTCCTGTATAACTCCCTGATTCCAACAGAATTGCAGCAGGGAGAGAACTGTCCTGTTTTGTCCAGCCAAGTGTTGAATTCCAGCCTGTTATGGTCTTTTTAGTTTGCAACAGGGCGATTTTCTCAGCAGTAGGCAGGAGATTATCTGCTTGTTTTTTTCTAGAAACCTCTTTGATTTCCATGTAACAGCTGATGAGCTGAGTTATATTTTCAGTCATGTTCTATGTTGGCAATTCCAATGGCTGTGAAAAAAACACACACACGCCCCTTTTTTTTTTTATTATTATTTTTTTTCTGTAAGATTCAGAACAGGAACTGTCCTGAGTGAGATTTAGGTGTACATTTCACAGGGTTCAGTTGAGTTGCTTTATACTCCAGGCCAAGATACCAATATCTCTCAGTACTCTCTCATTCCCGTGCCCACATATACCTTGTACCATCATTTACCCACCTTTATTCTCTTTTCCCAGACCCATATTCTAGCAGCAGCAAAAGCAGAAGGAAAATTGGATTCCTTTCCCTCAGCTCTATTGGATTGGGTGACAGGCCCATCATTTCTCCTGGACTTCAGGGAGGAGTAGGACCTGTCAGGATATGTCCTTATTTTACGTTTTTCAGCCACTAGATGTCTCTGATGCTGTAGAAAAATCAGGAAAAAAAAAGGCATTTGCACCCTGGTAAACAAGAAAAACAAAGTTGGAAGTCAGTCATTGTGCAGTCTGTCTCTTTGTGCCGTAGTTCACGGCTCTTTTCTCTAATAAATAATTCTCACTTTAAAGGGCCACTCCTCATCTTTATCATAGAATCATAGAATCATAGAATGGTTTGGGTTGGAAGGGACCTTAAAGATCATCTAGTTCCAACCCCCCTGCCATGGGCAGGGACACTTCCCACTAGACCANAACTCTCTCAGCCTGTCCTCATAGCAGAGGTGCTCCAGCCCTCTGATCATCTTTGTGGCCCTCCACTGGACCCGTTCTAACCGGTCCATGTCCTTCCTGTGCTGAGGACTCCAGAGCTGGACACAGTACTCCAGGTGGGGTCTCACCACAGCGGTGTAGAGGGGGAGAATCAACTCCCTCGACTTGCTGGCCACTCTTCTTTTGATGCAGCCCAGGATGCGGTTGGCTTTCTGGGCTGCAAGTGCGCATTGCCTGCTCATGTTGAGCTTCTCATCCACCAGCACCCCCAAGTCCTTCTCCTCAGGGCTCCTGTCAAGCCATTCTCCTCCCAGCCTGTATTTGTGCCTCAGATTGCCATGACCCAGGTGCAGGCCCTTGCACTTGGCCTGGTTGAACTTCATGAGGTGCGCACGGGCTGACCTCTGAAGCCTGTCAAGGTCCCTCTGGATGGCATCCCTTCCCTGCAGTGTGTCGACCGTGCCACACAGCTTGCTGTCGTCGACAAACTTGCTGAGGGTGTGCTCAATCCCACTGTCAATGTCACCGACAAAGATGTTTATCTCATGATAGTCAACATGCTCCTTTCCTCTAATTACCAAAGACCAAAACTTAATGTACTAATTTGTCAAGCATCCTCCTTCTCTACTAATTTTCCATCTGGAAAATAAGTAGTCAGTTCTTACACCTGTAATATTACCTCCACTTTTGAAATGAGAACTGGCTTTTTCAAGGGATCTGAAGGGCCTGAGAATGTGCAGTGGACAGAAGAAAGTAGATTTGCTTTTCATAAATCATCAGCCTCAGGGCAATTTCAGAGGACACAGCTATGCAAGAGCAGTAGCCATAGGATCAGTAGAAGCTAATCAATGGACTTCATAGTATTTTGTCTATATCCTCTTTTTTCCCCCTTTACCATTGAGAAAAACTTTGTTGACATACCAGTTGGAAGCAGAGGGAAAAAAAAAAATTGTGAAATCTTAAAAGCTTTGACAGGATAAGAAATTCTTTTCCTGTCCAACTCCAGTGGCATCCCACAGATGTTACCACAGTGGTATGGTTGGATATAGAAGCTCCTAAGTGACTTGAAAGATCTGTCCTTAAATTTTAGGATCTCTGAGAACCAAGACATTTGCAACCATGATCTTGAAGTTATTGCAAAAATTGGAGTTCATGGGACTAGGGCGATTGACCATGGGTTGAATCAGGTCTATGTAATTTGTGACGAGGCATGAGAAAAGACATATTGGGATATTTTATTGAGGGAAGCAATTTTAGGCTTAATGGTCTTCCAAATGGGAATTCGGCTTTCTGGCTTTCTTAATAAACTTTGTAGTTTTGAATAATCTTACTTCAATCTGTAGACTAATCTTTTAGAGACAGATCTATGAATTATTTCTGGGGATAAACTGTCTTAATTTCTTCTGTAAACTTCCAGTGCTCACAGACTACAGCATCTGAGTGCTAGGCACTGAGAAAAAGTTTACTCTTAGCTATGAACTTTTACTCTTGGTTATGAACTTTATGTGTTTATCAATAATAAGCATGTGCATGACATTTTATACAGCACTTTCTGAACTAACGCTTTTGTTGCATTTGACTTCCAATAGCCATAAATGTGTTCCAGTGGTACTTCCAAAATGCTGATCAAAAGAAAATACGTAAACCGAGCCTGTTATGCACTTAAGCCTCAACCAGACTCAACGGTGACATGCCAGATTGACATCAACAGTTATTCCTGTTTTATGTAACTTACTGTGTACAGTCCTGCCTCTCCCTAGGAGTGGTTATGCCTTCTTTGCTACAGGGGGTGTTTACATTGATACTGTCCATCACCCAGTTAGTTATACACTTTTAAACTTTTTCTGTAGTTCAATATTTTGCTCTTTGTTCCTTGCTTGGGTCTCCTTTTCTGTTTCCTCAACTACAGCATGACTCTTGTAATCAGCATCCCTTTTCTCTTGCTATTCATTGTTGGGATGTCTGTGCTTTTTGTGTCTACTTACATTTATACATAAATTAAGTGTAACAGAGGTTCTCTTTGCAAATGTAGATTGTAGTTCTTTCTGCCATTTTGATCTGAGTATACGTGTGTCCTTCTATTTCATGCTGAATCACAGCTTGGGAAGCATAATGCATCACAAAAACATTTTGAATTTCAGCAAGAAAATGTAAAACCATACCTCTTTATAGGTTTTGGCAGAAATTATAGGCTACACAGATACTCCCAGGGTTGAAAAGAGGGAATACTATAGGAAATGCTGTCTGGTTGTAAGCAGAATAGATGTCTAGTTTTTATGCCTGGCTATTTCACTTTGAAACAGAGCCAAATTCAGTAGGATAACAGAGGACTGAAATCTCTTGAACTGAGACAATGTAGACATTGACTTCAGTTAGTTGCCAACATATAGGTGTCTAGTGTAATTGGATATGGTGGTTGGTAGATATGATGCAAGACCTACGTAAGATCTCTGTCCTGGAGTGGCAGCTGGTGTCCAGACAGGATACTCTAAAGTATCTCACATGATACTAGACTGTGTGAGGACCAAGTCCAGCCCAAGACACTCAAACTGAGCCCTGAAGGAAGGATTAACCACACCCAAATTCAGCCATCTAAAGGTAGAAGTCTAGTCCAAGCTAATAATTCATATAGGGTGGGCTCAGCTGCCTACATACAAAGTCTTATCAGTGATTTGAGATGATTTAAGATATTGCACCTTGTCTCTCTATACTATGCCAGAAGAACACCTGTAGATCATGTGGCATAACTGTCAGTCCCTTATGGATGTCTTAGATAATCTAGGGGTTCTGAAATGGGATGAAATACATATGTGTGGGCAACAGAGTATCTTTCTTAGGCTTCCTTTGTAGACAAGAGAGAGAAAAAAGATGAAGTGAGCTCCATAGAGCTATCCATCTCATTTTAAGGAAGGTTTCTGAGACAGTAGAATGAATTGTTTCATAAAGCTGCCTCTGATTCTCCAGTGATATAGACAAAGTATACATAAATGTTTTATAATAGGTACCTAAGTCTTAGAATCTAGGTGGAATGAATCTGAAACAACCTGGTATCTCTGGAACCAAAAGTCATCCATTCTTGATAGGTACCTGTTGTATATATTTTGACTGCAATGCTTGATATTTCCAGTCTAAACCCTGTCTTGTTCAGTTTTACTTACAGATCAATGACTATACGCTCCCAGTGATCTTCTGTTCCAATACATACATAAAAGCTAAGTAAAAACCGCCTTGGAGAATAGCCAATGGGGGGAGATGTGTACCTTCAAAGGGCAAGTCAGAATGCCAGCATCTTAGGTGCCCCACATTACATGGGATAAATTTAAGCTAAAACGGCATAGCTTAAAGATCCAGAGTATCTTGGAAATGGCTTATGATGTCTCCTGGACCAGAAGAACTTTGGGTAAATCTTGTATAGGGAAAAGTCGAAGTTTCTCCAATATGTGGTTTTCCACATGATCTGTGACTGTCTACTGGTACGCTTTTAGCTGCACAAGAAGTAGCTACAGCATAGCAAATTTGAACAGAGCAAATACAAGTCAAGATAGCAAGATCTTTGGTCTTCCTTGTCTTCAAGGCAAATTTGTCCCAAAATGGAGAGCTGGGAAACAGATGTATGCAGAATGTGATTGCAGGATATGCAGCAATAATGACAGCTGGCTCTTTTATAAATCATTATTACCAAGTGATATCAAAGTGCTTTAACAGCAGGAGTAAGAGCAAATGTCCTACTTTCCTTCCTACAGATAGCCAAAATGAAGCCCTGAGTTCAAAGCCATAGAAGAGGCTGAAGACAATGCAGCCCACAATATGCAGCTGCTGCTGCTGCTGCTGCTGACTTGTCTACCTTGCCTCCTATGATAATTGTAGTGTGATTATGTTAATCCCAAACATTATTTAATAATATGTTTTCTCCTTATTTAGATGGTGGTTTTAGTCAACTGACAGAGATGAACAATGGTCATTCAGAGAACCTGAGCAACTTTTTCACTCTGATTCTTGTTCTGGTTTACAAACAAGTTCCTATAAATACATGTAAGCATAATTTCCGTTATTTATTTTTTCTTGTCTGATTAATGTCAAGCACGAGATCAGATTTCTTGGCTCTTCTTTTAATTTAAAGAGAGTTCAATGAGCTAGAAAAGCAGCATGTATCAGAAGAAGCAGATGCAATGGATTCAACCTTATGAACACAATTTTCTAAACATCTGCTATGACTGTAAAGTACTAAAACCAAAAGATGAAGACATTAATGGCTCAGTACACTCAAGAATATGGCTTAGAATCTATATAAAATTGTGCCAAACACTTTCTCAAAATAAGACTCACCCGCTGCAAGAGACCTAAGCTAGGTGTTGTTTTTCCACCAAAAATCTGTGAGAAAAGATGAAGCAGGGCATAGAATTGGCCTCATGTTTTTGCTGCATGTGGTATACCTGTAGAAGAAATCACTTTTAATTACACTAGTGCAGGATAGGGTAGTAAGCAAGAAACTACAGGTCATAAAACTACGTGACTTGGGACTACCTAGGTTTCAACATCCAGACACTCGCATGACGAGTGGGGATTACATCCAGTACCTTACTCCATCGTCTGCGCTGAGTAAGTAACTAGAGGAAGTGTGTGGAGCCATAGGAAAGTCATGTCATTTGTCTATGCACCAGTTTAGATGAGCTGATTTTGCAACACAAAGGCACATGTGTGCTTTATCCAAATGATGTATCAGTTCTCAGCTGAATTGCCTATCAAGATGACATCTGAAGTGGTAGGGAAATGTCCCTTCTGTTTATTTTTCCCTGTATCCTATGTGGGGCTTGGCAAATCCCTTGTCTTTGGCATTTGTTCATTTAAAGAACTAAATTCCTCAATCTAAACTGTCAGACAGGGAGGATGGCAGCCCTGCTCTGTTCCTAATTAAGTGCAAGACAACTTTCCCAGGGCCCACTCTGGTCTCTGTATGTGTTTCTGGTTAGCTATGAAGACCTCTCTAACCACCATTTGTCCATAATAGATTATAACAAAGGAAGAACAACACCACGGGGAGATGAAAGACACAGGAAAGGCTGCACCTGAGATTCAATTAAGTGGTTTTGCATCGCAAATGTATATGAAGCAAAAGGAGGGAGAGACTGGTGACTGCAAAATGGATTATTATCCTCTAGATTTTAATAAAAAACAGTAACCTTCCTGTAATTTTTGACCATATAATGTAATACTCCCCTTATACAGTCCTTAAACAACAGTAGAAATATTACCATTCTTCATTAATCTCAGTACAGATTTGGGAGTA
Source organism: Stercorarius parasiticus (assembly GCA_013396915.1). Classification (NCBI taxonomy): domain Eukaryota; kingdom Metazoa; phylum Chordata; class Aves; order Charadriiformes; family Stercorariidae; genus Stercorarius; species Stercorarius parasiticus. The sequence goes on from VWZL01004713.1 coordinate 295,019, forward strand.
ATTTCTGTCTGCTGATCTCACTCGACTATTTTATAGGGGTTCATTTGACCAGATGTAGACATACACAATTGAGCTAGTTGTCTTGGCTTCCTTTGGACTCAGTGCAGAGTAACTGCAAATTATAGGGTGTGATTCATTCTGTCCTAAAACCAGTCAGATGGATCGACTGGCTCTACTTCTTCCCAGTGACTACAACAGGAGTTAGTTTGAGATGACTGGCTCACATCATCATGACTGTGTTATAAATGCCTGAGGACAGGTGAGTGTCGTGATTTCAGTTGGGATGAGTTAACTTTTTGACTGTTATAGTTGGATTTGGGATGAGGAACACTTTTGATAGCGCACTGGTGATTGTAGTTACAGCTAGGCAGTCAAGATCTTTTCTGCTTCTCACACCACCCCACCAGTGAGTAGGCTGGGGGTACACAAGAATTTGGGAGGGGACACAGCTGGGACAGCTGACCCCAACTGACCAAAGAGATGTCCCATACCATATGACGTCATGCTCAATATATAAAGCTGGGTGAAAAAGAAGAAAGGGAGAGACGTTTTGAGTGATGGTATTTGTCTTCCCAAGTAACCTTTACACATGATGGAGCCCTGCTTTTCTGGAGATGGCTGAACACCCACCTGCTGATGGGAAGGAGTGAATGAACTTCTTGTTTTGCTTTGCTTGTGGGTGTGGCTTTTTGCTCTACCTGTTAAACTGTCTTTATCTCAACCCATGAGTTTTTTCTCACTTTTACTCTTCCAATTCTCTCCCCTATCTGAACTGGAGGGAGTGAGTAGTGAGCGGCTATGGGGTTCTAGCTGCTGTCTGGGGTTAAACCATGACAGTGAGAAGACTACATTTTTTTCTGTCAATCACTACGAGACCTTTAGTAACAATTTACTTCTTAAAAAATCCTCCGCTCATATTTAGTACAGTTCATGGAAAGAAACTCGAATGTCCCCTGAAAGACTGAGTACTGGTGATTTACAAATGATCCTTCTTAACTGGGAAAATGGCCATATTTATTTTCTAAAAGGGAAAGATAACTAAATAATATTTGCTGATCACGTAGAAGTCAAATATAAATGGCATAATATTAACATACAGGAATCAGAAATTGTTTAATGTGTGTTTTCCCTCTCTTTTTTTCTGTGCAGAAGGGTCCTCGGTGCACCTTCCCTTCTTCGTTTTGGCTGGGATGCCTACTCTGTACTTTTTTGCAAGCTTAATTCCATCGTTAGGAGTGATTTTGACATAGTATATAGCACTACATATTTATCTATAGTACAAAGCATTTTTTTTAATTATTCTGGTGCATTCCCTGAAAGTTAACAAACCACAGAGAAAATCCTGATGTTTAGATATAAAATTCACAAGAAGACAAATAATTTTCTTCATTTCTGGTGAGGAAGAACTTTTGGGGTTTTTCTCCTCAAAGAGAAGAGTGCTGGAGTAAAGGCAGCACTTTCTCATCTAATAAAAATGCATTTTTGCATTTAAAATTACCTCATTTTTATAAAAATATTTTCACACCAGTGCTCCTTTATACTTCTTAAAAACACTATAATTGTCCCAGGGCCTTGCTTTCCCCTCCAAAATGTTTGTCAAGCTGCAATTCTGTATGGCAAAGGATTTTCTCTCAGCACCAGGCACAAACAGCCAGAGGAAGGAAAGTGAAGAGTGATGACACAGAGGAATGTGACCAGAACTTATTCAAAGCTGTTTTCTGCCTAAAGTTCCTTGCTTAAAGTGCCTGAATTGCCAGAAGATAAGAAGACTTGATGCAAAAGCTGGAGACAATGGCTTTGGGGAAACCGAGCACGATAAGTATTTGTCTCAGAAGATACTTTATTTTACTTTAGGAATGGCTGTGGATTGGACCTAAGATAATTTTTTTTTGGATTAGGGAAAATTTACAAGAATGTGTTTCATGATTACACTTTCTTTTTTTCTTGGCAGTGCTGGGTTTTTCTCAGAATAACCCATTCTTGAGATACTAATTTCTTAGAGTTAGGAGCACGCTTTCTCCGTTGCCCAAAATATATGTCTGTAATCAGATGTAAAGGTGAAAAAATGTTGGCTGTTTCCAAGACCGCTTGTGTCCTAAGGCAGCAAGATGTCTGAAGGTACCTCTGAAATCCTTGGATCAGGACATGAGTGAATGTCTACTAAGTCAAAAGAAAAAAAACTCTTTTATTTAACAAAACCCAAGTGCATCTGGAAAATGTCTTCAGGGGAAATTTCCCTTCCACTGCGCTCAACTTCTCTGTCTTGTTTAGATTAGCCCACAAATCCTAATTTCAGTTTGGCTTCAGAAAAATCAGCCATCATTTTTTCATTGTTTCTTTCAACAGTCTTATATATCATACTAGAGTAACATCCAGAAACAGCCTTTAGTCTGCCTTTTTTGGGCTTGATTAGCCTTGTAGTTAAATGATAACAAAGGCTGATACCAACGGCAACTTTGGAAGAATGAACATAAATGCATGGGTTTTTTGTCTATCCTCAGGAGATTATAAGTGATCTCAGTACATTCTCAGGCTCAAATGAGCCTGATGACATTCAAGATGAGGAAAAATCTAAAGATTTTTAAAATCAGTGCTAACATTGTCTCAAATGGCCGGTTCAATAACCTTAAAAATTAAGCACAAGTTGGGACTGAAGGGAGCTGTAATAGATAACTTAGTACCTTCATTGTGTTGCACTTCAGACAAGTGATTTCCAGGTGCGTTGCTTTATAACTGGGTGACTGCTGAGAGTGCAATCACTAACAAATTTCAGCTTCTTTCTCTGTGTAACACAGTCAGTAACTAATCATTTCACAAAATGGAAAGTCTTGCCGAGGAGCATAAGCCACGGGGAGTGTTAAAGCAACCTTGCAGCTCTGATTAACAGGCTTCCAGATGCTAGATTAATGAGTGGATCTGAAAAGTTTGCATCAGCATAAGCTTCACGCTTCCAGAAAGCAGTAAGCTTTGTTGCTAGCACGCTGCAGTAAAGGATGAGTGGATCTATAGCATGTGGAAGAGCATTTTGCAAAAAATCCCCACATAACATCTAGATACTGAAACGTGTGGTTTTTTCCCCCAGCAACAAAACCTCTCCAGGCTGAGATGAATCCCCTTCTGCTGCTCATTTTGGTCTCAGAAGTGCAATGTGATGTCCTATTTGTATAGCTGTTTCATTTATGGCTGCATTGTTGAGAAGAATAATCCCACTAAAACGAAAACTGAGCCAAAGATAATAGATTCTCTTTAGTAGTGGCAAGGAACTCCCTTTGCTCCATCTCCTTCCCTTCACACCTGAAAACACGTCGGTAAAGCAAAATCCTGGCTTTAAAAGGAAGCAACATACCCTAAACATAGACACTTTGGAAAATGATGGATAAGAAGTTGCTAGACAAGAATGACAAGAGGCAACAGCAGTGAAGACTGGGTAGGGTTGCATCATCAAAATTAATCTTGTCCTTTTCTACTTCAACATGCCATAGCAGAGCTCTCACCTGAGCACATGCCAATTTTTTTACTTAATTTTGTGCAGAGACCAAGTGCGTGTTTATACTTAGGGTTCAGTGGCCGATTAGTTCCAGCCAGTAAATGGTAGCCAAATAATGGGGCATAAGCTTGGCTTTAGGTGTCATCCCTCCAATGCCATTTCTACACACTGCCAAGCGAAGCAAGCTGTGTGGGAAGTACCCTGATGATCCATTTGTTTACCTCTGAGCAGGTCGTGTGATGGTGTGAAAGGACATTTCACCTTCCCTTTCGAAATTTACTCTCTGTCTCTGGTTAGTTATTTTGTTGCGTCCTTAAATGAACTTTAGCATTGCTGCTTGTGTGAAGGTGCATTTATCTGTCCGCAGAGGCAGCTTTGGCTGTCAGCTCACACTATATGTTTTGCAACACCTGCTGCAAACTTGTTTTATCTTCAACAGTCAACCTATTCCTTTGTGGAAAGGAAAGGTTTAACAAAAAATGGCAAAAAAATATGGTACGATTACCACAGTGATTTATTTCCTGTTCAAAGAGTAGATTTACTGGAAAGCAGATAACAGACGGCTGTCTCTAGGCTAATTTTGATTCAATTCACAAATGTTTGTCTGACATTATTCACACTTTCTATGCTGAGTAAGATTAGGACTTGTTACTGCTTGTATGTCATGCTATGAAGTCCTTTAGTGAACCAAGTAAATGGTGCTGGGATGCCAGCGCTGCTTATTTTTTTTTTAAGTTTCAGGACAAGCAGTCCATGCTTTTTTTCCCGTGTGGGATGACAGGAAAGAACATTGCTGAGAGTGAGTGATGAGCGTGGCTTTTGAAGGGCGCATTGGCCAGTTTGAGGTCAAAGTTGACTCAAATTGAAGTTTGACTTCAAATTGAAAACAGATAGGGAGAATTTCTCTTCCCTCTTAAAGGGGAGAATATATGCAGCAGCAAGACATCTCACCAACTGTGTGAACAACAGAAGAGCCTCATGACAGATACAAGGTCGTGGTTCACTTTTACAGCAGCTCTTAGCAGCGCCAGTCTCCCAAGGCCGCCTTGTCTCCTCTGAGGTTCCCGTCCATATCTGCCTCCAGTGCCCCTGGGAACTCACTGTCTGATGGTTCGCTGCAGCTGGGCCTCACAAAGTGTTTGTCCAATCTGCCTTTCCCCAAAGAGCTAGCCTCTTTACAAGCGAAAAACAGAAATAATTCCCTGTTTTGACCTGGATTTTAGGATGCAGCAAGCCCTCTCCTGCTCTGTGGTTAGAGACTAAATCTCCCCAGGCTTTCGTTGTGAGTTCGGTTCCCCTCCCGCAGGCCTGTGTCAGCTTTGTGGCAGCGGAGTTACATCAGGGTGGAAGGAGGAATGAGAAAATGAGTGTTTCCAATAGCTCACAGGCAGCGTTTGCAGCTGACACTGATGCTCTGCCATCTGTGTGCTCGGTGTTTACAGTACTGACTGCAGCGAAATTACGATCGAAGAGCAGCTCAGTAGCATTTGTGTTGGTCGATTTTGTTCCAGAGTATCTGCCTCTAGGGCCAATTTGTGACTTCACCTGAACAAGTGAAATTATCTCAAATTCTAATTTTATCTTCTCTCTTTCAACCAGTAGCTGTAAATGGCACTTTTCGGTCTCAGAAGTACTTTAGCCCTGAAGCTGACAGTAGCTGTCTAACAAATAATAATATAAAGCCAAGTCCAAGGACAGAAATCTTGCATTAAATAGAAAATTATTTAGTACAATAATGGAAGGTTGAAAGCTCTCGTCAGCTTGCATACGTGTCAGACAATTTACCATCTGCTGATTAATCCCCTTCGTCTCCAAAGGTACTTGTATGCGTAGTTGTGGGAGAGTTGGTCTAATGCATTTGCTCTGAATCAACCATTATTTGTTCTTTTCATGTTACTTTTGGATAGATTTATTCAAGTAAAAATTAAGGAGGCAACTTTCAACAGTTCCAGCCCTGGAAAAATTGCTACAACGGAGCCATTGCTTCAGGGACTTTGGGGGATTCAGCCTTTATTTCACAAGGTGTTCTGTTATTCCCTTTCCAGAACTTACCTGTAACCACTGATTTTAATAAATACAGGAAAACAAGTAAACCAGGCGATTACAAAGAAGCAAACAGCTATTTGTAAAGGGACAACCAGATGATGCTTCTGAGTACTGTTAGAAAGATTCCTGTAACTCTCTGCATCTTTTGGTATCATTCACACCTAGAAATTATTTATTGTTTTCTGTTTTGCTACCAGACCTTGCAGCTCTCCTATCAGGCCTTGCTGAGCTAACTTAGAGCCTTCTAGAGAATGGTAGGAAACATCACTGGGACCTAAACAGTCAGTGGTCTCTGTGCTGGAACAGGGGCGTTTTAAGGAGCAGTTGCTTCTTGCAGAACAAAACTGGGATCCTGTCAACCTGACAAGATAGAGTGGCCCCTAAAGAAAGAAGCCTTATTTGGAAATGGTTCAATTGCTGTTACACATCCTGCAAGAAGCAAGTTAATGGCATCTGAAGATACAGAAGGGCCTCTGTGCCTGCTGAAGGAAAGTGGTCAAGAAATTTTTCGCTGTGTCCACATTAACCACAAATTCCAGATATACAGCTGAGCAATATGAATCAATTTTTCTCAGGTATCTGTGGACAGACCTTGACAGCTCTGTGCAATCCTAATAAAACTAACTAGTATCTATTAATTGAATCAATTTTTTTCAGGAAAGAAAAAGGTGACGCTTTGTCAACACTAAAATATTTTTCTCAGTTGTCTCAGATTTAGCAGCTTCAGATGTAAAAAGCAGCAAAAGCCATTCAGGGAATGCTAAATCACTTGATTCAAGATGTAGCGTTCTGCTTCAGACTTCCACTTTCATTCCAAAAGAAGCTTGAATCTGAAATGAAACATTTCACTTCAGGATTGAATGTGCTCTTGAGTTTTTAAAAAAATGAAATTCAGGCAGATAAGAATATAAACATAAATTATATAAATAGAAATAGAAATAGAAATATAGAAATAGAAATAGAAATATAAAATCTGTATTTGACAACAGTCAGTGATTTGCATACAGCAGAACAATGAACTTCTTTATGGAAAGAAATTGTTCCCTCTTATGAAGGTTTGTGTATCATCTGATTCCCTTGCCTTCTCTGGCTTCTTGATGCTGATGTTTCAAAAAAAAGCTGTGCTCACCGTTACCTGTGACTTAAAGGGCGATCATAAGATTTGTTTACTTTGGCAGTGAAGTTTCCATAAGAAGTTTCTCTCTTGCTGCTGGTTCTTACAGCATGATCCAGTTCACTGCTGTCTTAATGGTGCTGCTATAACCGTTGGTGGGATTGTGCTGTACACCTGACTTGTTTACCACCTGTCCTTTCAACAGACTCAGAGTGATGAAGGATAGTGGAAGGGGAACACCAAGGCCAGCATTCCGGATAATTTCACTCTATGATCTAAGAGGAAATACCCAAAAGAAAGTGCATGAAATTAGATTTCTAAGCCAGGCCTTTTTTTTTTTTTAAAAAAAAGTGAAACATAAAACGTTTTACATGTTGCTATGTATAGTTGAGTTGCAGAGCCTGAAATTGCTCCTTGGGTTGGGAGCCTAAAAGTCATGTGTTTGGTAATAGGCAGCTGAAGTTCTGTCTTCTGTTACTGCTGAATGGCTGGTATATTGCTGCTACACTCAGCCATGTAATAACCTCACAGGGAGGTAACTGTGCATGAAGTGGATCTAGTCGGGGGGTAGAATAGGACATAATATTTTTTTCTTCACTCCTCTGTTGAAGCTGAACGACTGCGTTGCCAGCAATGTAAAACTCATGGGCCCAGAGCAGGTGATGGAGCTGAAGAAGGATCCTGTACTCCACTGGTTAGTGCAACTGCCTGGTCCTTTTCTCCCAGACTACATGTTCATTTTACGTTGGACAAAGTAGAATCAGCGGAGGGAGCAGTCTTTGCCCATAGGCACGGAACCGTTCCCTTCAATTGTGTTCTGCCACCTAAATAGAGAAATTGTGTAAGGGAAAAGAAGGAAAACAGGAATTGGTGAAGGCTGGACAATAGGCCACTGACAGGACTGGGAATACAGCCCAATTTTCCAATTTCCCCATTAGTGATTTGCTCGCTAATCTGGTCTTATTTTTTCTCCCTGTAACCAGACTCCTCTGTGTTAAACTGCCACCAGTCCAGAGCTGAGATAGGAATCTCACTAGCTGTGGTTTACATCCGTTTAAGCAGCCTTAACATCAGTGGGTATAAAGTGTATCTGAACATCCATCTTGCCCTTATCTCTTTTTGGCAGATATCCACAATGAAAGATTCTGGGCTGATGGTTAAATTATTAAGAGATTTTATTCTGAGATCCTTGATATATTATTCAAAGATAGACATGTATCAGAACAGCTGATTTTTTTTCTCAAATTATACAGCGGTATTTCAGGTTTCTAGAGCCAGAAGCCAAAGAACAACCCTGTCCAACCTTATAATCACTTTGAAAGCTTAAATATTGGATGAGCACATTTTGGAAATGGCTAAAACCTATATTAATTTTATATAATTTCAGACAAGGGGGAATTTTAGGCATTAATGACTGAGTGACTTTTCTCGGAGAGTTCCTTTCAGCCATAGATCCCGGAACAAACCTTGCAAAATCCACTCCTCACCATTAACGAACTCAAGGAGGGAGAAAAGAGAAATGCAAGTACAAAGGTTTTCTTGACAGTCTTCACAATATTCCTTTTGCTTCCCAGATACTCCCCTTTTTATTTCCCTGTAAGCACAACAGATTTCAAAAATTTCAAAGTTCATGCTTGTGAAAGCACTACTAATTGATGCAGATGTCACTGGGGCATGTGATGGGAATGTATTCAACAGCAACTCTACTTCTGGAGGAGCTGGGAAGGCAATAAAGATCTTACAAATGTGATTAGTCAAGCCCTCGGTAATATAGACCCCTGAGACCAGTGGATTTGGGAGACGGTTTCCCTAGGGAACCACTCAATACTTCGTTTAGTAAAATATGAAAAAGAAACACCTTCTGTTGAGTCTACAGTTGTCTGTCTTCTCTTGGATCACAGATTTTACTGCAGAACATATACGGTGAAGAAGCCTAACCTTGAAGTGTAGCAGTCTGTAACCAAAGCACAGCAATGTTATGCAAGCAGTGTCTTCTCTGGTGCAGGAAAAGGTAGCATGTAGGATGCAATTATTCAGCTGGAAGAAAACCAGGCCACTGGGGCTATCTTCACTACTCCTGTTGCGAAGAGGACACAAGACTTTTATTGTGCATCAAAGATCATTGGCTATATTTTATGGCTCATCTTGAACAGAGTATCTAGCATCTAACAACTCGGTATGGTGTTTCAGTGATGATTCATGAGGAGTCTTTTCAATACTAATTCTGTTTGCTGCAGCTCCTGTGATTCACAGCAGTCACCCATTCAAACGTTGCTTTGTTTGAAGATGTATTGAAAACAAAACCTAAGGGACTGTTGCTGCCTCTCCAAATAGTGTTCATCTCACTTTAGCTTTCTAAAATGTAGGTGTTTGGTATAAACTACCTGTGTATCTTCTTGCTATACTCAGAGGAGAGAGAGGTATCTCCACATAGTCATTCATCCCACAAATTTTCTATGCATATCTGTGGAAAAGTTGCATTTTCCTATAAAAGTGCCTGTCACTTTCCATTCTAGACTGTAGTCTGATCACCAATTACTAACTTGAGTTATCATCACTGAATTGTTTGTGGCTAAAATCAAATAACACATATCTTACCCTAAATATTGTATTTTCAAAGGATGCCATAGAAGACAGAAATTCTATTTCTGCTGTCTGCCTCCAAAAACTCTTGGGCCTTTTGTTTTCAGTTCATTGCTCTGAAAAACAGCTTCAGAATTAATTTATCCATACTCAGGTCAGGGATTTGAGATTCCACAGTGATGGGTGCAGTATAACAATACAAGCACAGCATAAAAAAGTAATTCCTTTTATGCAGTGGGATGGCAGAATTGCAGAATTTATCAGGAATTTTGACATAGCTTTCAGTAAGACCAGGATTTCCATTCCTAGATGTCCCTATTTCTGACAAAGCGTCGGATCTGGGACAAAAAATTAAATACACAGAACTGTAACTAAAGGGGGACAAGGAAAGGACCAAATAGCAGGTATTAGTTTGGCTTTCAGTGTGAGTAGAGTGTTTATGCCATTTGCACTGGTAGACTGATCATAGAATCACAGAATGGTAGGGGTTGGAAGGGACCTCTGGAGATCAGCTAGTGCAACCCCCTGCCAGAGCAGGGTCACCAGACCAGGTCGCACAGGAACGCGTCCAGGCGGGTTTTGAATGTCTCCAGGGTCGGATACTCCAGCACCGCTTTGGGCAGCCTGATCCAGTGCTCTGTCACCCTCAAAGTGAAGAAGTTTTTCCTCATGTTCAGATGATCAGTCCTTTGTTCCTGGAAAACATGGGGCATGTCTCCAATGTCAAATAATGTAACTGCAACATTCACACATGGCTCCTGGTTCACTGATAGTCTACACTGCCCAGAAGTTATTTCATTCCTGGGCTTTCTTCTGAAGTTTCTCTAAAACAAAACCCGGCCCCAGGTCTATATAAGAGCCAGGCCCAGAGCGCACCTGACAGATGTTGCAGTTTGTGCAGCAGTTTCTGGGCTCTGCTTCCTTGAGATCTTCTTGAGCTTCTGGGCACTTTGCTGGGATCTGGACCCTCTCAGAAGAATGGTACGGTATCTGCTGCTGTCAGTTAAGACTAAGGGTAAGGTAATGGTAGGTCTAGCAGTTTCTAACAAAATCTGTCATCTACCTTGATCAAAAGGTGCCTGCAGCCTTTGTTCTAGCTGACTACTGATTAGGGAGGGTCAAACACCCTTTAAGCCTGTGCTAGGGGAGGCCTACATAAAAGCCAGGCCCAGAGAGAAGCTCACAGAGGTAGTCAACAGACAGAGCAGCAGTGCACAAAGAAGATACCAGCAGACTTTTTCTGTCTTGCATGCACATCCTTAGCTATGGTGGGCACAGTCCCCAGGTGCTGGTGGAGTTACTGTTGTTTTGCTATAAGTCTCTTGGACCCAGATAAGGCTTCAGAAGGAGGATGCAAGGCTCTGCAAGCCTCAGGGAGTGCCTGAGTTCAGTTCAGGATTCTAACAGGAGGGAGCAAGGTGAAAAGCAGGACCACAGTGATGGATTTCAGGAGAGCAGACTTCAACCTCTGCAGAGGTTTGCTTGGAAAAAATCCCATGTGATATCGCCCTGAAGACAAGAGGGGTCCAACAGAGCTAGTTAACGTTCAGGGATCGCCACCTCCAAACTGAAGAAAGGTCTACCCTGACAATTATGAAATCAAGCCAAGGTGGCAGAAGGCCTGCATGGGTGAGCAAGGAGCTCCTAACTGAATTATCTTGTAAAACGGAAGAGTGCAAGAGGTGGAAGCAGGGGTGGAGGAGTATTGAGTGTCTCTCTGATCATAGAGGGATGAGGTTAGGAAAGCCAAGGACAAGCTGGAGCTGAATTTGGCAGGTGATGTGAAGGACAACAAGAAAGGCTTCTAGAAGTACATAAACCGCCAAAAGGAAAACTAGGGAAAATGTGGGACAGTTGCTGCAGGAGGCAGGGGAACTTGTGACAAATAACATGTGAAAGGCTGACATACTCAATGACTTCCTTGCCTCATCTTTCCTGGTACAACTGTCTTTCAGGAATCTCAGGCCTGTGAGACCAGGGGGGAAGTCTACAGCAAGGAAGACTTCCTCTCAGTGGAGGAGGACTAAGTTAGTGAGTCCTTAAACAAACTGGTCATACAGAAATCCATGGGGCCTTCTCTTTGAACCCGTGAGTGCTGAGGGAGCTGATTCATGTCATTGCAAGGCCACTCTTGATTATCTCTGGAATATGGCAGCTAGGTGAGGTTCCGGAAGTCTATCATTTCTATCTTCAAGAAGGAAGATACGCGGAACCACCAGCCCATCAGCCTCATCTCAATCTCTGGGAAAGTGATGGAGCAGCTAATCTTGGAAACCATTTCCAGACACATGAATGACAAGAAAATCATCAGGAGTAGTCACTGTGGATTTATAAAGGGGAAATCCTGCTTGACTAACTTCATTGTTTTCTACAAAGAAGGTAATCAAAATGTGAGCAGATATGATCCTGGGACATCTGCTATAGCTGACCCTTCTTAGGCAGTGGGTTAGACTAGAAGTGGAGAGATGAGAGCCCTTTCCAACCTAAATGATTCTGTTATTCTTTCATGGGATAGTTTTCTCCAAGGACCCCTCTTGCTAGCCATATGCCTGAAACATATATGGCATATATGCCATATGCCATATAAGTTGTGTGTCGGCTCTGTGCCCTGTCACGTCTTCTGATATTACTCAAACATGCCTTGTGTTCTCAAGCACTTCCACAGTCTTCTCAGGGTATATAATAATCCTTGATTTCATGCTGTAAATATACCAGTCCATCAGGTTGTGACATTGTTCTTTCTTTATTCTGAGAACCTTCAACTGAAACTCACCTGCAAAGTAATAACTATTTTTATAACATAGGACTGAAACCAAATTCAGTGCTGTGGTGTACGTGACCTGTTCGCTTGAATTGGTCGTGTGTTATGAGTGACATGAACATACTTATTCTGTACTACTTGGCCTGCAATATGGCATTTGTTTTCTGGAGTAGCAATATCTATTTTTGCAGATATAGGCTTACTTGACCACTTAACATGCAGTGAACTGCAAGGAAGTGCTCTCAGCATCCTGTTTTACTTTTTAATTTCTATGAATGGCTAGGAACACCAGGGAGCGTGGACCACTTGAAAGCTGAATCCTATTTTACTGGGAATGTTTCTTGCAGGAAACTTAAGATTCCTTCTGAAGTGAAGAAAAAATATTTTGCAGTACAATGCAATGGTGTTTTTCCATTTCTGATTTGCAGGAAGGGTGGATTAATTCCAAGGGACCTATGAAAAAATAGCTAAAGAAAGTACTGTCAGACAGCACAAATTTGCTATATTGGAAAATTCTGAAAGTTTTGCAAAATGGGGAAAAAAAATGTTGAAAAATACTACTCTGCAGACAGAAGCGTGAGGCCATGTTCTTTCCATCATGAGGTGTATAAAAGTCTCTGTTCTAGAATAGACGTGATACAGGTGTGTTGTGAGGCATAAATGATTCTCCAAACAGGGCTCAAGTTCTCAGTTTGCAAACAGGCCTTTACGGATCAGTTGGCTGAAATAAGACATTAGCCCTTGTACATGGCAACTCAGAGCTCCACAGTATGAGTGCAAATCCAGGGGAAGTTTCTCTAGGAAGCAGCACTAGGAAAAAGATGGATTTTTTCTGGTGTGGGAGCACCATCAACATTCAGACTGACTTGGAACTATGATGTACAATTAATACCAGTAGCAGCTCTTGTCCCCTTTCAAGGGTGTTAAAAATTGATCAAAAATAAATTATATATGAGAGACAAGTGGAGTAGCCCAGGTGTTCTTGGCAAATGCTGCCATGAAAATTAAATAAAATAAAAGCCCTTTTTAGGAGGATCTGAACGAGCAATCTTTCGTGTTTCATACTGAAGCCACTTGCCCACCATCACCACCTCACTGTAGATGAGGAAAGAGACATTTTGAGGGCTCTTGAGCTTTATGAATGATCACAGTGAATCAGCACAGTGATTTAACACAGGTGTTCTGTAATTGGGCTGCACAGGAAAAATTCCCAGTTCATTCAGTGATTCTCAATGTCACCTTTCCAGTGGGGAATTCAAGTGAAAAGTCTGCCGACTGGCACGTGAATAAAATGGCTAAATGTGGTGAATATACGCAACCTCAGTACTTCCCCTCCTTTTGCATTTTTGTGGGCTTATTTGTTAGGGGTACTTATTTTCATTTCAATAAAAAGCATTTAACAGGTGGAATACTTTAAAAAGCCCCAACTAGTTCTGGAAAAGTTACTACTGAAGCACTTCTGATCACCACGTTCATTCTGAAAGGATGCTGCCCCTTCGCTTGTGCCCTGTGGCAATTCTCAGCACCTCGTCAAGCATCATTAAAATCTTATATGATTTCTACAATTGAAATTCTAAAGCTAGTTTGAGGGAGAATAAAAAAAGAACAAACAGAAAAAATAGAAGGGAGAAAAATGCATCAAGATGCATGAAAAACAGATGAATACATCCATCAGAGAGACGAACACATTCTCCTGGAGTGTTTGCTGTATGGGATATTTTTGACTGTCAGAGCTGAGCAGAGATTGGGTTTTTCACAGATTCAGAGTGAAAACGAAAAACAATGTAATGAATTAAACCTGGAAACAAAGTGGAACACTTATGCTTTGCAGCGTCTGGGAGAAACCCAGCGCACTTTCCACTGGAGTTTCTTTAGCCTCTTTCAGTCCTAACATTAAAGTGTGACGGTTCTTACACACTTTCAGTAATTAGAACATATTGTTTTTGTGCCAAGAGAGACAGAGGTCTGTGAAAAACATTTCCCCTTAAGAATATTTCTCAGCTCCTTTTCAGCCTCAGCTCTTTATATGTCACGTTGCCAAAGCTATAGAGAACTAAAGCTCCCTGTTAATACATTAGTCCCTCAGTGTTCCATATGCTTGGAATACACTTTTCTTTTGTTGAATTTTCCCCTCAAAGCAATCAAAGTTCCAGGTAAATTAAGCCTCATAGCAGTGAGGTGCATGCTGTTACTTCAAAATGACAAATTGAAATCGTTAAGCCTGGCAGTTCTTTACTGCTGAGGAAAAAACCTGGTCAAAAGACCCTGCCACGCTGAAGAAGCACTTTCCAGCCTACCTCCAAGCCCTGCAAGTCCTGGCTCCTAGCCACAAAGGTGGCTCCAGCCCTCCAAAGGACAAGCCTGCCTGCAGTGTGCCTGCCAGAGTACCAGCCCAGGGGTATGCTCGGGTATATGGGATCCCAGTGCTTTGGAGGGTGCGCTGTGGCCATAGTGAATTCATGCAGTCAGGTTTGCTGATTGAGTGAAATTACCCCCAGCATACAGGGTATAAATCCCCAAAGTCATAGTGGGTCCCAGGGCAAGATATTGGTTTATTGTCCATTTCCTATAGTAGTAAATGACATTTTCAATCCCTTCGACAAGTGATCAGGCACACTTCACAGCATCCTTCCGATGGCTTTTTGACATTCACTGAAAATGTGGTACAGTTGGGACTAAAACTGGGATTCCAATGCTATCTGCTAACTGCCAGGCTCATTAGGAAAAAAAGCTGCTGAGATTAAAAGTAGATATTTTACCTGTTGTACTGCTAAACTGGCTGATAGGAAGGTGTGTTGGAAAGAGCTACGGCATTATTTGCGAAAGTGCTAAACTGATCTTGGCCAAAACTGTAAAATGGACAATGCTAAGAATTTATCTTGGGACCTGGATTATCTGTGGATAATCATGTGCAAAGGCTGGAGTTTCTGCACAGATCCTATTTAATTTATTAGTATGGATATAGACTCAGACACCATCTTATCCCACTGTGCAAGAATGCTTGTGTGGAAGACAGGCAACACTGCTAAAATGTGAGTTTAATTGCACTTAGCACAGCAATGAAATAAATGACTGCTCAGTTTCCATGGAATGGTTACACATCTTTGGGATTTGTTTATGCAGTAACAGACACATTTTTAAAATTCTCCTTCCCAAATAAAAGGTTTATTTTATTTTTGTCTTCAGAGCAGAAAGAAAGAAGAGACAAGCAAAATGTAGAGAAAAGGGAAGCCTCTTCTCAAAACTGACAGAAATGCATATCTGTAACTTGGGAAATCCATATATTTAAACAGATGAGCATATGCTTTGCTTTCATGCAATACAGAGAGAAGACACAAAACAGTCTTTCTACAACTTAGTGTGAGAAGTAGAGAGGATTGCAGTAAGAATGGAATGTTAATATCTTAAAATTCTTAGGCATAGCAAAGATTTGACCTGATCTCTTCACTTCAACCTGCACACATGAAAACCAGCTTCTGAAATGCTCCTTTTGTCTGCTCAATTTTATATATCCCAGAGAAAATAATTCCTAGTGTAGCTGTAAAGAGCACTATGAATACAGGCTCCAGGAAAGGGATTTGAGACGTTCAGAGGTCATCAGAAAAACAGCAGAGAACCTTAACTTGCCTGTCAAGTTCAGGCTCAATATACTTTATTTTCAATCCTCCACTAGCTGGCTGGTACAGACATCTCAGACTCTCCAGAGTCTGCACTCCCTCACTAGCTATTTCAGTGCTGCATGCTAGGATTAAGGTTTCAAAATAAATCACATTTGGAAATCAGATTCACTAAAGTTTGCAGGTGTTTGGTACTGGAGCTTTGGGATGAATTTCTACTGAGATACACAAACATTTGCATCTGGATTAGCATTCCTGCATATTCCAGTGAAGCTTGAGGCCTTCAACAGTAGGAAGAGATTGCAATGAAATTCTCAAAAATCTTTCAGAAAGCATTTCCACTTATCATATTTCTATGAGAAAAACAAGGAGAAGAGTTTAAGAGAGATGTAGAAAAAGATCAAGTTCCCTGAGGTACCTCTCAGGGAGTTCATGTGCATAACTAGTAATGACTGGAAATAGCTTGCAGTGTGCCTAAATCCTCACCATGTATAGGGTTAGGCCCTGAACTGACCCAAGGTCTTAAAAAGCAATCTATCTCACTTCAGTTAATCCTATAAACAACTGCATTTATAAAGATTCTCTCTCCTCATTCTGAGATTTTTAACTTCAGCTGCTCACTGAAATGCAGAAGTGCCTGCCCTGGGGAGAAAGGTGAAAGTTTATATCCCTTCGACAAGCCTTGAATTCTTCTGGTTTGCTGTTTCTCTAAGTTCACGAGGGTCATGCAGGTAGGCCAAATTCTACAGGATGAATAGGAACACCCTAATCTGGAACATCCCTTGGCATTAGAACACTATGATCTATTAAGCATTATGAGTTCAGACTTGTCAGATTGAATGCAGCTGAAATTACTGATCTTCTAGTTTCTTTTTTGACCATCTGGTTATTATGGAAAAGGACCGGACAGAAAGGGAGTAGATTCCCACCATTTCCTATGTTTACGGCAGAAGAGAAAGATCCCTAATTTAGGAAAATTCGATACTCTTCAGAAGTTTCTAAATTCCCTGTTTACTCAAACAAATACCCTAGACATTCGTTACTGTATGGGGTGAGTTGCCCATGGTGGTGCCAGTCTCTTGCTGTCCATTAAAGCAATATTTTTCAACTTGACATCTATATTTTAGGCAGTTAACGCGAAGCAAGATGAATAATATCCCAGGAAACCACGACTGAATAATCCCTCTTACCGTGGTGTAATTACACACTGGGGCTGAATATTTTGCAAAACCAGTACTAATTCTACAACCTCCTAAATTTTAAGTGTTTGAATTCACAGTCCTAACATTTTTAATATGCAAATTGCATATATGTGTAGTTCCTCAGTTTACCTTAGAAAACATCACATTACAGTGGCATGCCGCTGAGGAGACAAAGAAGTGCTTGCAAAGCTCTTGCTCAGCTCCTGTAGGAGGGCCGTGCTCAGTGCGTGGAACATCTAATGGTGGGAAGAAGCTGGGAGTAGTGGGAACATGGTCAGGGGAATCACAATCTGTGGGTAACGTGTCTGCTAAACTGAAACAAAACAGAATTTAGAAATTTTTCAGAATCAGAAAGTCTTGAGCAGTTTGCTTGTTTGCTTCCTGCTTTCAGTCATATGAGGAGAGGCTGAGGGAGCTGGGCATGTTTAGTTTGGAGAAGAGGAGGCTGAGGGGAGACCTCATTGCCCTCTACAACTACCTGAAAGGAGGTTGCAGAGAGGTGGGTGTTGGCCTCTTCTCCCAGGTGAATCATGACAGGACCAGAGGAAATGGTCGGAAGTTGGGGCAGGGGAGGTTTAGATTAGCTATTAGGAAGAATTCCTTTCCTGAAAGAGTGGTCAGGCACTGGAACAGGCTGCCCAGGGAGGTGGTTGAGTCCCCATCCCTAGAGGTATTTAAGAAACATGTAGATTGGGCACTTCAGGACATGCTCTAGTGACAGAGATTGTAGGTCCTTTCCAACCATGAAGATTCTATGATTCTATGATTCTTTTTAAGTAGAAGAAGCATAAGGTGTATTTCTGATATTGGGACTTTTCCCCTCCCTTTCCTGCAAAATTTCAGGTTCTTGATGCATTAAGCCGAAGTTCTAAGGCTTAGTGAAGCAGTCACAAGATATGTGCAGTTCTTTTTCTTTTAAGTACAGGCAAAATATACTTTCCACTTGGATATAGCTTGACTGTTTTAGTTACATATTCAAAATTATTTAACCTGTGGCAGAACCTCAGTACGGAGATTTAAACCTGTGGTGTTAAAATTTGGCAGTTAGAAGACAATGAAACAGTTTCATGATGGAAAGTGTGAAAGAAGTTTAATTCTAGACACAGTTGTCTGTTTTTAACATTTGAAGTTACTTACACTGAACGGAACTCAGCTTCATGACCAAATATCAGCCACACAGTCCCATGTTTTGTTCTTTTTTCCTGTCCTGCATTTTTTATGTTGTTCATATGTAAGAACAAGCAGTAACTCAAAAGAGAAAATTAAACATAATTAAGATTCCGCAGATTGATCTAAGTAAAAATACATTTCCCTTTATTTTATCATGGCTCTTAAGAAAATGCCATGAAGGCTTTTACTACAGTAACTAGAATCAGAATGAAAAATAGCCTGACTTGAGTTCCAGCAGTATCTTACCTTGCTGTTAGAGAAGAGTCTGCTCCTCCTGCCAAAAGAGACATCACACCTAAGAAGATGTACGAGCTCATCTGTTTTACAGGCTACTCTTCTAGGAAATTCAGCTGAGATGGCTTTGTAGAATAAATTGTTGTGCATGCAGAATTCACAGACAAATGCTGATTCTTCACAGATGTGTTCAAAAACATCTGGTCTCACTGTCAGAAATACCTACCACTTACAGTTTGTTGTTAACAAGAGCTGAGGATGTTTAAGCTTTTAACTCAAGGCATTTGAAAACAAGCTTTGGTTTATCTGGAGGCATGCAGAAAAGATATAAAATGAGAATGCGCTACTGACTCTTCCTTAGAAAATGCTTTTCCATGTATGGAAGCGATCACAGTAGCATTGGTGAATAGTCAGGGAAGGACCTAACACTGTAGGGAAGGTATTACTGACAGATAAAGCTAGAAATAAAAACATAGAAACCTGTCTTTAGGAGCAATTGTCAGTAATATCCGCTTAGCAAAATCATATATATGTGGTGGACAACTTCATCTGTGCCAAGGAACTTTAAAGATTAAATTAGGGCAACCTTCACTTAATTTAAAAAGGAGAGGCTACACTGGAAAACTCTCTTGGTCTTTTAGCAACTCTAGTCCTGTCTGTAATTGTTGTGAAGGTTTGTCAATTTGCCAAACCTGTTAAACAGTCATTTTACTGTAGGGAATGCAACTGTAGGATTTGTTTAAAAAAAAATACATAAATAAATGTAAATACAGGACATCAGCTATGTGACTTGTGCTCAGAATTGTGTTGTCTGAAACATGTTTCTAGTGTAAAAAAATTTGATCCTCTTTAAAGTCTATAAATATTCCAGGAGAATCCAGTGTGTTAGGTGCAAATAACTCAGACATCAAGTTCCCTTGGCAACGAGAAAGCACATGGAGTTTCTATGTTCACTTTGAAATCACACAAAGTACCAGGGAAGAGCAGCAGGGATTGGAGTGTTTTGTGGGTCTGCAGAGAAGATGATGTCTTAAGTACTCTTTTCTTCCTGCTCTGTCCCAAGATGCCAGGGCTTAGCTGTTGATGGTGAAATGAGAGGCACACACTTGCTCAGCCAGGCTGAATAACTGAAAGGATCAAAGCAACATTTGGAACTAAATACAGCAATTGCTGCAGTGTCTACTAGGAATCTGGGTTCAACCTAAAGTTCAAAATGCTGAGCATACTTCACATTTCTGGTCTCAGTTTCATCCCATTATCACCTGTTTTTCTCTCTTCCTATCAAACAAACATCGGTTGATGTCCCATCTTCTCAGCTTGCAAGGGCTGTCTGGCCTGTCCTAACAGTAATTCAGGGGTTGTTTTCTTTTCCCCTGGAGTCAGTTTTATCAAACCTTCCTGATAACGAGCAACAACCTGCTAATTTTTCTGCATCTTGAAACAGAGGGTTGGGTGTGGGTGTGATTGACACAAAATATGGAAAATCTAGTGGGTGTTTTGATTTACTTGATGATCTGTGACCTGTGGTGTAGATACATGGAAGGTCTGGGGCTTTTCTTTACATTTTAATTATAGGCTGTATGATTTATTAATTCATCAGCAACTCTGCTGCATAGCAACACTTGATTGAACTTTACTGGTATTGTCAAGATCCTTTGACTTTTTCTATCACTGCAATAAAAGTATTAATCATTTTATCACCACAACGACCTTCTGGAGTAGTTTATCTTTTCAACTTAGTTCTACAGAAAGGAAAAATAGTTCCACAAATGTGCGTAGGTTTTTAACTTTTATATAGGCACCTAACGCTCAGGGCCTTTTCCAACCAGGTCCTGAAAACTTGTAAGATTTTCTCTGGTCAACCTCTTCCAATGATAGGTTCCCCTAAAGCCTTCTCAGCTCCAGGATGACCAAGAACAGCTCCCCCAGCCTCTCCTCACAGGACAAGTGCTCCAGCAGCACCATCTCAGTGGCCTCCCCTGAACTCCCTCCAGTTTGCAAACATTTTTCTTGTACTGGAAAGCTGAAAACTGTATGGACTATTCTGGATGCAGCATAATGAGTGCTGAGGAAAAGAAGAATGATCACTTCCCTCAGTCTAATGGTTACCCTCATATTAATACAGTCTAGTGTGCTGCTACCTTTCACAGCTATCAGGGCATGCTCTGCACTCATGTTTAGCCTAGTGTCCTTCAGGACCCTAGTGCCATTTTCAGCACAGCTGCCACCTAGTCCTCAATGTGTTTAAAAGAGACCGTACCATGCTTCCATGACCCCTGAGGACACAGAGACCCGTCCAGAGAGTCCTCGCACCACAGCAGTGAATTCACAGGGAAACTCTGCAAGGGGAATAGTGGGTCATTTTAAGGTGCTGTGTCTGGTGAGTAATTCCCATCACACAGAACAGTTTATTAGCTTGGGCTTACCATGCAAAAGGCTCAGCCATTCTGGTCATATGTTTATGCATTGCTCGGGTGTTTCTCTATTTCTGTTTTGAAAGGGAAGACAGTAATCACCAGCTGGATACATAAGCAACAATGGGAGGTTGAAAACCCACCCTATAATTTACTCCATGGTGTAGAAGAAGGTCCAGACTAGTAAAGCTAATGACGGGACTAAGCCAGTGTCCATATCCACTAATCTTTTCTGGTGTTTTCTGAATGATTTGGACTCTTGCTTGCGACTGCAGGTGATCAACTGGCAGGGTGGATCAAATCTGAATTTTCAGATGCAGTTCCCTCCTCTCCCTCCATGGCTCTCCATGGCTGGCTGCTTTTGTCAGCACGCCTGTTTTACGGGTGTGCCTGGAGGTGAACGGAGACCACTACCGACTGAGTGTATAACCTTGTTTACGCTATAAATCAGTGGAGCTTGGCTGATTTGCTGTCAAATGCTGCTGGTAGCTGATGGCTCCAGTATACTGAGATGAGCCTAATATCTTAATTCAGTGTCTGAGGAAGCATCTTGACCTTTTGTTGCTAACAAATTAGGTACTTGGTGTACTAGGAGGTTTTCTTCAATGCTACTGTCTTTTTCTTTTTTCTTTTTTTTTTTTCTTTCTTTCCTGTTATTAACTCACAGCTTGGGACTCTACACCTGAATGTTTCTCTTTGTTTCTGAGATTTTCTGTATTAATTTCAGTAGAACTGGGCTAGGACTCAGGACATGTGAGATTGCTTTCTGTATGAGCTGACTTTGGGCAAATCAGTTCACGTCCTCATACCTCGGTTTCTCAACATATAAAATGGCGCTGATAATTCTGACTCCCTTTCAAAGCATTTTGAAAGCTAACAATGAAATATGCTGTTATGGATCTGGGGACTACACCTTGCTTTCAGTTCTTCAATTGATTTCAGTTTTGACTTGCTTGTGGGTGATGAGAAAGCATCGGGGAACTCATAAAGTCAATGTGTAAACTGGCAATGAATTTGAGAGTCTCCTGGCAGCCTTTAACATGCCTGCCTGGGAATTCCTGCCAGAGAATATAAAGGTTTATATGAGGTGCAGTTGGGACCATCCTGCAGAAAAGCAAGATGTGTGTACTGGGAATCAGCCAAAAGTTACTATCCACAGCTAATGCATTTAAGGAGATCTCAGCTTTCACTGAAGATTAGAAGCAGGTTTCTCTTGATTCAGTCTATGAGAAAACAAAGCAAGAGACCTCCATGAGTGAAATCGGTTTCCTTCCCTAGGTTTGTAGTAGTGGGCAAGAGCCTGTGGTTTTCCCTGGATGAACTGATTTTACTTGCTGGCTGATTACTTGGTCCTCTGAAGGGTCTTTATCAAAGCAACTGTAACTGTTGTTTGCTTAAACAGCAAGATGGTGAGACTAGACTATAAGACCCCAAGATATACCAGTCATTATTGGTAACAGGTTCACTCTAAGAAAGAGTGAGTCCTCATTCATTATTGCTGCTTTACTTCAGAGTAACTCTAGTGATATCAATACATTGGTAAATTGGCCTCATCTGCATTCTAATCCATGTCTTCTTTTGATTCCAAGCTGTCTGTTTCTACATTGCGATTTAGGGAGTGTGGTTATCATGTCTTTAGCAACTAAAGATTGGATTTACCCTTAATTTTCAAATACGGAGGCTTCTGCGAAAGGCGGTATGTTTCTCAGAAAGTCTTGTGGAGAGCTGACATCCAAATCCTCATAAAAATATTTCTCCCATGCCAAAAAAAAAAAGGCTTTGAAAAAGTGATTAAAATTTTCATACACATTTTTTAATCCTTCGAATTGTAACAAAGAATTGTAACAAAACAAATCAAAACCGATTGTCAAGTTGATAAAAAAGATTTCTAAATTTTTACTTGCCTTCCTAAGTATAAAATCAAATCAGAGAGAAAGGAAAAAAGGTGCAAAAAGAAAAAGATGTCTGAAAGAAATATGCCAGTGGTTACCTTAAAAAGAAATAAACAATTAACAAAACTAAGTGATATTTTTTTGCTTTTAGGAAAGTTTTAAAGTATTTTTCATGAAGTATATTTTTTCCTATGAAGCTCCAATATCTGATTTTCCAATTAATCTTCGTCAAGGCACTCCAGCATTTGTATTTCGGTCTTAGACCAATATCTATATAGCATTTTCCATGAAAGACTAGAATATTTTTCATCAGCTAACTTTGAGAAGCAAAGCTCTTCCATTAACTTAATTCTCTCCTTTTAACTGTGTTAGCACTTAGGCTTTCTCTAAAACTACGAGAAACAACTTTTCTGATGGGAAAGGCATTTTCCTGTCAATGAAGAGAGTTTGCCAAAAGTTTTCCAGTTTACTAGTTCACCATATGAGTTTTACATAGGCTTTATTTCTTTTCTCTTATTTTAAAATTTTGCTTTCACTTTTCCCAGATAAATAATGAGCTTTAATTATAACCTGGGAATGAGTAGTGATATGACACCTGCTGAGAACGCTACAAACATTTTCAATATTGCATGTGGAAGATGAATCTAAAAGCTGAGCTATGTCAATAGAGAGTGCCTGCCATCTCTGACTGACTTGTTGGGAAATCTGACAGTAACGCTGGTGCCTCCAGCTCCTGCTTTTAATCCTCTACAAAACGTGGAGAAGACATTGATTGTCACATTTACAAACTAAAGTATCCCACCATTATGCATGTTCGACAGGCAAAGAATACACTGGGAATAAAAACCCACGATGGTATTTGAAATATAACAGGTTAGATCCTCGGCACCTGGCAATAGACTTCAGTGAAGTTACACCCACTTGTACCTGCTTCTGCTTTTCTGCACTATACTGTAGGTTTTATAGAAGAAGTCGGCTCTAAGCCTTCCTGCTGTGTGCTTTTCTTGCATCCACTGAGATCATGCACTGATTCCTAAAAACTGGCATGCCATATTAAGCCATTGGTCCTTCTAGATCTGTATCATGTTTCTGACAGAGGTGAACACCTGGCTTTATGAAGTAAGATGCTCTAGTAAAATATCTGAGCTATTATGGAATAATACAGAAGGTGTAGGGACAGATGGATGTTCCTTTACTGACCACCATGGGTGATTTGTTTACATCTTGAAATAAGAGCTTTTGTTGCCTATCTTATTGCAACAGCTTGCATGGCAGTGCACACCACTATTAAGCACTGACTTATCCAACCTCCACAAAAAATCTGAACATAGTGCTTGACTTAATGATCTCCTGTGGCAGTAAATTCCAGAAGGAGGCTGCAAGCTGCATATAGTACTTATTCTCTCCGTTTCTTCTAAGTGGACCACTCAGTCATTTAATGTCCTGCTGTCTTTGTGCTATGTAACACAGTTAAGAGGAGAAACTGTTTAGTCCCTATGACCTTCATAATCTGAATATCCTCCCTTCCTTTAGTCTCCTCCTCTCTGGGCAAATACATTTAAGCCTCTCTGTTTTTACTAATCTCATCCCAAATATTTTTACTATTTTTATTACCCACACAGCTCCTTATGATCTTTACTGTTTGGTTTCTAGGGGTTTAAAGCCCTGTGGGATCAAAAGAGTAATCTCACCAGCTCAGCTGTCCTCAAAAATATTCTTTAGTAACTTTCTATCAGCTTTCAACTGCAATGCAGTTTTTCAGAGGTTTGGCTTCCATCAAAGGTTCTCCGCAAGTCTTCAGCAGAGCTCACTCCAGTCCTAGCTGTGAGGTGCTGATTGTCTCAGTGCCTCCGAAAGGTGGGTGCACCCCAGGAGTCTAGGAACTTCACTCTCCACCCAGAAAGGCAGATATGTATTATTTAAAAAAAAAAAAAATCTCCACAGAAGCCTCTTCATCTCTAATTTTTATCCTCTTAAATCTAAGGCAACAATTTCAGCTGACAGCTCAGTTTCAGCTGACAGTTCGGGTTATTTGCAAAGAGGGATCCTGATGCTGTTCCCATCAGATTTGGTTCCCATCTTGTTCTTTACAACACCTAGACTCAGCAGCCAAGATGGGCAATGATGTATTAAACATGAAGGGAAGGAGTGGAAGGATAGCAGAGGCTATGGACAAACATAGATGAATCTCATACATGAACCCAAACACCAATGAACCCGGATGAGTCTCAGGTAATAAAGTGCAGAAAAGATTGATGAGAAATATGTTTGTTAGGACTTACCATTCTGAAGGCCCTTGCCTTCTCCAATCAAGAGAGTTTATTGAAGACATCTTAATCTCACAGTCTCTACTTTAAATGTGTTGGTTCATTATTTCAAAAGAACTACAAAGATTATCCAGCTGGGATGTTATCGCTAGCAGTCAAGTCTTACCTGTTCAGATGGAGGAAAGGGGTGTCTGACTGTCAAAAGCTTAGGGAACAAGACCAGGAAAGACCTGGTCTGGTCTTCTTCCCTGAAGTCAAACCAGGCTCTTTTCCTGTATGGTATTTAGCTCTGTCTCATTTTGCTGAATCGTTGAGTCTTTGGTGTTAGATCCCATAGTGCCCTCTCGGAAAGCGTCTGACCATCTTGCTGTGCTTATCCTATTGCTGCCTGTAATTCTGCTATTACCCGGCCATACAGTGAATCAGCTAATCCGAAAAGTGCTGCCGCTTAAGGCCTGATGAACTCCAGGCTTTTCCAAGAAAAAGCTTTTGGCAGCATTCACACTGCAAGGGCTGGTGCTGTTGCACAGAAGGATTTGTTTGAAAGGTGGCGTTTCTTTTTCTTTTACAAGCCAGGAGAGGCTACTTCATCTTGGCTCACTGCAGCCTTCTGCACCGTCTGTGCTGCCTGCATATTAAACACTTGGTTTTATATCCCCTTCTTCCATTTCAGAGTTTCCTTATAATTCTGCGTGGGAAAAAGATTTTCTATTCCTTTCTTCATCCTTGTGCACTAGAAAGGCCATCCTTCCCAGACAGAGCAGGGGTCATCTGATATTTAAATCAGGCTTCCAGGTTTCCAAGGCCAAGTCAAACTTGTCATTGGGTGAGTTATGACTGAAGCTGGACACATTATTATCACTCAGTCATCTGGTCTGAGTGCTAAGTCAGCATGAGATAATGGGCTTGTAATGGCACCCAAGTCAGCCAGGTCTCTAGGGTGGCTTCATCTGGACTGCTTTTCCTTTATATTGCACTTCCTAATGAAGACCAAAAGGGCTTTTAAACACAAAAAGGTAGTTCAATTACAGAATATTTACTTAATCTTTCACACAAAGCTCAAAATGATTATGTCAGACAACTAAATTTAAAAGGGGGGGGGGGGGATAAAAAACTTCTTTATCCACTTGGTAATTGTATCCAAGACAGATTTTTAGCACCTCAGTGAGTTTACGAGTTGCCGTAAATATTACACTGTCTCCTCTGATCTCCAGAAAGTTTTCTTTTTCTTCCCATGGAGGCTGGGCTATGTCTGCGTCTCTCTCCTCTCAGATGCTTCTTTCTTTCTCTCTCCATGGTCTTTACAAGGGGATTCTCTACTCTGGCACCTGGAGCAACATCAAAATTAATGCCTTTTTTTTTTCATAATTTTATTTACATCACTTTTACTGCTGTGAAATCTTCTTGCTGTGACCAGACATAAAATGGACAACTTTTCCTTTAATTTTTAAAAGAAACAAATCCAACAGCATTATGTAGTGCTGTAAAAGCAGCACGGTAGAAATTCTAGTGGATTTTCATCCAAAGGATATAACAAATATGAAGAATTTGAATAAGACTTGTGATATAAAGGATGCAATGTTTTCTAGCCTGTCTGTGGTATTTTTTTCACAGATGGCCAGTAGCTTCTTCTTGGTTTGTGTGGTGTGACCTCAGCTCTAATCTCACAGCTATACTGTTACTGTTGTGTTTCAGATGTCATATAACACCCACAGGAAAGAATGCAGATAAAAGAAGGTGAATCCATAGGAAACAATGTAAAAAGATGAAATTTCACAAATACATTTAATGAACTTCTTATTTACATTTTCTCAAAATATCTGTCAGCTCAGGAATTTGATCAGGAATGTGCCCCTTATGTTTGTGATTCTTGCTACAGACAGAAGACATCACTTTGTAAGCTCCATCTTTGCTACTCTATTAATAAATTGCAATTCTGTGCTACTCCTGGTCATAAAGGCAACACAACGTGTTTGGTTCTGTAGATACCTGCAGTGATTAATTATCAGTGGAATTTTATGGAAAATCTTTAAAAAGCTGGAGGCTTAGCTTTAAGCACAACATGTGCCTCATTTCTTCAAAAGAAGTATTAATTGGAGCGGATTTAAAGCTTTAGCTTGTGGAACCTAATCAGAAATGACTTCACTTATACCACTGTCAAGTGCAAACTCTACTGAAGTCAACGGATATGAAAGGAAAATTTGTCTAGCTAAATGCATGTCAAGCCAAGAACTTCTAGCAGAACTCAGAGACTCTTACAGAAAACTGAGGAGTATACTATAGCTCCTTAAAAGTTGTAGTGAACCATTCTTGGGTCTTTCCCGGGGTCGCTTCTCCCCTAAATCTTGAAACTGACAAAACTACTCTTAGACTTTTGTTCATCTACTCACAACAATTTTGTGAGCTGGCATGTATGAATGAATAACAAATCAGACAAGAACAATGTTCCTCTTAGAGCTTCAGAAATTGCTCAGCATGCTTATTTATACTCCATTAACTAAGCATTAAAGCATAAAATGCCAATTCATGATGTTCCCAGGGAAGTAGCCTTAAACCCTTGCACAGGGTGTCTCTAAAAACAAGGAATGTCCTGGTAAGTACATGCTTGCTAGATAGGGTTGTGTGCAAGTAGAATGCTCTGCATTATAAAATAATAGACAATCCAATTCCAGTGCCTTCAGCCGGCTTTTGGAATGCAAATTTCAACTGTCAAGTCTTAATTAAAAACTACCAGTCAACACTATTTAAAAAGTGGAAGAGAACTAAGTGGTAGGTTGTTGCGGAAAATGTGCAAGTTGCATGCTAAAAGAAGTAGGTAAGGTGACAGGTGTATAATTATGATCACATCAAGTGAAGGACAAGAAACAGTATACAGTTCCTGAAGAGGTGGGGCTTTGGCAATCTTCAGTGTGGCAAAGGGTTCTTCAGACAGCGTTAATTTGTCATTCCATTTATTTCAAAGGAGAATCTCCTTCTATGCCAAACCTCTGTGAGCCTTCAAAACTGGTCACATGCTGGGCGAGGTTCATGCATAAAGAGGTTAGTGTGAACACAAATGCTTGTGTTCCGTGCACCAGTTAGGGATGAGTTTGAGGCACAATGTTGTATTCAGGTGTTTGGCAGTGTCTGTTCAGCAGCACATCACGGCTGTGCTGTAATCCCTCATTCAACGGAGAACCAGCAAAGCAAAGAATCAAAGGCCCACAGCAATTGATCATCTGAAGGCAAGAATCTTCAGCATCTTCTACAGGCAGCAAAACAAATCTCCTCTGTATGCTACTAAAGAGTGCAAGTTCTGGGTAAAGGATCATTTTTGCTACCTATAACAAACCACTCAGAAATACCATGCAGTGCTCCTTAAGACGATGGTATTCATGCTACAAGCCTAAACAGCACCGTCCTCTTCCCCGTAGCTAGACAGAGGGTGACTTTCTGCACAAAGATTAGTTCTGGTTGAACAGATTGGTGTGAGGCCACAACAGTGCTGCTTTTGCCCAGGTTTTACAGGACAGTTCCTCTGATATTTACCCACTGCTGCAGTTGTAAGTGTAAGTGGGCAGAGGGACAGAAACAGCCTTGTGTCCTATACCCCAAATCCATGCGTTTGCGGTGCATTCTCCCTTGTATGTCTGTCTATTAGGTTCTTGCGTGGCACACATGCTGTCAGCAGGGTTACAGAAAGTGAAGAAACCCTGCAAAGAAGAGGTGTCTCTGATAATCCTTCAGAAATATTTTAAGAAAACAGTGTCAGTTCAGACTTTGAATTTTTTGATTTTGTCAGAGTGATTTCTGAGCGTGAAAAAAAAAAGGTAGTCTTTTTTGTATTTAACCTGGGAGTTTGGCTAAGTAGGTTTGACAGTCAAAGCTCAATTTTAGACGCGGCATCGTGTTAAATGAACTTTCTTCTTCTCCCTCCAGTTAGAAACCATTAGCCTTTAAATCTCGACAGGTTTGGAATATCCAGTCTCCTGGATAATACATAATCAGTACTGAAGGGGAATAATGTATTAACTACTCAGACGTCTGTCAGAAAAAAATCTTTCCTTAGCAATTTTCCACATGTATGTAATCTATACTTGACACATTTGACTTGACCGATTGCTCATAAACAAAACTAGCATTACGGTACTTAATTACTGTCAGAGCCTTGAGGGCCCTGCTAGGCTCTAATGGTCCTGCCCACCCCTGGGGCTTGGCACCACCCTGTCCATGGCCCAGGACCCCCTTTCAGCTCCCTGGGGCCATCAGACCCTGCCCCAGTGGCACCAGTGACACATTGGTCACCAGCTCCTCACAGCCCAGCCATGAGCCCTGCTGGGCCAGGCCCACCTGTGGGCCAAAACATCCCCATGGCCTTGCCCGGCCACCTCAGAGCTGTGTCCAACCCTGGTTCCCCTCACTGGGCCTCACCCTGATCCCCCATTGCCCTCCTCCCCAGTGCTGCACAGCCTCTGGCATCCATCAGGGCTGACACGAGCCCAATTCCTTCTTCCCTTGGCCAATGTGGCCCCTGGGACCCCATGGGGTGGCTGGGCACCCTTCCCACCATGGTTATCACCCTCAGCTTCGAGCCTCCATCCTTTTGGGAGCAGTTGGATCCTGCTGCTCCCTGGCAACAATAGTGCAACATGGGTGCTCCACTCCTTCATTAAATTAAATTCAATTTTCTGTATGCTCAGGTTGTACTGGGGGGAGATGGTGGTGTGGAAAAAGGGAGATAAAATGAAGGCTACTGCAATTCCTGTCTCCTCATGTTTGCTGGTTTTACTTAGTCCAAGATCTTTAGCACAGTGAGGATTCTGTGGGTTGCCTTGGGAAAGTTGATTCAAGTTGAAATAAAACTGCTTGAATGGAATCAATGTTGTGTCTTCTTTAGCATAAGTTTGGACTGTTTATGGTGACTGATCTGTTCTTGCGGCTATCAACATGAGTGCAATGATTTCAGAACTCTCATAAATCAAAATAAATGAAATTCCACAAAAGGTTGTATGCAAATACTGTCCTACAGGGTGGTAAGTAGCACTGAATTCCCACTTGTCAGAAAGGTAAATAAAATCAATGAGCTTTTAACAGATACATTATTTCATTATGTGACAGTTAAAGCACAGTGTGAAATCTAAACAGAAATCAGACATGGCACCTGCCAGTGCTTGTTGAGCTGTGATGTTTTTTCAAGCTCATGATTTAAAATCTCAAGAACTGCAATAATAGACTTTCAAGTTTTTTAAGTATTTTTTCTCTGAAAATCCCCTGAGAAACTAAGATCTGCATTCGCCAACACACCGATTGTTTTTGACTGCTCAAATCCTCTGTGCTGTGTCTCAGTCTCCTGAGGTGCCTATTGCTATACTGTAAAAGCATTGTAAAGACTTCCCCTGAACTTCACGGCACCTCATTCTCCTCTTTCCTATGATGTCTTAAACTGCGCTGGTCCCTGATGGCTCCAAAGAAACTGATGGGTCAATGTTTAGCTCAGCTCCCTGCTGGTCAAATCGTCATTTTGTGCAGATTGTGTTGATCAGTCTGGTGGGGTTCATGTGACATGACATGCTGTTAGATCAGACCCAAACTTCAGCTGCTACCCACAAGTGTCTGTTCCTTTCCACTCTCTATACTGGGAGTGAAAGCAACGAGTTTAGGTGGACTTGCCGTTGTAGACCTCTGAAGTTAGATGAGGTGAATCCAACACTTAATTTTCTTCTCTCTGGGAGAGCAGAGCCTTTATTCTCTGCTTTCCCAGCACCAATGCCAGTATTTTCCAGCTAAGCAGACATCCTTGGCCTGAACCTCCTCTGTGGACATAAAAGGGGCTTGCTTGGAACTGCCTTCTAATGGTACTCTGCATAACTGAAAAAAGGAGCACGGTTTCTTTCTTGTCCACGTTCTGACTTGCAATGATCTATATATTTTGGTTGTTATTGTTACTGTAGTATTGGAACAAGCTGGAATTTAGTCATTCATGATGAAAGTTCTGCTGATATAACCTCTCCAGTCATTCACTGTTTGTTGCTTAAAAAAACTCTCTGTAAAAGTATAATTTAGTTTCTATCATTTCAGCAGGTTGGGTAGAAAGAATGAATGCACAATTGTCAGGTGTTATCTACACTTAGCTCACACTTAAGCTTTTTTTTTTTCCCCCTGAAGATTGTAGAATATTTTCAAAGAAGTTATCCATTTTCCTAAACTCCCAAACTTCCAGTTAAAGACCTAGAACAAGTGCAACATAACATAGATGTTATAAGAAAATTAGACTGATTTCTATTTAATTTACATATTTTGATAACTTCTTTTCACTGGTTTTTTGAAAGTGTCTGGCAGTGGTGGGTGGCACTGAACTGAATTACTCATTCACTTAGATGATATGACAATGAAAATTACTAAATTGGGACTTCTAGGGAAGATAGTCACACTATAGCCTTTTGTCCTCATATGCTGATAGAAGCAGGCTTTTTCGATTTATGTCAAGACTATTGATAGCCTGTGCTGAAAAAATGCCCAAGGAAAAAAAACTTATTCCAAAGATTATTAAACAACTTTGCCCTTATACTGAACTGCTACAGAAAAGTGAGTTGTAAGTTTCTGAGTCAGAAAAAATTAATTCCTCTGAGCACTTTTTGACCAATATCTGAATTATGAAGGTCTGTAGTGCTGCACCTTGAGGCAAGCAGTACCACCAAGGAAATGGCATGCAACAGGAGGGGCTGCAGTTGTCAAAACAGTCTTCAGCATGTCTGTGGCTCCTCTCCTTGTGAGTCTGGAAGCTGAGGACTCTTGCGAGCAGCTTTGTAGTACAAACAGTCACTTAAAGAGAAAGAAATTGCCCACACTAAGCATGACTGATGTTCTCCTGGACAGGCTCTTCTTCACCTCTTGAAAGTCTAAAAAAATCTGTATTTTACTTAGCAAATGACTTGAGGAAGAGCTGACATGAGGCTATGTCATTTATAGGAAATAAATATACCGAGATCTGCTTTTTGATACTGATGTGGAAGAACCCACTTCTGCACCATGTATGCTCTTCTCCAAAACAGGGTGGCCATGTATAATTATCCACCTGAAAATTATTTTTTATGAACTCAGTCGACACGGAACAAAAACACGCCCAGAATAGTATTAGCTCTGTAAGTAAGATGAGTTTCGGTGCCCAGGAATATCTCCTAACATGATTCATTAATTAAAATAGCTGTAACTACAATGCATTTGTACAGACAATGGATCTCAAATAACTTCACTTTCTGAAGAGAAGTTGTCTGGTTTTTTCTCTTGTCTTAGAAAACCAACATTTTGGAAAGAGGACCTTTTTTGTGTGTCTGTGTTTGTGCAAATGCTACTATGTGGGGTCCTGGTCAGTGGTGGGCACTCCTGGGAGCTACCAAATCCTATGGATAATAAGCCAAGAAGTATTTCCGGTAGAAAAGGCAGTGCAGATTTCCTAAAACAATCTTACTCACCTGCTAACCTTCTTATGAGAAAGAAACTTATGGGTTCAGACTTGTCCTTGCAAAGTTTATTTGCATCTGCGAAGACTGAAAGAAAAAAAAAAAGAGGCTTAGTTTTAATGACCAGTTTGTCGTTATTTCCAGTCCTCTGCAAAAACAAATTAGGATCTGTATTTTTACTGTTTCCCTCCCATGGAGAAGAGAAATATTTTGTTCTATAAATATTTGGTCTGGGCTCAGCCACCTGGAAAAGCTTGTAGAAGAGGAAATAAACTCCAAGAGGCCAGATCGTCATTTGGTATCTGGTTCACCATATTGGACACAGAAATATTGGGACAGATTTCCCAGGGAAGCTCAGGGAACTTTAGTACCAGCTGGTGTGGTATATGCTCCCACACTAGGTGACATAGCTCTGTAATGGAGCCTGCACCTGCCCCTGCGAGCAGCCAGGTTTGTGGCTGGGATTCATCTCACTCCAGTTTAGGTGTCCATATGTTTAGTCTCTGCATCAGAGACAAGTCATCCCAGCTTCCATTTACAGCCAATGGAGAGTAATAGGCATTTTAGAATATGATTCATCTGATTTGTTTCAAATGTCTACTCAGAATGAGACTAATTTCACCCTAGAAATACCTGCTTTTCTCTGTTTATTACAAAGAAAACCTAGAGTGACCAGTTCACATATGGACATCTCTCCTTCATCTGTTGAATGCCATCCTGTTTTGTAAGAAATATTTTAGATGTTGACCTTGCTGAATTTTTTTAAACTGATTTACAATCCAGGATTGGGTAGCAGGTTAATATTTATGGTTGTGTGTATAACAATCTCTTGTTTGTGAATTCAAGAAAAAGCAAGGATGTTACATTATTTTTCTAAGTTACCAGTCGTAGGGAGAAATTAGAGACTCATAGTAATATATCATATCAATCCTGTGACCACGTGCAATGGGTATGACCCTTAGGCAGAAGCTGGCACAAGAGAAATGTTTATTTCTCCGTAAAGGATATTCCAGTCTTGTATTCCTGCAGGATGAAGTTTCTTGATTGGAGTTGGGACAGAGGCCTTGCTCTCTCAAGGCAAATGTATATCCTGAAAAAGCCTTTCCCATTCAACAAGTTCAGCTCCTCACTGGTGCCTGTTGCCCAGTTGGCTTAAAGCCACGAGGAAACCATGTCTTGTTACTCAAAGCAGAGCCGGCTGAATATGTTTGGGTTCATAATTTACGCAGAGCGTTCTGCAGTCATATTTGAATGCATTATTCAATGGGTTTCCCCTTCCTCCCATCATTCATCCAGTTCATGAGGTGAATAATTTGGGATTATATACACTATAGTGCAAGACTTCGTCAACGCATTTCAGAGAATATTTCATGTAAAATCATTGTATGTTATTTGCTCAGGTTTAATAAACCCAGACAGAAAGAAAGAAGAAAAACACATATAAGGTTTTTGTGCTGCTTAGATACCAAGGATGAAGGGTGACTGATGGAAAGGAAAGAAAAGCCCTGCTTCATTACCTGCACCAAGACAGAGTATTCTTCCTGTCATGACAATATGTCAGCATTTAGCCGGCAGACAGAGTATATACTACTGCATGTAAGTATCATTCTGTCTGTAGGTTTATTGAGAAAAGGAAGTTTATTGACATCTGATCAACGTTGGGCTTTCTCCCATATTTAAATGGGCATTCAGCTGTGGCAGAGCTCATGCTTCCTGGTGAACCTTGACGTGATTCATCTTAACATTTTGCTTTGGCACGTGCGATGTTCTGTCCTTAGCACATAAAACATACCTATAGGCTTCATGAGAAAAGAGATGCACAGATTTCAAAGCCTCTGGGGTTATGTAGTGGACTTTGGCTTAGGTCCTAAAATAAATAAGCATAAGGTAGGACTAGAGGAGCATCTGCTGTGTGCGTGCTACACTGGGGTGGGAGGAGGTAGATGTCCTGAAAGGCATCACCACTGTTTTTCCTCTTTTGTGTGCTGCTGGGGGAGCAGTTTAACAAGCAAAACATGCAGGCAAACAGTGCAACAGATGGTGCAACCTACTATTGAGGAAACATTTCAAAGGGTAACAAAATATGGTTGAAACCAGCTTACAGTTTACACACTGAATGCAAAACCGAACATGCTGTTTTCAGCAGGCTGTAGCTGTTTTCATTTGTTGATGCCAAGTGCTTTGGGGAGCCACTGCTCCAAAGTGGTTAGTGCAGCAGCAGGAATCCCTGTAACTCTATAGACTTGACTCAGCTGGTAGGTAGGGTAGGATTGCATTCTTAACTGCAAATGGGCTTTAGCGCGAGCAGAGGGATCCCTCGGGGATACTTCCAGTGTGGTGTCCTGCAGTTTGTTCTCTTATTCTCTGCCTTTCTGTCTATGTGCCACTAATAACTTCTAAACCCTCGAGAATCTGATAAATATACAGAAACGGTAAGGAAGATCTCATAAAAGGAAAAAAAAAAGAATCCAGGAGAAGTTTTAGTTTCCCAAGTAATCATACAGTATTATATCGAAAAAATATTAAAGACCTTTGGCTAAATTATGAAGTCTTTATTCACTCTAGGCATTGGGCATGGATAAAGGAGAGGCAAGCACAGATCATTAAGCACACCTACAAAGCACCAGAAGTAGGTAGGAGCAAAATCAGAATGGACAATACAGAACGAACTGCAGCCTGAAAGAGAAACTGGAGATAACAAGAAAACATTCCTTGACTGGATTAGTAGCAACAGAAGGCCCGAAGGAAAATGTTAGACATTTATTCAGTGCAAAAGAATAACTATCACTAAATGGTGTAAGGGAAAATGAAGAGGTAAAGGATGTTCTTGTTTCACTGTTCATTATAAGGTTACTTAGACAAGTGGCAAACGTGTAGCAACAATGGATAACAGCTCAATCTAGAACAGAAACAGATCATGACTGACAGCATTTTGGTTTTCAGTTTGTCTGGGCCTTCTGATCCTAATTTCCGTATGGACTGAAGCCTTCTCAGAAACTTTAGCAGTTGTCTTTGAGAACTTGTGGAGGACATATAAGGTACTGCTGGACTAGAAAGGAGCAATCTTAATGTGTAACTGTATAAAGGGAAGAAAAAAGTAAGTGTAAATGTATAGATAAGTCAACTTTACTTCAAATCCTACAAAATATCTAAAACAAACAGTAAGAAGTGACTTGCAAGCACTTGGAAGATAACAAGGAGAAAAGTAGTGGCAAAGATGAATTTGCCAAGGAGAAGATATCTTGTCAAATCAATCTAGTTTTCTTTTATGAAAGAATAAGGGGTCATGTAGACAAAGAAGAAACAATAATCATAAAGCATGTTTTCAAGACATTTTGACATTTCCTTACACTGCATTCTTGTAAGCAAACTGGGGAGACATATCAAAAGTGAAATTACCATTGGAGAAGAGTGTAGAGTGGCACATAACCAGGTAAAGTTTTCAGTTGTTAACTGTCCAACTGGAAGAACAGTTCCCTTCACTCTGATTTGTTAATGACATAAATTACATAATCAAATCAGAACTATGCTTATTAAATCCATAGATGTCATCAAGCTTATAGGAACTGTATGTATGTCAGAGGACAAGAATAAATTCAAGATGTTCTTAATAAGTTAAAGAAACACTCTGAAAGAAACCAGGAAACAGGCAGAAATTTTCCGCCTATTCTTAATAGAATTTTGACCAAAAGTAATTAATAACAATAAATCTTCACTCTTTAAAATTGACCAGAGGCTG
Source organism: Stercorarius parasiticus (assembly GCA_013396915.1). Taxonomy (NCBI): domain Eukaryota; kingdom Metazoa; phylum Chordata; class Aves; order Charadriiformes; family Stercorariidae; genus Stercorarius; species Stercorarius parasiticus. The sequence continues at coordinate 330,984 of VWZL01004713.1, forward strand.
AAAAATATGGGGAAGGAGACAGCTGCAATAGTGAAAGGGGATCAGGTGGAATTAGAAGAATGGAAATATCAAAAAGCTTAGAGAAAGGGAAGGATGAAAATTCTGAAATAACCCAGAAATGCTAGCTATAAATAAGCACTAGGAAAAATATTAACAGTCTATTTTCGAAAGGAAATGAATGCTGAAACCCATCAAACACAGGTTTAAGTGTCAGCAGTCCTGTTACAAAGCAGAGGAATGGATTAAATGACACTGTCATGTCCTGCCACATTCCTCCCGTATTTTCTATTTATTTTATAGGGTTTATTTACTTAAATGTTATTTATTTATTTATTTATTTATTATGATATATTTCTATTGAATTTTGCAGGATGATCTGTAATGTGCATGGGAACTGATGGATCTTAGTCTACTGTGGTTTCAGTCATCTGATGCTATTTTAAAAAATGTTTATTTTGACAATTTTCTGAGCATTACTGTGCCTATTTTATATTGACAGATTCTCACAGGGCAGCATGTCAGTAATTGAATCTAATGAATATGGCTGGAGACTTATGGTAGACTGGAGGCAATAGATAAAACAACAGATACACAACAAGACTTCTGTGGATATTAACAGCAGGAACATGTCCATCAACAGAAAATTGCACCATGGCTACAATTTGCATATGCAAATACCAGAATTGATATAATAACAGCAAGCATGCACTCTAGGAGATCATGATTTTATGTGTTTATGGACAACTTACTTATATATCAAGACAGACAGAAAACATAATGAGACAGAAAATGTGTAGTAACTTTGAATGCTCAGAAAAATTTCACAGGAACTGTTATATCAGTTTTATTCTGGATCCCTCATCGAAAGAGGTGTGTATGACTTGCACATTGATAAAATTGTCCTAAGAATGTGACTAAAGGACTGTTGGTATTTGATACCCATGACATATGTTAGTAGAAAATAAAACAAATATTCAGACTTCCTTTCTATTAATGATAACATTTTGGAGTTAAAAGACCTTGTTGTTACCCCATTCTGTTACCAGGGTCTGTCAGAGCTTAGACTTCCGCAGGGGTAGAATATAGTTAATATTGATTAATTTTTAGTTATTCTCCTCAATATTTCTACTTACAGATTGATTTTTTAGCTTGATGGATGAAGGGATCATTATGAAGGCATCAGGAAAAGATCATGACAAGAAGGGATGTCTCATCATCTTGTGTTGGGTGCTCTGCCATTTATTGGGTTGAGTTTCCTCTGCTGAGAGCAGAGAAAAGAGCTGGGAATGCCATGGCCATCTCTAAACAGCTCAGTGAGAAAGGCACAAGGACTGAATCCTGCCCTGCATGTCAGCGGTCGTGGACTAGTTCAGATCCACACAGTTTTATGCTAGTCCTACAGGGCAGACAGGATGGGTTTCTGCTATTAATGGGATGTTACATACCCCTTGTCCATGGGTGTCCTCTGGGCCCCATGTGCGTTAGTCTCCTCGGACACTAACAAACTACATTGAGAAGAGCTAAAAATTAACTTTTCAATGATTTTTTTTTTCTTTTAGCAGAATATTTTTGCGTAAGGCTTGATGTTACTCAGGAATCCTGGGTTCCTAATTAAGGAATTTGTGTTCATAGGAGTTTGGTTCTTCTGCTCTCTGTATTTCCCTGTTTCAACCACAGGAGAAAAAAAAAATAAAAGGAAAATGCTTTCACATAAGGCGATTATTCCTCAGTTCTAAGAGGAAAAAAAAAAATCCAAATTTTTGTGTGCAATGAAGTTTTTTATAAGTACTTCAGAGGGTTTTTTGTTTGTTTGTTTGGTTTTTAGAAACATAGAACTCAAGTCCTTGTTATCCTTATTGAGTGCAATACAATACTGCGCAGTTTAACTGTTCAGTCTTGGGACTGAGTAGACAGTGGCTGTTAAAAGGTGGGAGTTTGTTTAGAAAATAAACAAGGCTATGCACCAGGCTATCCAATAACAAGAAAGAACAACTAGACCATGAAATAGCCATAGGAAAAAAAAAAACACTAGAAAGTGTAGTACTGTGAAAAAATATTAGCTTTGATAAGAATATTATACATGGAGGCATTTCAGATTTACTGAATATGATGAAATGGGATGGAGTAGTGAAGGAGAAATAGACCTTTCAGAGAAAAACTATGTTGTTCATAAAGTTTGTTTTGCTAATAAACACGGAAATAAAACAGACCAGTGAGAGCGGTCTGTTATAAAAGTTTATAAATAAGACCAGGAGAAAGAAAGAAGTTTTTGGAAGCGTTAAATATCAGAATGGAAACATAATAAAAATGTATGTTGATTGCAGTTTAAAAGTATGAGAATGTGTTAAAACAAGATTAAGGTAGTAAAGATATAATAACTTATACCTTACATTTGAAAGAATTGCAGTGTTTTCTAGTCCGAACTTTGGCAGGTAAACAAGAAATCCTGCTCAATCACCAGCCTTCCCAGTCTGCTTCTTTCCACCTGCTATCTGTGCTTTTATACTGCAAGTACCAACTCCTCAGGGTGGTGAGAATCTTTTTGTTCGCATTTCTACAGTGCAAAGGGTGCTTGTTCACCATTACTTCTTTGCATCGGTATCTTACAAATAAAATACATATGGTAAAATAATCAAAAGTGGGTATTTCGAAAGACGCAGTAGGCCATGCTCAAGGCAATCCTGAGATAAATGCTTAAATCAATCTTTTATCTTAAAAGGGAAGAGAAAAACTTCTAAACTAAAACTGAGCATTTCCTTAAGTGGCAGAATGGATTGTTCTGAACGCCTTATACTGATGTATCCCTACTACAGATAGTAAATATGTGAATGTAACAAGTTCTCAGAATGCCAACTTAGTATTTGTCAGGTAACACCCTGGGAGAATAGCTCATTGAATTTTGATACACTGCAGCGCCATGTGAATCCTATTCCGGATTCTGGACAGGCCAAAATGATAGTATATGGTCCCTACATACTGCTTCCCTGTAAATAGAGCTGGGATTTTCACAGTTCCTTAGTGGCTCATGCTCAATATTAAATTGAGATAACATGTGCTAAAACCACTTCCCAGGAGAAAAGACATAATGCTCAGACTTTCTATTGTTAAGGTTTTTTCCTTTCCCTTAAATCGAACCTCAAGCCCCTTTTACAGGAGCTGTAGTGCACCTGTTATTTTTAAAGCACTGAGCTGAAGACCGAGGATACAGGGCAGACAACCAAAAAGGTCAAACAGATTCCGCAGCAGGGAACATATTTTTGTGTCCATGCTTCAGACAGACTCCAGACATCAGATACCTGTAAGATTAACTCCAGACACTGAAGACTCCTAAGCCTGTGATTTGTCTGTAGGAAAGATGCTGGAAAAGTTGATAAGAGGTGGGGATTAAGCAGCATTTCAGAAATGTTTAATATGATAAAGAGTAGGCCTGAGTTCAGAAGTGGGCAACTGCTTCAGAGGAACTCAAGTTCTTTGAGACCATTTCTGAGTAAAGAAATGAGGGTAAAACAGAGACATAATTTATTCAGATTTCAGTAAAAGGACTGATACTTGAATAGATAAAAGATTCCAGCCCCCTCCCCCTGTGCTTATAATTTTGTGTAAGAAATGATTTATAATAGGACTAAAAAAATCTAAAGAGAGAGAAAACTTACATTTTTAAAGGGCTATAAGGAGGTTCAGAAGGAAGATTTGGAGTGGTGAGCAGTGGTTCATGCTTGTCAATCTTCCAGATTTTAGGAGTAGATATTGTAAACATCTTCTTAGGGATGAAGATAATATGTAGCAGTGAAATCAGTGGCATCTCAACATGCCATCCTCTCTGAAGGTTGAAGGACTAACTGAGCCTCCTAGCTGCAATAATGGATGGCCATGGCCCTGCCACCCGTGTACCCAGTACCCCTGTGCCTTCCCTGGCCTTACCTTCCTGACTGGTGGAGGACCATCCCAACAGTGGAGTTAAAGGAGAGGGGAGCAGGAAGAGATGCCTCTTTATTATGTATTTATCCTTGAGGCTGTGAAGTTAATTTTTGCCTATGTTACTGAGAAGTCTTCAACCATCTGTAGTTTTGCTTATGCTCTGACCAGAATGTCACTGAGCAATGCAGCAAGACCAGGATAACAAGATCTGGAGAAAGCTGGGATAGGTTTGCTGGGATTCTGCAACACAGCAAGGCTGACTGCCTAATGCAAACCCTGAGTTAGTGGTAATGTGATTTCAGTCTCAGCACTCCTACCCCCATATCTGCCCATATCTTGGTAGGTAGCAATCTGAGCAATGGAAGACACCAATTCTGGATATTTCATTCTGAGTTAGAGATAAAACTTTGCCTAGCTCGTATTGAGCATAAGATTAAGAAATATAAATTTGAATGTCCCCCATGTGGGGATATACACTTGTCTAAACTCTCTAGCGGGTATGGTCAATGGAAGTCTTGATTCAGTTGTCTGCACATAGGCATATAATTTTAGTTGAAAGAAACTAAGCTTATTAGCTGGCCTCCATGTTTTACTCCACAATGACAGATGTATTCCATAGATCTTGTGTCATAGCTGCCAGGATTGTACAGATGTATTTAAGCCTCTATGGTGGGTTAAATAGCACTAGGAACATATGTTTTGGCAGTTGTTTTGCATCCCTAGTCAATACAATCAATAGTCTAGAAAGTGATTCATCTATCTGATCAAGCGTAGGTGCCTATATTGATGGTAGTTGGAGCTCACATGTAGACTCCAGTGCTGAGAAATCTGAAGCCAGCTGTCTGTACCTGGCATTGAATCTCATCCCTAAAGTTACATGAGATTAATTTCTTCCCAGGAGATGAGAATTCAAATCTCTTCTCAGCTTTGTCACTGCCCAGCAATATCAAGCATGTAAATTTGGCTGTACTTGAGCAAAAGGCTTCTGACAAAAGGTCTTCAGTATGTGCAAAAGGTAAATATGTGTAAATGTCCTGCTGAAGCAGATGTTTAAGAGCTGGCCTAATTATAGTTACATCAGGAGCTCCAGTGGGAACAGGTATATTATGCAATAATAACTACACACTCAAGAGAATGACAAGAGGGTATCTAGAGTGACTGGGATTTCTTAATAGGTTTATGATATTCTTATGAAAGATACAAAATATTATTATGTAAGTTTTAAAACTAATTATTTTGTTTAATCTTGTTGTATTCAAGCCTTGTTGGATGTACTGTCATGAAAATCTATGCTTCATTTTACAATAAATTGCTATAAAGACACATACTTGTATTATTTTATGTTTAAAATCCACTGTTTCACAGAACTCTATCTTGCCAGTGCTACAGAGGGGTTACTATGGGACATCCTGTCCTTTCGCATAATATACATTACTACTGACTGTTACTTTGTGTAAGGGTTTTGGACGCGTTCAGTGATCCCTTACAGATCTGTTGTGATATATTGAGAACTTCATGAAATTACTCTTTTTCCAAAATAACTATGGTTTTGGTTTTTTCGTAGGTTAGGATAAAAAAAAAGAGAGAATGGAAACTAGACTGGTGCAATGCTGCAACGGAGGGAGCAACTCTAGAAGGAACTGGAGCAGCTGAATATGTGGGAGGCACTGACGCATGAAACAAATAAAAAGACTTAGTATTTAAAGTGAATAAAACAGAAAAGAGATTATGAAGAAGACTACCATACTGTTACCCACAGATAATATGCTAAAAAACATCTGCAAATGATGGCAAAAGATAGTAGAAAGACAAAAAGAGAGACTCGTGTCATCTTCCTGGAGGCTCAAGTCTGGAATATAAATGATCAAACCATCTCTGGCTAGATAATAAGGTACTACTAACTAAATCCAGTTCTAAGACCTGATGCAACAGGTATTGCTTAAACAACACTCTCATTGAAATTAATCAGAGTGTTGACCAAATAATCATGCAGCCCTGGCCCTTCAGAGGGACTGTGCCGTGTGCCAAGGCCCAACCTCACCTGACCTGTTTTCCAAACGAGAGTTCCTAAAAATTGTCCTCAGACAAATTCTTGAGTCTGTTTTGTCATTGACTCTCTTCGGTCCAAAAGGTTCTACCCTAGGTTTGCAAAGATATGCCATGTTCATGACAATCTGCGCAGCTCACATTCTGTCGTCTCAAGTACCCAATAAATGGCTGAAAATAAGACAGTGGAAGTGCATATGAAGAGAGGCTGAGGCAGGTATTTTGAAGAACTGCAAGGGACTAACATGAACAGGAAAAGAAATGTGTGTGCAATAGGTGCTCATGTCTGAGCCCTGTGTTTGCCCCCGTAAGAAGGTAACACCATTTCTGCCTGACCTCCCATGTCTGTCCTGGTGGGGAGGTGGTGCGCGCAATTAGCACAACAAATAGTTTATACCTTCTCAGGTGAAAATGTGGCCTGAGAGCTTGATCTGAACTAATGGTTCCCCTGAGTTCCCAGATTCTTTTAATCATCATTAGGAAAGTACCTCTCTTTTCCAAAGTACTATTTTTATAGCCTTAGGAGAGAGTTGTTTTGCTCACAAAACATTCAGTGAACATTTTCTGACAGTTTCAAAACAAAACAAGCTTGGGAAAAAAATGTTAAAGTGTATCACCATCAATTTTAAAAACCAATACATTTTTTCCTGGTCTCCAACTCAAGTGCATTTATCCCGCTGAGGGATTACTTTTATTTTTCAGCTGTGACTCACTGAATGTGTGACAGAGTCTTGTTTCAACAAATTTATTGAGGCTGAAGAAGATGTTAAAAACAGACAGGCATCTGGAAATGCCAAAAGTGGGAAAAAAGAACAAATGCAATTTATTTCAAGGGGAGCTGTGCCATAGTCCCTGATTCCCCCTGTGTATAAAACAAATATAATCATTCTCCTACTCTGCTACTTCCCCCCTCTTAAACTTTCATATGAGCTCAGAGGATAAAGTTTATTTATCAATCTGGTAATAACATTAATATCCCTGAAACGCATTTTTAAGAAAACTGGCAGCAGATGTCATTAGCCTTCTGATACACTGATTAAGCTATTAACTTTCCAGAACCATACTCCCTAACTGTAACAATTGCATATGGATAAACTAATTAGTTTGGGGGTGGAGGGCAGTGGTTTGCATCCAACCAGACAGGAAATTTATAGGTTTTAATTTCCTGGCATCAGTATCACTAACTATTGTGATATAACTTTTGGAAGAAATACAAGGAGTGCACTTTGAAAGAAAATCAGTGTAGCCCACCCTCTGGATGCAGATGAAGTTTTGTTGTGCTATGTTACGGTGTGTGAACATTTTGCCTGACGATTTTAATGTTGGATCCAGGTATGCAATAGATGAAATTGGGAATTCTGCGGTGACCAAAAAGTTCTGATACAACAAAGCCCTTAAGTATGTGAGTAATCCAGTCTTCCTACAATAATGCGTTTAAGTAGATATTTAACTCTATTGTTTTCAGCGGGACTTAGCCACATGCTTAAAATTAAGGACATACTTACACGCTTTGCTGAACCAGAGATGCATTGTATGAACTGGCCAAATCTCTTTATTCATGGGAACTGAAGATGTTCAGTACCTTAACATTTGATCTTTTAGTAAAACATCTGTCCTTTACCTGTTTATGCATATGCCTGCATTACAACCTCCTACTTGTACCGCTATTAGAAACAGGCATGTGATGAAGTGCGATCTTTGGCCAAGGCAACAAAACCCCTTAATGTAGTTATAGTTCTACTGCCAAAAATATCCTCCCCCCCCATGTAGCTTATTTCACTAGCAGAAAGTGTAATAAAGCAGCCAGCATTCAGATTTGCCAATATAGCTTAGTACGTGTTAGAGGGTTTTGTGGCCATCATGTGCCAAGGTCTTTACGATCAATTAAGTGCTTTTAAGTGGGGAATTAGCTTCCATAGTTTCAGGTTTTAAAATACTTTGGGAGACAATGGAGCAGCTAACTAAGGGAGAGAAGAATTTTCTAGGTTATTAGATGAGTACTCAATATTCTTTAAAATTGTTATGCTCGTCCTGTGTTCAGAAATAATTATGGATGAACTGTGGTGAGTCTAAAGAGATATGGAAAGCTACTTGGTACAACTAAGGGGTCAAGAAAAATAAGGATATTTTTAAATATCAACCTGGAGGGGGAAGATTGCTTCAATTATGTGTTTACTATCTAATATATGTATTAGGTGTGTGAAGAATTCTGCTATCTCTTTTTACTTAACAAGGGAGAAAACCTGAAAGTCATTACTTAGTTCATCAGAAAAATCTAATTTGAATAATAACTGGAGAATCATCTCACTGAGCTTGATGCATTCAGAAGTTAGGCACCTGTCCCTAACTGGTGATCTATGATTGCTTTAAAGTCAATAGTGGGTGCAATGAGAGAACCTCTCCGGAAAATAAGTCATCCTGTGGCAGACAACTCTGGAGCGATGGGATGAATAGTCACATGAAAATGCAAGTCTTTTTTGGTTGAACACAGAGAAAGTAGAAATGCTTGCTTTAACTTGAAGCCTTGCTTTTAGAAATATACATGCCCACCGTGTTCCTTTTTAGAGCATTTTAGAGTCTTTGAGATCTGTGTGTTCAAAATCCCATAGTGGGGCAAAATCTCAGCAGGTGAGCAGGGTGGGGAGCCAGAACTAGAGCTTTCTAAGGTGCTCCTCAATCTTGCACAATATATGGAATAAGTTTCTGGGTTGTCCTGTGGAATGCACTTGCCACATACTGCTGACACAGCCAGTAGCCCCAGAACAATGAAAAAGAAGACGTTTTGGCCTTTTTTTGGATCTGGTGAAAGATACTTTCTGGGAATTATCTTCAGGGAAAAGGGATTTATAGAAATAAGGTGTTTACTCTAGATAAATTCTGCATTGGAGGCATATTTTCCTGGTTATATTAAAATATTTATTAATAGGCCTGATGAATGCTTTAAGTCAGCTAGATTCTACTGACATATCCAGGAGCACTGAGGACTGGTACCAGCATTTGTGCCATAGAGTCAGCATCACTGCCTATATAAGATAACCTCATGGAAAAGTCATGTGACATGGGGAAAAAAGGGGATCAGAACCTTTGGATTTATTACTATTTTTATTAGTTTTGTAGGCAAGAATTCTTCATTAGATTTTCTTCTTCTACTGTTATCACAGAGAAATTTAAAAAGGATTTGAAGACAGAGGAAAGGAATCCTTGGTTTGACTATATTCTATAGAGGAAATAAAGCCACGTTCCTAAAATACTGCTATTCTTGTTCCAGCACCAGAGTTGCTTTCTGTGCAAGTTTCCTTGTTTTTGAGATCACTGCACCCTGTGATCCAACTAATACATCAAAGATGGACCAGGATAGAGGAAGAAGTCTGGGGATATTTTTGATCTGAGGAAAGATGATATTCTGGAAATTGCCTTCACAGGAAAAGAGTTTCTAGAAATAAGGGGTTATTCTCTATGCTTTGCATCGGAGGCACATTTTCCAGGCACATTGCCTGGTTATACTAAATATTTATTAATAGGCTTGATAAATTCTTTCTGTCAAGCAGGTTTTATTTCCTTGCTGCTGTATCACAGCCTTTAGCAGTAAAAGCTCAAAACTCAGCCAAGTGCTGAGCACCCTTCTCTCTGGTTTGGTTCAGGGCCCTGCTCCTGTTTTCATCAATTAAACCTTTATGGAAGGGAGGTGGACAGTGACTTTGATAGAGTTGTCAGAAATTCCCTCTTGTGTGAGTGGAAGAACAACGAGGCCTTGGCATTACGACTGTACCCTGAGGAAGGGTGGTCTCCAGATGGCTGTGCAGATGGTACATTACACCTGCCACTACCATCCTGTCCATAGTGCTGCCTTATGGGCTTTCTGCAGGGTGCTGGCAGACAGCCTGGCTGGGTGTGCTGCAACGTGTGGTTTCATTTGAACAGGCTAAAGACTTGGGGACAAACCATTTCAGGGGTGTGAGCCTTGACATCACCCTGAATGGGTGCTCGGTTTTTGTGTCTGTGCAGCCTTCACTCTGGTCATGAAGACGTCCTTGATACTGTCCCTGCAGATATCTCCGGAGGACTTGTCTCAGCTCAGCACATACAGGGTGGATACATCAGTTTATAGTTTGGCCTATTTTTCCTAATCAAAAGTAGTTTGACACAAGTCTCTCCAAGTTGTTACTCTTGGTAGTCAGGATTTTTTATAGTAATTTGGGCATGCATGCTTCCATAATGATTTGGGTGCTAATGGTGATTTTTCTCGTTAATGATCCAGATTTGGATCTTATTCGGAGAAGAGAAGTTTAGAACAATGTCAATGCAGTGCTTTGCTTAAGAAAGGCAAAAAAGCTGTTTAAGGCATATGGTCACCCAGTTTTCAGAAAATAAAAAGTGTTTTCAGAAGCTTTTCTTTTCTTTGCTGTGCTTTTTTTGTGGGGTTTTGGGGTTCTTTTTTTTCGGAGAGGTGTTTTTCATCACAGTGATGGGAATGGTAAAAGAATGATTGGAATTGTTTTTCTGGCAATCAAAAGGTAGTTATAACAATACGATTCAGACAGCTACATCATATTCAAATGTCATTTAGGTAGCATTATTAAGTCAGTTTTTATAATAGCTTAAGGGGGTAGATTATCATGGAGTAATTCAATCACTAAAACCAGGGCTCTTAACTCTTGTAAGAGCAAATCTCTAATATTGATCTCTAGAATGAGAGGCAAACAACAAAAGGACAGAGCAATCATCATACAGCATGGAATATTTCCTGGGCTGCCTCATGGACCTTTCAAGGTACAACACTTCAAATTTATATTTGAAGTAATAGCTGATATTGAGTCAGACCTATAGTTGAAATCAATAGAAAGCTTCTCCATGTAGAACTTTAATGAGTAGTGCATCTAGTCCACGATGAATAGTGCTGCATATTTTAACAGAAACTTGCATGTCAGGACATATGAATTCTGGTTCATGCTCAATATGTCTGACTCAATATGTCATGCATAATTTTCTTGTCTATGAGAGTTGATTAGACCTGGGATTCCAAGGGCATGAGCATCTTTCAGAGTCCTGCAATGCATTCTGTTTCCATTTATCGTGCTGACTTCAGGTGCTTGGGTGAATAATTCTCTATAGACTGAGGATGAACACTGTTTTCCCATCGCCCTACTAAAAGGACCTGGTTTGGTTGCTTAAATACAGGCACCAGTGTCATTTGTGAGAGTCTGAAATACTCCAGACAGCTACATATGAATGGCAGATGAGGCCCGAGGAAGACCATGTCCTTCTGGAGCAACAGGTGGAGACCAGGCTAGATTCCTTGGGGTATGTCAAACACGAAACACTTAGGGACACTGTATCAAGTCCTGAATAACTAACTGATTAGTATCTCCTAAATTTAGTTGGCTGAAAGTTAATTATGTAGCCTGAATTAGTAGTCCAAATTTCTGAAGAGAGAAATACCTTACTTTGTGATTCATTCCACCTCGTTTAGCTCTGTTACAGGACAAGATTAATTGGTCCCTTCCAACCTAAACTATTCTATGATGCCTTCTGGAGCAGACTGTGCCTCTAGAAGAGCATTGACAATCGGCATTGTTTTGATATCTGGACAACTGGGGCTGAACTCACTTGCCCACATATCTGCTGACATTTGACAGGCACAAGTGTATCCTTCTTTGCCTTCAACTATCAGTCTAGTGGGGCACAGATCTCTTCTAGCTCCTGTGACATTTCTGCCAGCCCCATGCAGAAGCCTTGATACCCTAGGACCCATCATACGTTATTAGATGACTATGCATGGACAACTGTATCTGCCTCCTGATGTTTGGGGAGATATGTCCCACTTCTGCTTTCTGATTTAAAGGACTTACTACAAAAAGCCTCATTTTCAGAGGATTAGCACCGGATATCAAGGAAGAAAACCAGATATTCAGCAGATTTGAAAGTCATAGTATTTTGTTTAGGTTTAAGTGGTTAAATCTCTAGATGTCTGGTGAAAAGTGAGAGGATTGTTTATGGTGATAACCCTGAAAATGTGTACAACTTGTATAGTTTATCATTCCCAGAGGAAACTTCCCCGTTCCTCTGGAGTTGCTTTCTATGCCAAGAAATACTTTAACAGGGTACTTTGTCACTCTAAATTGTCATCACTGTACTGGTAGCAGAAACTAATTAATTAATTGGGATAATTAAAGGTGCACTTGGGCTATAAATGAACATTTCCATGAATGTAGGAGTGTGTTATTAATTCAGGGACTGAATTTTCTGTTGGACAACTGGGGTGAAGCGAGCAGAGAGAACAGCAGGAAAGAGAGGATGGCAGCATTAACATCCCTTTTACAGTGAGATTTCTCTGTGAAAGCATCAGTGACAGTTATGAGCTCTGATTTAGAACTGCTCTTTGGATTTTTTTTGGTTTGTTTTCAGTTAAAAAGACTACTAAAGCTAGGTCTCCATTTGTTTTATTTTCCCATCTAGTCTTGCATTTTAACAGGGTTGGTAATTAGCAGAGCTGGGTGACATGCTTCATGGATTAACCTTGCAGACTTTTTCTGTTGAACTTTGCTCTCCCTGCCCTCACTTGCTCTAACCATATGTTTTATGATAAGCAGTAATAGCAATGGGATCCTGACACACAACTACTGCAGATGGCTTGAGACTTTACTGATGTCCCTGTCCAGTCCAGCTCTGTGCCAGGGATTTCTCTTGGAACACATGCTGGTGCTTTAGTTACTATAGATAGACCCATCATTTTAGCTTGAATTCCTGAAGTTTCAGTGAAAGACTGGAAGAAAATAAATGTGACTTGTATCTTCATGAAAGGGAAAAAGGATGATCCAGGAAACTACAGGCCATTCAGCCTCATCTAGATCCCTGAGATGGTGATAGAGCAAAAAATGCTGGAAATGAGGAGAGGANGAGAGGAGAGGAGGGAAGGGAAGGGAAGGGAAGGGAAGGGAAGGGAAGGGAAGGGAAGGGAAGAATTTCAGTTGGAAGGGATCTACAATGATCATCTAGTCCAACTACCTGACCACTTCAGGGCTGACTAAAAGTTAAAGTATGTTGCTAAGGGCACTGTCCAAGTGCCTCCTAAACACTGACAGGCCTGGGGCATCAACCACCTCTCTAGGAAGCCTGTTCTAGTGTTTGACCACCCTCTCGTTAAAGAAATATTTCCTGGTGTCAAGTCTGAACCTCTTCTGAAACAGCTTTGAACGATTCCTACACATCCTGTCACTGTACACCAGGGAGAAGAGATCAGCACCTCCCTCTCCCCTCTTTTCTCCTTCTCAGGAAGCTGTAGAGATTTCCAAATGCATGGAGGATGAGAAGGTGATTTGGAGTAGTCAGCATGGATTTATGAAGAGGAAATCATTCCTGAGCAGCCTAACAGCCTTCTGCCAGCCAGGGATGACTAGCTGGGTGGATGAGGGGAGAACAGGTTGTATTCTTTACCTTGACTTCAGCGAGGCTTTCAACACTTTCTCCCACAACATCCTCATTGACAAACTATGAAGAACAGACTAAGTAAGTAGACAGTGAGCTGGACTGAAAAGTGGTTGATCTGCTGGGCTTAAAGCGTTACGATCAGTGGCACAAAGTCCACCTGGAGGCCATTCATTAGTTGTGTACCCCAGGACTAGATACTGGTGCCAATACTGTTTAACATCTTCATTAATGACCTAGATGATGGGAAAGCGTGTACTCTCAGAAGGCTTTGCAAATGATGCAAAACTGGGAGGAGTGAATGGTTGTGCTGCCTTTCAGAGGACCTGGACAGGCTGGAGAATTCTTCCAAAAAAAACCATCAGGAAATTCAACAATGGGAAATGCCAAGTCTGATACCTGGGGAGGGATAACCCCAGGGTGTCCTGGTGGACAAGTTTACAATGAGGCAGCAATGTGCCCTCATGGCTAAGAAGGTCCACAGCCTCCTGGGCTGCATTAGGGAGTGTTGACAGAATGTCAGGTGAGTTGATAAATCCTTCAGATTATCTGCTAGAGCCCTCAGATTTGCTTTGATCAAGCAGTGCCAGATGATATAGCCAATTCCATGTATTTTGGGATTGCATCATATCATGAATTTCCACCAGTCAGCTGAGTTCTGAGGTCAGCGTGCAGCTTTGAGGACAAAGTTCTTTATAAGAACCTATGATCATCAGGTTCTGGTCACACAACTTTTTCAGTGATGCAGATTATTAGTAATAATTTTTCTCATAATTCTTTTACAGGAGAATATTAACATCCTATTATAAAATGTAGTGTCAGTATCCATGCGACTAAATGAATATCTAGATACTGAATTGCATTTATCTTTCATAATTTTTAAAGTTGTATAATTAGCCTTTTTTCCAATAGTTACTTTAAAGAGAACCTCTTCATGAGATCTGACTGACTATCAGAAAGTTGTCTGATCTACTTTGCTCTGTCTCTTGTGCTAAATTTCTGTGCATATGGTATGTAGTTTGCTTAAGTAACAAATTTTAAGCAAATATCATAAGACGTTCTCAATGACTGAGATTTTATTCAGGAATTTTTTATTCAGTGGAGAACTAGGGCTCAGAACACTTAACCAAAAGTAGATGTCTTGAGACATTTGAAAATTCACTGTAAATTATTAGTTTAATGATACAATTTAAGATCTATTTAGCATTAATTTTTTTCCTAAATAGAATGGAGATTAAATCTAAGGTTAACTTTTTTGCTCATATATGTGTTAAAGTGTGAATGCTTCGATATTTTGATGAGTAGTATGTACACGGATTTTAGGACAGATGGTGGTAGAATAAACTAGTAGTTTCTATCAATAAAGATTATTGCATGGATAAAAAGGGAAAGAGCACTGCAGTAAAGTCCATGAAATAAATGCTTTCTTTTTCCTGATGAACACAGCTTTCAGATTGGAAAAAAAGAATAACCCAAAAAACTGGAAGGGGAGAACAATCTCCCTTTCAAAATCATAGATGCTGAGATGCATTGGTTTTTAGTCTGTCCAAATAGGCTGCAGTCTGATGTTTCAGGAAAGTTGTTTCAAAGAATAACACCTGTGTAAATTGTATACTGAATTGGTAAAGACAGCTGTGATACTGCTAATTTTCAGGGTGTGATTCTTATGCCAAAACCGAGGTGTGAGTCCCCCCAAAAAATTCAGGAAGCTTCATAAATAGCATTCCCAGCGTGAAGGTGCTGTTGACAGAACAGGAGTTGGAATGACAGCCATGCAAAGTGCACTGTGGGTACCCCAGAGGCTTTGCAGAAAACTGAAACCGTATGTTTGCTGCTGAGGTGACTGGGAAAAGCGATTGGCTTCAAGCTGCATGGATGTGTTTGATAAACTGATTAAACTGTGAGGATTTGAGGGCGTGGGGAAGACTTCTAAATAAGCTAAATGCTCTGAAAATGAAGGATGCTTTCATCTCTGCCCAGGACTCTGCTGTCAGACAGTCCTGTAGGTTTGCAGCTGCCCTTACAGGTGCTGAATGCAGTTCCCCAAGACAGATTCACTTGCATCCTTGGAAATAAAACCTTAAGAACACCTAGACACTGTTTTTTAATGCTTCAGCAGCTGATAGAAATTACAAATTTCTTCTGACTTGTAACATTTTTACTGTCATCTCCACTATGGAAAGCAATCTACTGCTTTTGGGAACCTCTCCCAAGAAAAAGAGGTTTTAGTACAGCTTGACAGTGTGATACCTTTCTAATCTGATGTATTAAACCTGGGATATATTTTGTGAGTCACAGCCAGTTGAAAAGCAGAATGTCTTTTGCACTTAATCTTGACAAATCAACATCAATTGCAAAGCAGAGATTACGCAGTTTGAGTGAGGATATTCTAGAGGTTTTTTTAGCTGAGGTCTATTTTAGATAATATTTTAGACAAGCAGTTGACAGTCTGGAAGCTGGCTCATGTACCATTGCAGTAAGTCTAGGTGGTTGGTGGAGTACAACCTGGATGCAATACTGGTGTGTAGCAGGGGTAAAATCTATGCTAAAACCCAGATTGAAGTAAATTATGGTGGTAATGGTAGATTTGCCAAAATAACATGGATTAGCAGATACATCTGTGATGAATGGAATTAAAAAGCTTGTAAGCTAATTTACATAGCACAGCTGCTGAACACTGCGCCTGTTCGAAGTGGCTGTAAGACACTAATAGACATAGTAAGTGCAGAACTTCTGTCTGGTGAATTTTCTGTAGACTCTGAACAAGTGCCCATAGGATGTGAAGTAAATTGTGAGTATTGTGCATAGATAATGAATGTTTACTTCATTGTGAAAAGTATAAAAATAATGAATGTAAAAATAATGAAAAGTATAAAAATAACGTAGTGTTAATGAGTATTTCCATTCAGTTCCATAAGAAAAGAAAAACAATAGGACATGGACCTACTGTGAAACTTTAGATAATATTGATAGTTTAGTTTCTGTCAGGAAAAACCAAGGTAGGAGGCAGATACCGGACTCTTCCACAGGACATTTTAGAGAGGAAGCCTATATATCCTCTTGGCGAGGTGAAATCCTCTTGGCGGCCGGTCACCAGCGGTGTCCCTCAGGGCTCAGTTTTGGGGCCAGTTTTAGTCAATATCTTTATCAATGA